>CM059282.1:5849402-5864402 GCA_030347295.1 Setipinna tenuifilis | reverse complement strand
CTGTCTCTCTCTCTCACACACACACACACACACATACACTGATGAATTTTACATCCACATGGCGGGCTCAGTGACAGGCCAAAGCAAAATGGCTAACTCCCCCAACCCCTCAATCCCACCCCTTTATTCTATACCCCGCCCACTTCTGTAACATCCACATACCTTCACCCGGCCTCATTCACCTGTTTCCTCAGATGACTCCATCCATTTGGGGTGATGCTGTAGAGGTTGGGGGGCCCCGCCTCCATCAGAGAGGCTGGTGTGAGATCCTGGTGAGGCTCTCAGAGGTAATAGCAGGCCGTCAGCTCGCTGATTAACCAGCAGTGGAGGAGGCCAAGGGCAGTCTGCAGCGAGCAAGCGCTGCTTCTGGAGATGGATGTGGCGAGGGGGGCTAAGTGGCGGCCATCCATTTCCTGCCCTCATCTCGACTCCTCGGCCTGCTTTGTCCTAATTAGCGCCAGCACAGGACCTGGTCAGGGGGCCTCTGGTTGCATAGATCAGGACAAGCCCACTGCCAGACCAGGGTACATTTGTGCACATGTGTGAGCTCTCCCTCTACCCTTGTCTTTTTTTATTATGTCTCTCTCTCTCTCTCTCTCTCCATCTCACACACACACACACACACACACACACACACACACACACACACACACACACACACACACACACATAAACGTTCAAGCACATTTACAGCAATTGCTGGCACCATGGCAAACCCATGCACCTGCACACATACACACACACACACTTAGATTAAATAGACTTTCATGATTGACTCTCTTTCTCTCTCTCTTTCTGTTGTTACCCCTCATCTCCTGAGAAACAGATCTGTGTCTGTACTGGACTAGTGGAAGAAAACGGATGTATGTGTGGGGGGGCTGTTGGGTGGGTGGGTGGCCATGTCTGGGTTTCTGTGTGTGTGTGTGTGTGTGTGTGTGCATATGTATGTGTTTGTGTGTGAGTGAGTGTGACTTTATATAAATGAATTTTCAGTGAACATATGCATTCCTGTTTATGAAAGTAACAAATACCTAAAAGTGCCCAAAATGCATTAAACAAAACTGTATATAAGAGTCTTTTTTATAAATACCCACTTCAGTTAATTAAATTAGAGACATTCTTCCACATTTTGTATTTTCAAAAGGCCTACCGTAATTTCACTTACTTCATTACAGCAGTGAATTATGTGTTGCATATGCTGACTGTGCTTGAAAAAGTGCACACTAAACAACGCACAGGAAATAACAAGCCTTCATATTTTTCTTAATTAAAAGGGGACGCCAAGTCTAATTTAATATGATTCTCTCACATCTTTTGAATGCTAAGTTTATGTCTCGCCACAGCAGTACAGAAGAATGTGTTGATATTTTGATAATGGCGGGAAGAAGCCTGTTCTGTTAATGTATGTAGGGATGAATGAGGTGATGGCACCACATTTCAGTGTACTCACAGAAAAAAAAGATTACGCTTTATCTGAAAGGTCCCTGATACAGTGTATCTACATTGTGAAATACAGTGAACCAAAATATGCAACAGTATCTACTCACACTGTACCTTGGAGTTAAGGTAAGGGTTAGGTTTTAGGGTTACTTGTAGGTGTGTAAGCACATAATGTTACATGTTATTACGTGTAGACTGTAAAAGGGACCTTTGAAATAAAGTATTACCAAAAAAATCAAAAAATTAAACAACAACAAAAAACAAACAAACAAACGAGGTTGGTGCGGCCATTTATCTTTTCTCTTGAGGTTTTTGTCGCTGAATAGCAAACCTGCATTATGGAGAGCCTACTATTGCAGCTGTGTAAAAAGCCAGGTGCAGCTAGGTTAATACATTTGCTCTGACAAATGCAGCATCAAATCAGCCGAGGAGGGCACCATCCACCAGTAACAGGATGTGATGCCACACGCTACTATAACAATACAGGAATCTAAATTTTGCACAGCGCTGAACTGTGAGCACTACCAATTTATGTTGAATACTGTGTTCATGCTTAAAAACAGGTTGGAGGCCCTGTTCTTATGGGTTATTGGCAGATTGTAATAGCCACAGGTAGAGTGCATAGGAAAAGACTGCATGTGTGTTGAGGGTGTCATTAAGATAAGTAGGGTTTAACAAGTCATGACCAGATCCAAATCATGTCTGTGTATCTGTCTTTCAAAATGACATGCTTTTCATGTCTTTTCTCTTCTCTGTCTTCTCGCTCTCTCTCTCACTCTCTCTCTCCATCTTTGTCTCTTTCTCTTTGTCTTGGTCTCTCTCCCTTACACACACGTGCTCCTCACACACACACGCGCACGCACACACACACACACACACACACACACACGTGCACACACACATTGTCGGAGCTTCCAAGTGCCCAGGTTTATCATTTTTATGGGCGTATAAAATAAGAAGAACAGCTGCAAGTCTCTTTTCAGGGGCAGCTCAATCCAGTGCTGAGCTGATGCCCATAGGCAGGTATGGTTAGGGGTACAGGGGATTGGCAAGACCGTACCAGACCATTCCTATCTATTAATTGATTAATTACTTAATCTATCTATCTATCTATCTATCTATCTATCTATCTATCTATCTATCTATCTATCTATCTATCTATCTATCTATCTATCTATCTATCTATCTATTTTGTAACGCATCTAAAATGCTCTGAAATTGCACAGCTTTTTTCTTGCACCTCTCTGTAAATCAGACACCCGATCTGTCAGGTGTGACGTCAAAGGATGTGGCGATGGCGCCTGAGTGTGATGCTTTATCTGGCTGATGCCTGACTGTTGCATACTGTCACCAGTCATGCACAAAACGCCAGGTGTCATCTCACCACATCCATATGTATGTACAGGGATGTATGGCGTCTGCCAGCCTCCTGCTGTTCAGTCTCCCTGTCTCTGTCTCTGTCTCTGTATCTGTATCTCTCTCTCTCTCTCTCTCTTTCTCTCTCTCTACCTATCTTTTATCTGTCTGCCCATCACTCTGTCTGCCTGTCAGTCAGTCTGTCAAATTCAAATTCAAAGTTGCTTTATTTAGCATGACTGTTAAAAAAAGAGTGTTGCAGAGGCAAAGGGAACAGTGGGGCATCCTATTTATTTGCAAAATAGCATTGCAGTATTACATAAACATTGAGGGAAAGAGGAAAGGGGATGGGATACACAGTAGCATTCACACATTTATCATACACACACACACACACACGCACGCACACAGATACACATACACATACACATACATCTCTATCTCTCTCTCTCTTTCTCTGTCATAATCTCTGGTCCTCATCTGACCTGGCTGTCTTGCTGGTTGGGCAGTGGACAGAGGAAGCCTCCTGCCTGCCTGCCCCTGTGGCGGCTACCTGGTAAGGATTGCGTGTCTCGGGGTGTCAGGCTGAATGGCACCTGCACTGGAGCATGAAAGTGCCATAGAGTGCCACGCATACACACACACACACACACACACACACACACATCCCCAGTCCTGCTCTCACCAACACCAGGCCAGACAGACACACCCTGAGGGTCGCAGGTGCCATCTTGCATGCAGGCCATGTCTGGACACAAGGAGGGGTGAAAAGGAGCAGAAACGATTGCTCTGTTTGTGGCTTTTTTTCTGCTTGGAGTAATCCTTATAGTGGCCTGTGTGAATCAAGGAGCAATCCCATTCATGTGAACTCAATCACTGAAGACTGTAGATCCTGGTACATGGTGTACCTTGACAGATGATGCAGACGGAGCTAAAGATTTGCATATGCAACCTGTGGATCTGTTGTTTTTGTAAAATGGTGATGGCTGTTCGGCAGACAGTCGCACCAAACGCGTCGGCATAGCTTCATTACCCTCACATTTTCTATTTTGTAAACAACAGTGGGGGAGTGCGTGCCTCGTACGCACATCGGCCAAATTAGGCCCATTTTCACCCCTGTGGGAAAGCTAATGCATCCCTGGATTCCTACCAGTGCTCATCAACCACATCGCTGCATACATTTCCTAAACCCTCTCCCACCCACCTCTGCCCATGACACCACCAACACAACCACCATGTTTTTTTTCTGTCTCCATGGTGATTCACCGCCTGGCGTCATCTACATACAACCACCGCCACACGTCGGCAATTCCACCTGTGTTTCTATTTCGAGGTATGTGTCACTGATCTTCTAACACACGCTACCCACAATTAAGGAGGAAGTATGCTTCGGCTGCTGTGGGGTGATATGGATGCAGGTCTTTGCATTTGTGTGGTTGTTTTTTTCTGTCAACATACATATGCCCTTTTACTTGTCTGACGAGAAGTCCAAGCTATTTTGTTCAAGCTTCATTGTAGAATGTTTTTAGCGCATAGCGTGTAGTGGCCGAAACAATAGTCCTAACAATGTAAGGGTTAGTGTTGGTTAGGTACAGTGTACGTACATAATGTTACATGGTGTTACATTTAGATAGACTGGAAAAGGATTTATAAAATAAAATATTACTCACAAGTTTTCCTTTTGTACTACAGAGGTGTCCACAGTCTGGACAATCAAGCGAAGCTCCACAGACCCTTTCTGTAAAAGTATACCAAGGTGATGGCCGCGCCAGCTGGGCTGTTAGGCTTGGATGGTGACCTGCCAGAGTGAGCATTTAGCCCCCCCCTTGGAACAGTCTGTTGGGTGTTGGTAGCAGGATTGATTCCGGTGTCAGTGTCTGCTATCTCTGTTCACTCCTATTCAGTGTAATGTGAATGAGGGTTATTACTGTCATTATGGGCTATTCGCACACAGACACACACACACACACACACACACACACACACACACACACACACACACACACACACACACACACACACACACACACACACAGTGAAACCCTCTTCAACAGTACAGCATCATTGAAGCAGCATCTTGTGGACAACTGGTGATTTTTTTTCAATTCTGTCGACATTCCTCTGCTTTTGTGCTTTTACCATGATACCGTTCCTCCAATAGCTTATCCAGGCATGCTCCAATCACTCTCAACCCACACACTCCTGCAGACACACATGCAGCTAATATTTGAACCTTAAGGTACTGATGTGTGCCTCTTCAGCTCTGGAGAAAGCGCAAACTAGTTGTAAAACAGTGGTTTAAAGGTACAATTATGGGCCTTTGAGGGTACTGCCAGTGTGACAAGCTTTGTACCCCTAAAAGTACAGTTTTGTACCTTCTTTTCTGACAGTGTAGGCATACTTTTTCTGCTGTTGTACCAGGTCAGTGCTCTGTGTTGCCCAAAGGCTGTTAGTTCTTGATATTTGGTAGCTCTCAACAAAGCATAGCCCATAGCCGCAAACTGGGAACACGCAGAGTATCCAGGCTAAATCCAAAGGTGTGTCAGGCCTTATGAAGAGGTTTTTCAACCAGATGTTGTTTGATATCATCCCAGAAACAGTGTAAGAACATCACAGAAGGTTTTGGCTGGATTTGGAACCTGCAGGGGTTCACTTTTGTGCAAATGGCATGGCATTTTAATATATCAACCTAATCTGTTTTGTCTCCTCTCAAGCCAAGCACTGATTCAGTTCACGCACATTGTAAGTACTAAAATTTTGTTCATTTAATGTCGACAGAAATTATACATGCACTATTGTGTTGGAGTGTCATGTTTAAATCTTTTAAAGTGATTCCCATTTGTCATTGTGATCACAGAGCACACACCTCCAGCACACAGTGCACACATTGAAATTCAGCCTCTGCATTTAAACCCATCACGCTAGTGAATGGGGGGCAGCCACGACAACACATGGGGTGGGAACAGTGCCATGCTCAGGGCACCTCAGTCAGGGGAGGATGGAGGAGGGCACTGGTCATTCTGTCCCCCCCACCCACCTGTCAGTGTAGGGAATTGAACCTGTAACCCTTTGGCTGCAGGTCCAACTCCTTAACCACTAGTCCATAACTGCTAGCGCTAGTCCTTCATCTTTTTAAAACCTTTCACCCTCGAATGAGAGCAAATTCTGATGTGCTAATTTATTCACATGGGTTTACCAGAAAGGATGGGTGGGTACCCAAAACAGAGTCCAGTACATTCCTTGTGCGTGGTGCAGTGTTTTACAACAGAAATTATGCAAACTCCCCTTGACAGCTGACAAAGAACAAAAGCAAAGACAAAAAAAGAAACAAGGGGCCAACGAAAGGTAGAAGGTAGGCTAGCTTACCTCCCTATTCAGTAGGGGCCTAGGAATGCAAAGGAGAGTCAAACATTCGCTTTGTAGTATTAAAAAATAAAAAAGTCAACAAAAATTCAGTTACCTTCTAGGGAAGGAGTGATAGCTCAGTTTAGCAGTTCTTCACTGCTGTCAGTGGGAGAGATATATTACATAATGTGCCACTGTTCTGTGCAACTGGGGAAAGGGATGTAGGTTAGGGCTAGGGTTAAACAAAGGAGGAGTACGAATTTAGGTAGGGTAGCTCTCTATCTCGACAAAGCAGCTCATCTCAGCTTGATGGAACATTGGCCTGGCGTTGTTGGGGTGACGCACCAAGACAGAGGTGGTCTCATCTCATGGGGGGGCAGAAACACACGGGCACAGTTTGCCGTGCCTTTGAACCCCCCCTCTGTGCCTGTGCCCCTGCCTTACTCGCTGGGTCTGGGCCCTTCCGAGAGAGGTGTTTGTCTGAGCACATAATTACCTTTGGCAACTCTCTCTCTCTCTCTCTCTCTCTCTCTCTCTCTCTCTCTCTCTCTCTCTCTCTCCTTCCATCTCTATCCCTCTGTCTGCACTTCAGAGTGGGTCGTTTTGTGAAACGCTGACACCTTTTTACACCAGGCTGTTGTTGTCTAATTACACACTTGGTTGAAAGTGTAGTGGTTGTAGTTGTTTATATAGTAATTGTTTGGCATGGCAGGCTGGAAAAGTGTAGGTTAAGGCTGCAGAATGTAATTGCATGGAGTTGGAGGGAGCTAAAAAAAAAGCTCCATTAAAATATGTTAATTATTTACTCAGAAAAAAATCATTTGATGTCAAAAAATAATAGATGGACTGTGTCAGATTATAATAAATGGACTATGTGTTTGAAAGTATGGATATATGTAAAACAGCAGGGAACACACAACTTTTAAAATGATTCTTTCAGTGAAGCACTACCTTGGGCATTCTGTAATACATTAACAGGGACACCACCTGTGTTTGTGTTGTGTTTTTGCTGCTGGAAATAAGCTTAGCTCTTAATGTGTACTTCTTCAAGGGAGTGCCATGTGTTCTACAACAAACTTCTAAAATTTTAATTATGCATATAACATTCTAAGCTGCATATATAAATGGTTTGTATGATTTATACAGTATATCTTCTATCCAAAAAGCCATACAGTAATCCTTCCCATTCACAAATACACTCATGGCCCTCCGATTTCTCACCAACATCTTTACCTTCAGTGTAAGATTCTAAAATTCCATTTTGTATGGACCCCAACATTTTTTAGGACTTTCATCCTTGCAACATCCACTGGTGTGACTGTACACCCAAGGTTAAGGTCAGCAGCATGCCACACACTGAACACACAGTCATGATGCTCCCCAATCTGCTACACGCTCTAGTCAGACATCTTATCCTGAGTGACCTGACACTCCTCACTCATTCATGCGCAGTGGTGTAATCAGCACTAGAGGATCGAGTGCAGAGTTTCACACTTACAGTAAACGGGTGTGCAAGCAAATGAATCGTCACCTTGCTTAAATATGCATGCCAAGCAGGAGCCCCCTAAAAAAAGCGGGGCCCATTAAAGGGAGCTTCAGTTACAGAGCACATCTATACGTATCAGCCTTATCTTTCTCCACGCGCCTCCCTATCTCACTATAATCAATCTTCTGAAGGCTCCGGGTCGTATATTAATGCTCTTCCTGCCGCTGTTACAGAAAGAGAAGGCAGATGTAAATGAAGCCTGTGTGGAAAACATTAACCTTCTCACTGCTGGGCTAATATTGGACAGCTGCCATCCTATGCCGTACAATCTTTGAGATCTATGAAAGAATATAACTTTGGGCCCACCTCCCATTTATAATATTATTAATAGTCTTCTCAAAAGGCCACCTGTCAATGCTGGGCATTTACAATCATCCTAACGACCCCCCTCCACCCCCCACCTACCACCCACCACCAACCCCCACACCGGATGTGCCTCTACACACACATACACACGCACACACACACACACACACACACAAACACACACACACACACACACACACACACACACACACACACACACACACACACACACACACACACACACACATACACACAATATCATACAGCAGCCCCGGCATACGATGCATAGTTGAGCCTGTGTTCATTTGCATGTGAACCCATATGAGCTCCTTTGAGTGTAAGGAAGTTAGCCAGGCAGCACTCTGAAGAAATAGAGGTAATTGTACTGCAGCTCTTGCAAGTAGGGGGAGAGGTGTTTATTTATCATCACTGTTTAATCAGGTCTTAAAAATAATATGTGTGTTGCCAGAATGAGAGCAACAGACCAAATAAAATAAGTCATAAAATTCGACCAAACTGAGGGAGAAGCGAGAGGGAGAGAGGGGGGAGAGAAATAAAGAGAGAGAGAGAAAGATAAAGAAGGAAAAAGAGATGGAGAGAGGGGTAGAAAACGAGATGGAGAAAATAAATGGAGAGAGAGGAGGAAGAAAGAGAAACAAAGAGGTGGAGCAAGAGAGGAAGAGGGAGGAGAATGACACAGAGAGGTGTAGAGAGAGAGAGCGAGCGAGACAGAAAGAGAGAGGGAGAGAGCGAGAGAGAGAGAGAGAGAGAGAAAGGTTTTAACTTCCGCCTGAATTAAAGCAGGGAGGCCATGCCTCTGGCTCCTTGGCTCCACTGTATTAGTGGTGATCACACCCAGGGGGGATTAGGGATTAGATTTTAAAAGGATTTAATGCTGTGACACTTTCACTGCCCAGATTTCTATATCTTTACCTGCACTCACTTTTCCCCAACCAGCCGAATTACTCACCGCCACATAAAACACGGAACCCAGACAGCCTCTGCTGCTGCTTGTGCTTAAAGACATTAAACAACCTCCCCCCAAAAATATCCCCCGCAAAACACCGTGGCACCAGCTTCAAACAGCCAAAAGAAAAATGTGGGGTAATAACTTGGTAATGGTTTGTTCTCGTTAACTGATGCATTTGGTTCCTAAACTTTTATGACTGCTCTTTAAAGATATTTAATCTTCACCTCCATTTCTTTGCACATGCTTGCCCATACACATGCTATATACAGTACATAAACATATAAATTGCATATGTTTGTACAAATACATATACTGTACATACACTTGCTTAAACATATACATATACACATACACATAGAGTACATATGCAAATAAATATACATACACAAACACACATACATATATACATGCACATACTCATAATAATTGTATAGGTAGATGTGTACTGCTGTGGGGATGAGCCAGTGACTTTGGTATTGGCAGCAGTGATAATATTCACAAATACCACTGGGGTCAAACAAACAATTAGCCCCCATTAAACCTTTTGCCTAACAAGGGGCACGCACCTGTACACGCCACCCAGCAGGGCTGGTGTCGAGGTTATATACCTCTCGACAGTAATTAGCACGAATTCATATCCTTGTCTCCGAAACTTGGCAAGTGCTGAGACTGTAGATAAGACAGTGGAAAAGGGGGAGGAGAAGGAGGAGAATGAGGAGGAGGAGGAGAATGAGGAGAAGGAGGGGGAGGAGGAGGAGGAGGAAGGGTAGCGAGCTGGGCTGTGCTCGTGCTTGTGCTTGTTCATGCAATAGCAGTAGATGAGTCTGTGCTACACTGGACGGGCGGCAGGCAGGCAGGCAGGCAGGCAGGCAGGCAGGCAGGCAGGCAGGCAGGCCGCATTATGTGTCTCGCATCATTAAATTTAAAGGGAGGCGCCATCCCAATTAGTCAGTCGTATCGAGTACAAGCCATAGCAGGTCCCCCCTCATTAACCTTTATCTGTAGCCAGTCCCGATCAGGTGCCGGGTTCATGCCAGACAGGACCACTCATTAAACCCACAGACACACTCGTGCAAAAAAAAAAAAGTTTGCACTGAAAAAATGGCTGTGACTAAGGGTGTATTCACACCAGGAAAGTCCCTTGGTTTACTTGCTTTAGTCCGAACCAAAATAGAATGTTTTTTTTTGCTTGATGCAGTTTCACAGAGATGTTTTAGCAAGTGGGCTATAATTTCTAAACGAGATCACATACATACCTGCCAACATTTGTGTAACAAAATCTAGGAGATTTCTCAGGCGGCGGTGGGTTGGAAGAGGGTTGGATAATGGAAGAAGTGTGTTGAAATGTTGATTTTAAATGATTGGACGGGAGTCCCACAACTTTTTTGAGATGTCTCTGAAATATTTGAGAAGCCTGGGAAAAAACAGAAGTGTTGACAGCTATGATGACGTGTGGTAAAGTCTTTGAATCACTGGACGAAATTATTTGTAGTGGGAGAGGCAGAACGGCTAAATCTTGCTGCGCTCTTTATTGCATTTAACCAATAAATCATCTCTGATTTAACAGCTACAATCATGGCTAATTTTGACTGACATATGCATTTAATAGGCTAGAACTGTAGTTTTAAAAATTGTGTTTGTCTTAATATTGCAATGATGACACAGCTGGAAGAGGGAAAGTAAGTGTGTGTGTCTGCTGAGCAGGAGACACACCAAGCGTAGTTTGAATTGCATGCTAGAACTACCAGAACAATATTTGTAACATTTTACCCCCAATAATGCATGACAACGGGAGCTTGTTGGCTACAAAAATGCTTTTACTGTTTGGGTCATAGCAAGGTCAGTTTGCTGTTACACTTCAAGCGAACCGCACCAGGGTCCATATGTAACTCTCTCTTCAGCTGGGTCTCAGTTCGCTTCTTTGATCCGCACCTGAGTTCGATGGCTTGCATTCACACTGGTGCAAAAAGTCTGAACCAGGGAGGAAGCAAACTCGGGTTTGTTTTAAGGTGTTAGGCATGTGTGAATACACTCTTATTTGTTTCTCTACTTTCCCTCCCACCCCCTCCCTCTTTCCCCATTACAAATGGACAACCTGCTAATAGAAAGACACTTCTTTTTGTGTCTTTGCTCACCTTTTTGCTCTCTCTGCTTTTCCACCAAAAGTAGTAGCTGTGCCATGGCTGATGTCATACTGTGTGTGAAACATGAATGTGTGACATTTTCAGGGATGCTGACTTTTTTGTGTGTGTGTAGACGAGAGGCAGGGGGATTCTAATTGTAGTGAATTAAGAGACCCTCCTGACCTATCAGGGGAGGTTTTGTGTTTTCATGTTGAGAGAGCTGTGTGTGTCTCTCTTTGTTTCTCTCCCTTTCTCTCTCTTTCTCTCTGTACCGGCCTCCCTCCCTCCCCCCTCCCTCTTTTTATGCTGAGAGAGCTGTGTGCCTCTCTTTTTTCTCTCTCTTCCTCTCTCTCTCCCTCTCTCACTCCCTTCCTCCCTCTCCCTCTTGTTTTTATGTTGAGAGAGCTGTCACTGAAAGGATGACTCTGATTTCCTCAACCCGATCCGCTGCCCTTGTTCCCTGCAGAAGTTTAATGACACTTGAATTATTTTTGTCATTGACATTTCCATTTGCAAAAGAGCAAACATATTTTTTTGTCTCCTGTGCTCTTTGGTGATAAACAGCATGTAGGTCAACACATCTCTTCTTGGATTGACATAGTTTTCTGGGATACAAATGAAAACCGTACAGACACAAAACACAAAAATGGACATAAGAAATCGTCATAACACAAAACACAACCCTGGTTTCAAGTACCCATGTAAAGTGAACAAATAAAAGAAGGAGAGTGAAAGCATCCACTTATCTGTTTCCGATGCAAGCTTTAGTGCCAGCCTATTTTGCTTTGCTGTCTCCATTTTGACCTGAATGTGGACACTCCTGTGACAGTGACTGTCTGTGTGAGGTGTGATTGTGGCACCCAGCTTAAGGGCTTCGGCCCCCCTTCAACATTCCACTGACCTTGACCTGACAAGATCTTTCGGTTTTCATCACAGCAAGATTTAGAAATATGTGGCTGCGGGTGGCTGTTTGTGTGTGTATGTGTGTGTGCGTGTGTGTGTGTGTGTGTGCGTGTGCGTGTGCGTGTGCGTGTGCGTGTGCGTGTGTGCGTGTGTGTGTGTGTGCGTGTGTGTGCGTGTGTCTGTGTGTCTGTGTATTGTTGTGGAGGCAAGGCACCCCAAATCTGTTTTCTACAGCTCTATCTTTGTATGTGTGTGCATTTTTGCAATGCAAAGAAGGCACCCCAAGTCTATTAAAGTATAGAGCTATTTCTTTGTGTATATTTCTGTGTGTATATTTCTGTGTGTGTGTGTGTGTGTGTGTCTGTGTGTGTGTGTGTGTGTGTGTGTGTGTGTGTGTGTGTGTGTGTGTGTGTGTGTGTGTGTGTTTGACCTTGCACTCACATGTAAATATGCCTTTTTCTTGCTCCAGGAGAGTCATTTATTCTTTTGCGAGTCCTTGAAGCAGTAACGGAAAAGCAGGGATATTAGCAGGAATTTACCAGGAAATGCTGGTGAAATATGAAAGTGGCTGGTAGATTTCTGACCCAGAATAATGATTTATCGATCCGTCACTGGTGACTTTTACCATTTATTTGTCAGTGGCTGGTAGAGGTTCACATTTTGTAAAGTTAATTTCCACCCCTGACAGACAGACAGACAGACAGACAGACAGACACACACACACACACACACACACACAGGGAAAGAGAAACAAGCTCTGACTCCGCTCCTCCGGAACTCTGGGTGTCATCAGCTGAACAAAGCACAGCGGTAATTCAAGTTCCACCCTGGGGATCATGTAAGAGTCTGTGTGTCTGAAAAGACGAGCAGTGTTCAAACAAACCCTGTAGCAAATGCCCCTGACACATGTAACACTTGTAATGCGTTTGGTTTTTTGTTATTTTTCTTTTCCCTTTTTAAGTGATTTTGACCTTTAACAATAATATTTTGCTAACCGGTAAATGCTTGAGGTTGACAGTGCTGAATACGTGACAACCACTTTTTGTTTTTTGAAATGTGAAGATTATGTTCCCCCTGCATGTTGCTTTGACACACTGCTTTTCTAGCTAGTACTGTTTTGGATATGCAGTATCATAAAGCCTCACACTGATTCACTGATTCAATAATTCTTACGCAAAATAAAAAGCCATCCTGTGGTGGATTGGAGGGCAGTAAAAAAAAAGTATAGCTTGTTTACATAAGGTAATGGGCCTTAGTATCTTTGAAGATGGATACCGGGGGATAAAAGGCCTAATGGAGTGGTGTGTGTGTGTGTGTGTGTGTGTGTGTGTGCGTGTGTGGGGAAGGTCGGTATAGGTGATTACCTGCTAGAAGTGTGTGTGTGAGAGAGCCTGGTAATGTGTGTGAGCTGTTTTTTCTCTGGCCGTAATAGGCGCGGAACAGCACTGGGCGCCCCCGCTGGGAAGATATTTACTGGTGCATTAAGAGGGGGACCCGGGGCCACGCTGATGAAATGAAACAGGAGGGGGGTCCTAAAATGGCAGACAATCGAGTGTGATTCAGAGTTAGGCAAACTTTGAGGCACAGCGGTGGCGGTGGTGGCGGTGGTGGCAGTGTGGCAGGCTTGGCATTGATTCACGCCGCACGTACCGATACTCTTCCAAAGAGCTCCACAGGAACAACTTCGTCTTGCGTCTTCGGTGGAGAGTGTGAAGCCTCTCGCTTGCTCATTCTCTCACAAAATGAATGTTGCATCAAGCAAGCAGTAGTAGTTGTGTCCCTTCTCTCTCTTTCTCTCTCTTTTCTCTCTCTCTCTGACTCTTCTCTTTCCTACACTCTTATTTCTTTTTTTTCTCTCTTTTTCCTTCTCTGTCTTTCACACTAATTTCTCTCTCTCTTTCCTACTGTCTTTTCTTCTTCTTCTTCTTCTTCTTCTTCTTCTTCTTCTTCTTCTTCTTCTTCTTCTTCTTTTCTCTCTCTCTCTGTCTTCCTGTCTCTCTCTCTCTTTCTCTCTCTCTCTATGACTCCTCTCTTTCTTTCTTCTTCCTCTCTCTCGTGCTCTCTCTTGGTCTCTCACTTTCTTTTTTTCTGGCCTGGTAAAGGAAAATTTCCTGGACCAGAGAGGTGCTCTGGCTTCAATGAACTGAACACATTTCTGTACAGACCCCCCCAGCCCCCCACCCCCTCACACCCCGACACATACAAACACACCAACCCACCCCGCTCCACTAACCCCCTCAGCCCCACCCCACCCTGGCCAAGGGCCCAGAGGTGATGGAGTCATCAGCGCACTTCAGAGCATTTTTAAGGCTTATTCCACTTCTCCAGGCCAATCCCCCAGTGCTACATATACTATGATGACTCTGGCCAGAGATGGCCCTTTCAGACTCAGGCTAATTTTTTTTCCCCTCTTTTCTTTCCTGAGGCAATGGTTTAGAAATGCTGAAAATGGAGTCTTGCGTTTGGAGAGCCGGGGCCAAGGAGATGACCCACCCCTCTGCTTTTTCGGCGCATGGGGTATGCTCTGATGAGGAAGCCAGGAGCTTTCAGCTTCCAGCTTTCCAGCTGCTGCTGCACAAAAGCCCCCTTCCTCTGGGTCCTACACGTGCACTGGCTCTCTGCCTTTTAAAAAGAATCCACTGTGCCTGTAAAGGGAATGTTGGGGGAGTGAAAGAAGAAGAATGTTGGAGTCCATAGAGTATAAATGTGAAATTTTAGAATCTTACGTTGTTGTAAAATGCATTGTATTTTAGAAACTTAGAAAACTCGCACCCTTAAACAGTTAAGAGACCCACTATGCCTTTAAGCAGAATGTTGGGCGAATGAAAGTTCTAAAGAATGTTGGGGTCCATAGAGTATAGTGTGGAATTTTAGAATCTTAGATTGTTCTAGAATGCATTCAAATTTAGAATGTCCAAAACCCCATAATAAGCTTCCTTGGTCCTGCTAGCTGAGCCTGGATTGGGTTCCTGCTTCCAACTAGCGTGCCGACGACCCACCAGTCTCTCATT
>CM059282.1:5826902-5844402 GCA_030347295.1 Setipinna tenuifilis | reverse complement strand
TTTGCAAGGATACACATGAAAACACACACACACACACACACACACACACACGCACACTGCATACATATGCATACATACACACACACACACACACACACACACACACACACTCCCCAGGAGTCTAGCAGATGGATTTAAATAGGATGATGTGATGGGGACTAGAGCAGGGGGTCTCACAGCTTCTCTGTCTCTCTCTCTCTATCTCTCTCTCTCTCTCTCTATCTCTATCTCTCTCTCCCCCTCTCACTGTTTCTCCCTTACACAGTCTCTCGCTCTCCCCTCTCTCTGTTTCTCTCTCACACAGCCTCTCTCTCTCCTCTATCTTTCTCTCCGTCTCTTTCTCCCTCTCTCTGTCTCTGTCTCTGTCTCTCTCTCTCTCTCTCTCTCTCTCTCTCTCTCTCTCTCTCTCTCTCTCTCTCTCTCTCTGCCTCCCCCAGACTGCCCCCTGCACAATGGAAGCCATATGCAGCTGATGTACCCCCCCCCCCCCCCCGCCTTCCTCCCTTCTGTGGCAGGGAGACAACACTGGGATGACAAACTCAATCTCTCTCTCTTTCACTGCCTTTCTGTGTCATTCTCTTTTGCTATTCTGTTCTTTTTTCATCTCACTCTCTCCCTCCGTCTCACTCTCTTTCACTGTATTGTTTCTTTTTCTCTTTCTTTGTGTTACCCTCTTTCATTATTCTCTTCTTTCTCTTTCTATATCTCCCTCTTTCTCTCTTTTGTTCTCTTTCCAAATTTCTTTTGCCTGATCACTCTCTCTCTCTATCTATCTATCTCTGTCTCACTGGGATGACAAACTCAATCTCTTGCTCTCTCTCCCTTTTTGTGACATTCCTTTTCAGTATTTTGTTCTTTCCCTCTTTCTCTGCCTACCTCGTTAACTGTTCTGTTATCTCTCTCTCCTCATGTCTTTTGCCACATCACTCCCTCTCTCTCTTGTTCTCTTTTTTCTCACTGGGATGACAAACTCAATCTCTCTCTGTCTCTGTCTCTCTCTCTCTCTCTCTCCCTTTTTCATTCTCTTTTGGTATGTGTGTGTGCTCTATGTCAGTCTGTCTGTCTGCCGGCCTCTCTCTATCTTTCTCTCTCTCTCTCCCTCTTTCAGTGTTTTGTTCTTTTCATCTTTCTCTGTCTCCCTCTTTCACTCACCTGTTCCCTCTATCTCCCCTTGACTTATGTGCCATCACTCACTCCCTCTGTATCTCTTCTTCCCTTTCTCATTCCACTGTCTCCTTTTCTTCCTTTCCCTCCCTCCCCTCCATCCCTCCTGCTCTCGCTCCATTTTGCCCAGCCTCCTCCCTTACCCGCAGTCATCCCCCAGAAGAAATCAATTGGCGAAAGAGTGTGGGGGCTTTGGTGATTCACCACTGCCATCCTCCATGTCCCATTAACAAAAGGGAGGGAGTTACACAGACACACACACACACACACACACACACACACACACACACACACACACACACAGATACACACATACACAGACACACACACACACACACACACACATACACACGTGCGCGCACACACACACACACGCACATCACACACCACACCACACCACACACACACACACACACACATGTACACACATACACACCACACATACACACACACACACACACACACACACACACACACACACACACACACAACAAAAGGGAGTGAAAGAGCAGCGTGCCGCCAAGCCCCGTCTAAGACCCGGCGTCATTCTTCCATTGGCACTACTGGCACGCCAGCCAAGGCAGCGCTAAACGCCATTGTGGAGCAGACAATGGCCAACGTCCTCACTCGTGTCGGACTGGGGACAGGAACCGTAAACGCCCTCTGCACCACTGAAGAGTTACAATTGAGGGATTGTAATCGGGTGGACCTGTGTGTGTGTGCATGTATGTGTGTGTGTGTGTGTGTGTGTGCGCGCGCGCATGTGTGGGTGTGCGTGTGTTCAGCTGAGATAATTTGTCCTGCTGCCATGGGTGTCTGTCTTCATTTGGTCTGTCTTCAGTGGCCTGTGAACAAGATGGAGTCAGAGATATGGAGAGCAGAGTATGTCAGGAACTAGTCTGTCACAGACACACACACACACACACACACACACACACACGCACACACACACACACAGTCACACACACACTTACCTCTTCGGAGTTCAGCAAAAACAGGTTTGTCTCTTCCTCCGGCAATTATTTCCATTTGCCAGATCAAAGGTGGAATAGGGTCTTGCTGAAAGAACATGCTGAGGAGAAGAGAAGAGAATAGAAAAGAGAAGAGAAAATAAGAGAAGAGCATACTAAACAGATGAGATGGAAGCAAGGGGAACGATTTTAAAATGGCAAGACCTGGAGAGCAACTGCTGTTAAAAGTAGATGCTTTTTTCCCCCTCACCCGATACAAGGTTAGCAATAATACACACAATACCAGTCGTTCACTCACTCGCTCACTCGCTCACTCGCTCGATTGGTCGGCTGGTCCTTTCGCTCAAGGGCATGCTGTCTTTTCCCCTCTTTATTCGAAGAGCTCATTGTGGTTCCCACGCTCGCGCTGCCCAGTGGTGATGTAGGAGAGCACTCCAGCATGTCAGCGTGACACTTCACACACTGCGAGAAGGAGAGAAAGAGAGAAGGAGAGAAGGAGTGAGCGAGAAAGCAGCGCTGCTGCAGGCCCCCTAGGCCTGAATAGGCTAATTAGAGACAGACCTTCTCTCCTCGCCACTTTACAGGGGTGCAGTGTTGCGGTGTGTTTGTGTGTATGTGTATGTGTGCGTGCATGTGTGTGTAGACGTGCCTAGGTCTGTGTGTGTGCTCTTGTGTGTGTGTGTGGTTTCTACAGCACCAGACATGCCATTTGGGGGGTGGGGGGGGGGGTGTTGTTGACCTCCCTGAAATCAGTTTCCGCAACTTGGGATGCCTGCATGTATGTGTATGTGTATGTGCGTGTGTGTGTGCATGCATTTGTATATGTGCATTGGTGTGTAAGTGTGTATATGTGTGTGTGTAAGTGTGTCAGTGTGATGCTGTGTGTCATATGCGTTTTTTGTGTACTTGATAGTCCGAATGCGTACCCTTCAGTCGTAAATAGCTCCACTTATCTCTTACCTGCGGTGCATTCCGCGGCATGCAAAGATGTATCTTTCATCGAACAATATGGCAGCAATATCAGATAGTTATATGAGTAGACCACTTAACAAAGCCTGCAGGCCTAACCAAGTGCAGAATTAATATTTAATTTCATGTTGCAGAGTCGACGCCAGCCTGTCTAGATATCTATTCTTTTCTCCTCTTGGACAACAGGCGGAAGCAAGTAGCCAGCTTGCACGATGCTGTCCTGTTATGCGCTGTTGGAAAAGGGCCGTTGTGTGTGTCTCATATCCATGTCCTAGCCTAGTCATCAGAGACATGTGAAGACATGTCAAAGACCAAGGTCGCTAGCAAGGTCAGTGGTCCAGAGGCAGTGTGTGTTGGGAAAGGGCATTTGCATCTATCCCATCACCATTTCCTTTGAAGCAACACTAACTAGTTTTTTGAACCTTAAAATAATGTTTCCAAAATCATTTCAGTGGTTCATCAACTTGTAACAGAGTGAGAGGCACTTCTGAATTCACTTTGCCACCCTCCATGGGCTATAACTACACTAAGTTTGGAGAAGCGAGCCGTCTCTCTGTAGTTCGAAAGAGAGACAATTCTGCTTCCAACCTGTAGGGCGACCAAAGACGAAAACTACTTAGGGTTGCTTTAAGCTCATCAGCAGAGACCTGTAGATACATGTCTATGTCCAAAGTCAGTAGCAAGATCACTGACCCAGGAACAGGCAGGCTGAGGATGGAAGCAGGTGGGATCAGGGGCTTTCAGAGAATCTGGATTTAGAAGCTACAATCCAATACCACATATTCTAAATACACTGTGTGCTTAAAACTTCTACCTAGCTGTTTTTTTTGCTAATGAGAATCAGCTGATTTAGTGAATGGCTGGAACAAATATGTGGCACTGGGACTGTAGCTTCTGAAGCCAGGTTGCCAATCAGTGAGGGCTCTGCACACAGACTTAAGGTCTTTGCACACCAGCTTTTACCAGCTTTGGCATAGTGTATTGTGCCTGTAACATTCTGTTACTTTCATTGCATTGTTTTCAATACAATGCTGCACACCAGTGGCAATTTTTTCTCTCTGCATTGTGTTGATTACAATGTGCATCTATTTTTGTCAGCACTGCTTGGTAAAATCCATTTTTTACCATAACAACTGTAGATCGAAACCTTGAAAAATTACAATGGCGCTTACTGTGCAGGTGTGTGGTGGTGAATGAAGTTGTCAAAGTCAAACATTCACCATAATAATGTCGAAGCTGATGTGAGGAAGCCTTTAGGTGCCACAGACTTAGTGGCTCTGCACACAGCAGTCACCACAAGCACTTGCTCGGCTTTAATAAGATTCAAAACAACAAGCCAGTAGGTTGGGTCTTTAATGACAGAGCCGCCACTGAAACGTTTTTTTTTTTTTCTGGTTTTGCTGAGTATGGGGCAGGCTGTAGGACTAGTTAAAATGTTCCCTGCCGAGTGCTGGGCAGAGCATTCTGATTCAGCTAATTTAGTACAAATCTGCCAAGTGTGTTTGCAGGGCCTGTGAAGCAATGATTTCTGGTGCAGATTGCCAATGCCGGCTTGGAAATTGAGCTCTCTTTGTCAAGCATGCCCATTTAACATGACCTCAGTAATTAGGTCTAAGCAGGCAGGAGAGGCCTTGTGTACCCAAAGAAAAGAAGGTGTATGTTGATTCCATGTCATAAATCATAGGGATCTCCATTAAACATAAAACATGATGCCTATATATATATATATATATATATATATATGTGTGTGTGTGTGTGTATGTGTGTGTGTGTGTGTGAGAGAGAACACAAATTCCCTATATATGCAGGTGTGATATTGGGGAATTCTATAAATAAAACATATTATCTAAATTACATTAACCAAAAAAAAATCCCAAATCTCCTCATGAGCAAAACCATATCCCGTTCAACTTCCATAGTGCATCATAGTGAGCCCTTTAAGGGTGTTTAGTTGCTTCTCCAGTCTGTGACTCCTATCCAGTATTCTGTCAAAGTGCTTCTCACTCCTACAGGACCTCACACAGCCACCCAGGCTAAGATGTCATTTTTCACTCCCAAATTTCTCATGCCGTCACTGACTGACAAAAAGAAATACACAGTGTCAGTCACATGTAATCCTCTGCCGTGTAAGGTTTAAACGAAGATTACATCTTTTGAGGTCAAAGATGGCGGCCCTCAACCTCAAGTCAAACGCTCCCTTTTAACATTTGCACTCCAGCTCACTTGGAAGGAGCTGAATGTATAAAGAGTATTAAGTAATTCTCTGAGAGAAGGATTTAGTTTTTGATTTAATTAGCCGCAAGCTTAAGTTTCCAATTTATAGCAAGAACAAGAAAGACGCCTGTGCTAAGTCACTTGACATTGAAGGCTGGAGCCTCTTTTCACTCTGAAGGCTCAGTGGGAGAAGGGATTTGGTGAGAAAGCTGTAAATAAAAAGAGAACAAAAGACTAAGTGGAAGAGCGAGGGGAAGAGAGAGAGATGAGGAGAGAGAGAGAGAGAAAGAAGAGGGAGTGAGATAAGAGAGAGAGAAAGAGAGCGAGAAAGGGGAGAGGGAGAGAGATGAGAAAAGAGTGAGACAGAGAGAGAGAAAGACAGAACATGGAAAGACAGAATGATTTGGGAGGGGGGTACAGTAAGAAAAGAAGCAAGAGAGGGAGAGAGAGGAAGAGAGAGAGAGAGAGAGAGAGAGAGTAAAGGGAAAAGAGAGAGTCAGGCAGGGAGGAAAAGACGGAAGAAGAGAAAGAGAGATACGGTGGAAGAAGAGAGAGCGATAAGCCCAAAGAAGCTCTCTCATCTGTCATTTTGCGTTTGTGCCGGCCAGATGAAAGGATTACTCCTTCCCCTACATGTCTGCCAAATGACTGTTTTCCTCTTTGTGCTCATGGAACAAACACATTTGCCCCCGACTGCCAGCTGCACTGGGACCCCCACCGCCAGCCATGCGCGCCCAGAATCAGGGTGTGTGGGCTGGGGAGGTCCATAGCAGGCCTGGGGCCTTCTTCACCAACATCCACATACCACCCCACCATCAGACCTCCTGTAGCTCAGCCTGTCTATCTGTAGGAATGCAACTCTGGAGCAATTTGGGACACTTTGAAAAAAGTCACTTCGGCTTTGAGAAAATGATTGAATGTTTACAGTTTTCACCAGCAGCATGTCAATGAGTTGGGTGTTAATTAGGGATGATTATCTGTTTCGTAATCTTCACCAAATTTTTGTCTGGAGGGCTCTTAATTAAAAAAGATGAATGTTGGGTTCCAGCGTATTAAATGTTATTTAGGCATTAAATGCAGACAAATAAGAAGTTTAATTCTCTCTCTCTCTCTCTCTCTCTCTCTCTCTCTCTCTCTCTCTCTCTCTCTCTCTCTCTCTCTCTCACACACACACACACACACACACACACACACACACACACACACACACACACACACACACTTGGAGTGGCAAGACATCCAAACACATCCGCTACTGAAGATGATTTAATAATCCCCCCCTTTATGGTTATTATAGCCCTCCAAAGACTTCTTGACTGAGAGCCCTGCACTTTTTAAGGCATATACAGTACACTCATGGGTCCCCAAGATGTCCTAGTTAGGAACAAAAACAAAAACCGTGAAATTAAATAACTGAACTGAATTGAATAAAAAATGAAATCAATAAAAAATGAAATGAGATGTTTAAGGTTTAAGGTATCTTTTTTTACCAGGGGAGAATCTCTTATGCAGCCAGCCGAAAAAATATACTCAATAATATATACTCAATAATATGAGACAATAATTGATAGAGTTGCCGGGATATCACAGTTTAACACAAAAACACAGTAATCTTAACAACATAAAAACATAAATAACATAAATACTGATCCACTTAAAAACGACACTCAACAGGATAGTTAAAGCAGTTATAAAATAATTCTTGAATCTTGAATTGCGTTAACTATTAGTTATGTTAACTGTAGGTTAGATGTGCATGCTGTTCTTCAAAGATGTTGCTGAACATCAGCAGTGCAACAAACATAACATTAAAAAACATTTTCCTTTAGTAATAGGAGATGGATAAAATGTATTAATGATTTCAATAATATCAGCAATGCCATGTGGTACTATTACAATAATGCTTTTTGTGCTTTGTTATTCTCGTAAAGAGGGATAGATTTTGTATCATTGCAGATTATTTTGTATACGTGTACCTGAGTGTGTGTGTGTGTGTATCAGTGTTTGTGTACCTGTGTGTCTGTGTGTACCTGTGGTTGATGTTTAAGTGTGCTTTTGTGTGTGTGTGTGTGTGTGTTTATCTGTAGTTGGTATTTGAGAGTGCATCTCAGTGTGTGTGTGTGTGTGTGTGTGTGTGTGTGTGTGTGTGTGTGTGTACCTGCATATGTGTGTACCCATGGTTGATGTTTGAGTGTGCTTTTGTGTGTGTGTGTGTGTGTGTGTGTGTGTGTGCGTCTGTGTCGGTGCACATCTCCTCAGCCATTCACCACAGAGTCTGGAGACAGGCTGGCGGTGGGACAAATGGCCGATCCGGTGCAACACTAGACACGCTGGCTTCTCGGGGAAAGGTAGCGGCGGCGGCCGAGTGTTCCTTAAATGGACAATAATTTAAAGGCGAGGGCCACAAGATGGGCCTCATCAAGATAACTGATTCACAGCACTCTGGTGGCCATCTGCCGTCTCACAACCACAGCCCACTGTCCATTTTCATGAGAGAGAGAGGGCGGGATGGAAAGAGGGAGGGAGGGAGGGAGAGAGGGAGGGTGAGAGAGAGAGAACCGCAGTCCACTGTCCATTTTCATGAGACAGAGGAAAGGAAGGAAAGATAGAAAGAGAAAGAGAGAGAAAGAGGGAGGGAGGGAGAAAACCACAGCCCTGTGTCCATTTTTATGAGAGAGAAAAGGGGTAATGAAGGGGGGGGGGCAGGAAAGAGGGAGAGATATAAACAGAGAAAGAGATAGATAGATAGATAGAGAGAGACAGAGAGAGACAGATAGAGAGGGGAAAGGGGCAGCAGAAAGAAAGAGACTGAATGAGAATTGGAGAGCACACACTGATGCAGAAAGAAAGAGTGTACGGGAGAGAGAGAGAGAGAGAGAGAGAGAGAGAGCAAGTGAGCGAAAGGGACAGATTTTTTCCTGTCCATGCCTCACACTTGGGCGGTGAATGTAGGAAATAAATGAACAAAGTGATAGATAAATAAATAAAGTGAGCGATAGGGCTGGGGAAGGAAACGAAAGAAAGGAAGAGGAGGGGAGGGCATGGGACGGGAGAGGAGAGGAGGGGAGCGGAGGGAAGAGAGCATGCCCAGGTGTAGGGCACTGTAAATCACCCGCCTTATTGTCTGCTGGCTATCTACATCCATTACTGGACCTGCCATGGCCTCAGGAAGAGAGGGCGAGAGCGAGCGAGTGAGCGAGATGAAGCGAGAGAGAGAAAGAAAGAGAGAGGCAAAGAGAGAGAGGGGCGGTGGGGAGAGAGATGAACAAAGAGAGAGGGAGAGAAACAGAGAGAGACATAGGGAAACAGAGAGAAAGAGAAAGAGAAAACAAAGAGGAACAGAGAGGGAGACAGAGAGACAAACACAGAGAAGGAGAGAGTGAGGGAAAGACAGAGAGAGAGAGAGAGAGAGAGAGAGAGAGAGCTGCTGTATGCTATCCTGAGCCGTGCATACAGAGGAATGGCGCTGGGTGTTTCTCCAAGCAGTAAATTACCTCGCCAACGTTTGTGCAGGACACGGGCCCACCCTGCCAAGCAGTGCAGGCAAGAGAGCCGTTAACCTCGCTGGTGGTGTTTGACTGAGGACTGTGCTGTACATGCGCCTTCGACTCCCTGGTGTGGGCCTTGGCTGTGCAGGAATGCGCATCAAGGTGTATGTGTGTGCATGTGCATGTGTGTGGGTGTGAGAGAGAGAACAGGAGAGAGAAAGAGTGTGTGTGTGAGTGTGTGTGTGTGTGTGTGTGTGTGTGTGTGTGTGTGTGTGTGTGTGTGTGTGTGTGTGTGTGTGTGTGAGTGTGTGTGCATGCAGATGTGTGTGTGTGTGTGTGTGTGTGTTTAACAGCTTGTCTGTGAAGGACACAAGTGACACATGACTTGAGAAAGTGTGATGTCTTTTCCATCTTTAGCACCAGCATGGCACATTTTACTCAGAACTACATGTGTATAGCTGTATGTATGCGTGTGTGTATGTGTGTGTGTATGTGTGTGTGTGCATTGTGTCTGTGTGTGTGTATGTGTGCATATGTGTGTGTGTGTGTATGTGTGCATGTGTGTGCGCAAGTGTGTGTGTGTGTGTGTGTGTGTTTGTGTGTATTTGTGTGTTGTTTATCTCACAGCTGCACATGATGATAGATGACAGCTCATGTGTATGAGTTTCCTGTACACGTCCATATCAGTATGTATTTGTGTGTAATTAGATGGCGCATCCTAACCTGACTCCATGGAGCGTTTCTCCAGACATCAGACTGCCTGTGGCCCCCCATATGGAGATAAGCTATGCCAAGGTCCTGGATGCACTTGTAATGAGGAGTGGCGTGTAATGTGTGGTGCATATCAAGTACATTACCCGCCGTGCATTGATTCACGACTGACACCAGCCTTGACCACAGTGCCTCTCCTCTGCACATCTCCCAGTGTGTGACTTACACACTGTGCAGGTGCAGACGTCAGGCCACAGGCTTGGTGTGTGTGTGTGTGTGTGTGTGTGTGTGTGTGTGTGTGTGTGAGAGAGAGAGAGAGTGTCTGTGTGTGTGTCTGTCTGTCGCTTTGTATGTGTCACTGTTTGTGTCTGCTGCTGCTGCTGCTGTCTGTGGCTGTGTAGCACTGCAAATGGTGCCTCAGTGTTACCTGAAGCTTAGCCTTGATAAAAAGCCTGCTTACCTTGGCTGAGGAGATTAGGCTGCACTCACACACACAAACACACACACACACACACACACGCACACACACACACACACACACACACACACACACACACACACACACACACACACACACACACGCACACACACACACACACGCACACACACAAGCACACAAGCACACACACACACGTACTTCAGGGAGTGCTTCATATCATTCATGCCCCTTAAATGAGTTTCTCTGCCAGATGTTGCTGCTTGACCCCCTTTTCAGGAGTGGAGGATTGGGAGTTTGACAGAACAAGGTGTGTGTGTGTGTGTGTGTGTGTGTGTGTGTATGGTTGCGTGCATACGTGTTTGTGTGCATGTGCATGTGTGAGGGAGTGTGAATAAGCGGTGTGTGTGTGTGTGTGTGTGCATGTGCATACGTGTGTGCACATATTTGCGTGTATGTGTGTATATATATATGTGTGTGTGTGTGTGCTTGTTTTTGTATAAGAACATGTGTATCCCTCAGTCTAAAACGTAAGGAGGCCTCTCCTTTGCAGATGGTGCTGTGCACAGATGCTACTGCTAACGACGCCACAGGGCTACATGGCGCACTACCACCGTGATCAGATGTAGGTGGACGTGTAACTAGGGAAACGCCAAGTCCTCAAACCATCTTAAAATAAATTCATCATCTTCTTCCTGGAAACCATGCCATACCTGTTGCTGTTTATAAAAAGAAATGTGCTTCTTAGCCTAACTGCTAATACGCTGAAACTAATCCCTTAATTAGCCCTGAACGCATGCATAAGTCTGATCTGATATTCTCTTAAAATTCCTTAATAAGAGCATTTGATTCTCAGCGGTTTGTGATATTCAAGCCTGTTAAGGTTGATATTCAGGCTTGTTAGGCCATTAGGAGCTATCTGTATGCAGTCATCCACAAATTTATGCACAGTTTACGTCATCCTCTTTAACAGTGTGTGTCGTGTTAAAGAAAGGGTGTACCAGACATCTCGTTTTTCACAGGGATAGTTCTCGTTTTTTGTGGTCTATTGCTGGTATAATACACAAAAACCCACTTGGTCCCTAGTGTCTGGGGCTAAAAATATTACTTACTTTGATAATAATACTGACTGCAGAATTTAAAATGTCCATCAAATTGTTCTAAGGAAAATGTCCTCAGTTGTCATCTTCATTTACACAGCTGGTAATCTACTGCACCTCAGGCTACTATTGACAGACGGTATTTCACTGCCTGTGATGCAGCATGCCTGGCCTCTTTGTCTTAGGCTGCCTGCTGTAATGGCCTGGTCAGATTACATGATATCAGCCAGATTTTGCCTCAAATTTGTCGTGACCAACACATTTCCAGCATTGTTCCCGATTCCGAAAGGTCAGACACGATGTGGAATGTAAATTCTACAATGTGACATACTTTACGACCTTCATTTTTTGTCAGTAATGTTCTACAACATCCCAACAAAAATATTAGCTTGTCTTTTTTTTAGGGAGTTGTATAATGTGATCGATACAGTCAAGGGAATGATACAACAAGGACACATGGTCTTGTCATGTCTCCTGAGCAAGAGGCGTAGGGAATTTGTAGTTGTAAGATGTAAGATGTTTTAGTGTGACACTGTCAATCATAAGTGACAATCGTGAAGGACAAAAAATAAACTATAATCTGACCCTGCTGTAAGTGGATCCATACATGTTCTCAGTCTATGATGGAGTTGAGCAAGGAGGAAAAATCAGACGTCAAAGTCTCCTTAAAGCTTCGGGTGACTCCCACATATTGATAGCACCTTCATGCTGACACATTAGATAAAATATCCTGGTATCTAGAGCGAGTAAGCAGGAGAACGATGGTGACAGTTTTGCATGCTTGTACTGATTGTACTGTTGCCCATGGCAGGCTAAACATTTGTAAAATTCTGTTGGGGTAAGTCAAACATTGTCCTTTGTTTTATACATTTGTGTTTCAGTTCAGTATAACATACTGGGGCGGAGGTAATGGGGGGTGTTGAACGGTGCGATTTATGTCTTCTGAAAGTGTAGGCTTGGGTTGGTGAGTTGATGGGGTCGAGGTATACCTTCCTGAAATGACTTTTTGCACCTTGGAAAATGCAGCAGTCCCCCTAAATTTGATCCGAAGTAGCTGTTCCATCTGTGTCACCAAAGTGTCCCTTCCATTTGTTTCAGAGACAAATGACACGGCCAAGGGCTTTTTATCTTCAAAAACATTTCTTCTTATCCATGACTGCTGAACATAGTTAAATGAAAATGAGCTGAAAGTGCTGAGGCTTAGGTCATATCGTTTTAGCATTCTATTTCTCTTTCCTCTCTTTGGGAAAAGGGGGGGGGAAATGTCTTCCCAAAGAGTCTGCAACAGTAGGGGGTTTCCTGTGATCTTTATTATTATTAAGGTAATAGCTAAGGAGGTTCTCTCTTTCCTCTGCCATTTTTTCTCTCTCTCTTTCACAACTCTTTTCTTTTTTTCCTGTACCACATCTCCATCTGGCTCTGTCTGTCTTTCCTCACATTGGTATTCTTTCTGTCCCACTTCTATTTCTCCTTTTTTATCACCTTGGTTCATTCAGTACTTTTCTTGCCCACCCTTCTGCAAAGTGTGAGCACTGGAGGTATTCTCAGTAATCTGATATAAACATTAAAAGGTTGGTGAAGATTCTGAAAGCTGTTCTTCCAAACTGAAAATTGAACTGACACCAGCTTATTTATTTATTTATTTATTTATTTTTCTGAAGTTGTCGGACCAGTAAGGCACACAAAAACACACAAACTTTAACAGACACCGGCTAGCTTGGTTATTTATTTATTTATTTTTATTTTTCTAAACTTTTACCTGTCGGACCAGGAAGTCACACAACAACAACACACACAGACACAGACAGACACACACTTTACCAACTTGACCTTTAAGCTTATCTCTGTGGCAGGAGGGAGCAGACGATGCTGTCAGAGACAGTGCTGACAGATGTCAGCCCGGTTAGTGCTGTGGCCTGCTGCCTGTTGAGCCATTTGCGGGCTACTGTCAATATGACTACATCCCTACATCAAGTCGGCTTTGAGCTAGCCTGTCACATGAAGGGTGACAGTTGTCCTCTCTTTTCCCAGGTCGGAGGAGGAGAGCTTAGGCTCTCTCTGCTGTCTGTAACCACAGCTTTGGAAACAGTGCTAGTTTGCCTCAAGGAAGAAGAAACATAAAATGTAGACACAGACCCCCTCCTTTGTCATCCTTTCTTTGTTGTCACTAGTCTTTCTCGTTCTCTCTTTATTTGTTTTTAGTGTTGCTCGTTCTGACACCTCAGGAAATGAAATGCACCCCGGTACACCTAGTGGTGCTGGTCTTGCCCACATTCCCTGAGGGCCTCAGCCCCACAGTGAGAGACAGAGACATAGGGAGGCAGGGAGGGAGACAGATGTGCTGTGTGCGGATACTGGAACTTGACAGGTGTTGGAGGATGGATGGAAGGGTGTCATGATGACATGGAGTCATAATTATAATAATTTCTAATTAATCATGATTCTTGCCTAAGTAAAAACATTATATATGTAATGCATATATTGCTGTAATAATAATAATAATAATAATAATAATAATAATAATAATAATACATGATGATGATGATGATGATGATGCCCCCAAATTTGTTAGATGATAAGATTTCAATATATAGAACCCAAATTAGGAAGAAATAGGAATATATATATATATATATATATATATATATATATATATATATATATATATATATATATATATATATATATATTAATATTATTCAGAGTGTTTCAGGTACTTTTTAAGAGATTACTTCAGACAGCAAGTCTAAGCCCTTAATATTGCTATACCATGGCTATTAATGTTAAATGCATAGATTTCTTGGACATAGTCATTGCATCCCTTTTTCTTTCATTTTCACATCTTCACATCACCTTTCAATGATTGCTAAGAAGTTTTGTCATCCCACAGATCTCCCACCAGCAGGCTTATGGAGACCTCCATCAAAGCAACACCACATATGCCCTATATATATATATGACAATTCCATCACGCTGACAATTCCATTATTACAGTTTTTAAACTTTGCACTTTGCTCTGCTTCGCCATCATTTTCTCTCTCGCTGAAAGGTCAGTGTCTGCCTGCTCAGCTGTGACAGCCCATCTGACTGTTCTGTCAGCATTTGGAAAGGGGGGGTGGGTGATGGTGTTGGAGAGAAGATCTCTCATGCACGTGAAATAAACTTGCCCGAGGTAGACATCTTTTTCAAAGTCGAAGCTGTCGTTTCCCCTCTCCCCTGAAGCTTTCAGTGATGTTTCAGGACCCGAGGTCTTCAGGGAAGACTGCGTTTCCCAGGTGAGGTATAAACAAAACAAAAACAAAAGGGAGAGATGTATAGGCAAGCACGAAAAGAGAAAAAAAGAGAAAGCTCCATCTGACAGGGGAAAATATGATGAAAAGCTTTCATGCTCAACCTGCTCAGCTTATTTTCTGAGTGCTGGGGTGACTGCTGGTGTGGAATGGACACGAGTGTGATCATAAGAACCGTGTGTGAAAGCTACAGTCTGAAGACGGTCAGTAAACCACTAAATCACTGGACCTGTATGTGCAAGGTACTGTGTTTTGGGCACCGCATTAAGTGGGCAGACAAACAGTGATGTAGTTAAGATTACATGTCCAAGAACAGATGAACAGGAAGTTAAGGTGCCCTCTTGCTACTACCCACATAAGCCAAATCCAAAATGTTCACTCGCCCACTGTATAGTGCACTTTGTAGAGAACAAAACAATGTAACTCACACCCTATGTAGAGCACTGTGTAGGGAACAAAACAATGTCATTCACACACTAAATAGTGCGCTATGTAGTGGAAAGGGGAACATTTCAGCCATACACACAGTAAGAAAGTCTGCAGTGTCTCTTTTATTTATTGATGAAAATATTAAACAGATGACAGAAAAAAAATGTTTTTTTAGCGTCCCAGAATTCACTGGGGCACTTGGTGGAACCGAGGCTGTGGCTCGGGAGGAAGTGCTGACGGCCGGTCGTCTTGCTTCTGAGGCGAGAGGGAAGGTGATCACACAGAGGCCCCATGCAAATGCTCTCCATAACTAATACTGTGTGTGTGTGTGTGTTCGTGTGTGTGTGTGCCAGATCCTATTTGTTAGCCCCCGGGGCCTCTGTAAGAGACAACGGCAGTCACGAAAACAAATCGCTGAGCCTGCAATTTTCCTCCAGCAAACTCTCAAATTGCTGTCGCTGTAGCTTGCAGACATCTGGATGTCAGGACGCTGTGATGGGAACTTTATTAAATTTTGCGAGGGTTTGATTGGCCCCGGTGCTTTGATAGTGGAGTCTTGGCGAGGGCAACTGGGTAAATGCATAATGACACCGAAAAAAAAAACAACAAGTGAGAGAGAGGTCAGAGAAGGTCTGTTGCGTGCTCTACAAAAACACACTTGAAGAGAAGAAAGAACTTGTGGGATGTCAGTCGTACAGATTCTGATTCAGATTAGAAGCTGTCTGTGACGCTCACTTAAATAAAGTGACTGGGCTTGTATTGTGTTCTCTCCTGTCTCTGATCCTCAGAGAGACAAAGACATATTTATTATCGTCAACACGTAAGCCGATGTGTTTTTTTTTCTCTCGTCTGATCCCCTATATCTTCTGTTGTTTTCGAAAAGCCTTGACGTGTGCACAGCATGCCCCAAGCCATCCTTAATCCATACAGGTTTGGCATATATTATGCGTATTTCTTTACAGGCTTTCACTCTTTTTTTCCGCTTTTCCCAGCTTAAGGGCAGATTTTCTAGTACAATAGAGGCAAAGCCTACCAAAGGGCCTTCATCATGTCAAGATTCGCCCTCAGCGATATACATAAACACAACAGCTCTGCTGTTTGTGTCTGTGAGCCAGTGTGGAGGAGTAGTAGTGCGGAGGCCTGAGGTTGCAAGCTTCTCTTTCCGGAAGTTTCCTGGAGGTCACCCAATGCTCAGGGTGAGCAGAGAGAAGCATCTGGTTCTGTAAACTCAGAGCCTACGTACTGTGTGTGTGTGTGTGTGTGTGTGTGAGTGAGTGAGTGAGTGAGTGTGTGAGAGAGAGAGAGAGTACTGAGTTCTCCTGAGTAATCCTCTACCATGCCATGTTAAACACAAACATTACAGTCCGAGTCCTGAATAAACAGGAAATGATTTTTTTTGCGCATACATGGGGACGAAACTATATTTGTTGATAAACGATCAGATGTTCAGATACACACTGGCCCTGGTCATTTTTATTATTTGCAGAGCAAGCTGACAGTTGACAGGTGGCTGAGAAGTCAGGGCCGGTTGCCTGCATTTAGTATTTATTTTACACTTGACAGGCTGGCTGCTCGCACAGTGTCGGCCTATTCAAATAAACCTTAATGTTTGTTTCTGGCTAAAGCAGATGATGTATGTAAGAGAGAGGCCGCCATCCATATCAGATGCACCGTTCCATCAACGAGCCGAGCCTCACACAGCCCTCAGAGGTTGGCAGTGGTTTATATTCAGCAGTGTTAATGCATACCACTATAGACTAATATGGGACCCACACCCTACCGCTTTTCAATTTCGTTTCAGCAGGGCTCTCCCTCTCTGTCTCTTTTTGGCATCTCTCTGTCTACACAGTTTTCTTTATCTTTCCCTCTGTGTCTTTATCTATCTATCTATCTATCTATCTATCTATCTATCTATCTATCTATCTATCTATCTATCTGTCTGTCTGTCTGTCTGTCTGTCTGTCTGTCTGTCTGTCTGTCTATCTTGCTCTCTTCATCTTTCTCTGTCTCTTTCTCTGTTTCTCACTCCCTCCCTCTCTGCCTCTCTCTCTCTCTGAAAAGCAAATCATACTTTTTTCCCCAGCTGCTCTGTCCAATCTGCATTGTATATACAGCCTGGTTTCAGACACATGGTGTTGCCGTCATTGCAGTAATTAATACTAGTGTGTTTGTTTTGTTTGATGGCTCATTAGCATCTGCTGAGGGCCTCGCTGTAGCAAATAAACCCATCACGTCCGTGTTTGTGTTCACTGGGTAGAATCATTAGGCCAGGTGTGCTGGCTCTCCTCAGACCTCCCTACAGTACGCTTCAGTTATATATTATATGACTGCAGTCATTTTTGCATGGGACTAAAGCCCTATACACAGGACTATGCTGTCTTCCCTGTTGTCTTATTTTTTATTTTGTCAGCAGGAACTAGCTTTGGTAAGAAATTTCATTCAAGAAGTGTCATTCAAATGACAGTTGAAATGTTTTAAATGGACCAAAATACTTGCCTGGTCTTCATCTTCCATTAAAGTAAATACAGCACTCACTGTGTTGACCACCCATTAAGTACTCCTGGCTAACCACTTCAACATTTGTTTTATAATCTTTTTTTTAAATGTTCTTTTGTGTCTTTATTTGATAGGACAGTGAATGAGTGGAAGAGAGTTGGAACAAAAACAACCCAGGCTGGATTAGAACCTTGGTCCCTAAGTGCTCTTGCCTATTCATGGTAATGCCATG
>CM059282.1:5786902-5821902 GCA_030347295.1 Setipinna tenuifilis | reverse complement strand
ACAAGCCCTTCCAAACTCATGCAAATGAGGAAGACATCCTCACAACCCTCATTACATTACATTGCATGTAGCTGATGCTCTTAGCTCCAGAGTGACTTGGAGTGAATTCTGCGCCCCTGGAGCAACGTGGGTTTAGATGCCTTGCTCAAGGGCACATCGGCTGTGGAATAGGGTGCAGGAGAGTGCTGTTTTTTTCACTCACTCAGCCACCCACCCACCCACAATTTTCCTACTTGTACAGAAATTGAACCTGCATCCCCTCTGATCCTTAACCACTAGGCTGCCACAGTGGTCTTTAACCCTTCCCTATCCTATGCAGACCTTTTCAGGAATTTGTGCGTTTATGCCCCATTGGTGTATTTTGCCCAGAAAAAAAACAAGCGCTCTGATAGTGTCCCAATTTGTTTTGGGCTTTAGCCTGAAACATTTTGCCATTGACTCATTTGCATCTAATTGGAGGACCGAGACAGAATAATGAGCCATTTTCTCCCCCTTTCTGCCTGTTTTAATTAAATAGATTTTATGCACGGTCAGAGTCAGGTTCACATTTCTATTGAATGGCCACACACACACACACACACACACACACACACACACACACACACACACACACACACACACACACACACACACACACACACACACACACACACACACACACACACGACATTTAAAGAGCAGCAGAAGGTTAATGTGTCTCCACCAGTAAAGGAATGGAAAGTTCCTCTGTGTTTTAATTTTCTTCCTGCAATGCTTAACATCTGTCTGCAGGTTATTGCACTCTCACGCTGCAGGATGTGACGGGGACAGTGCTAAGCCGTGTTGGGGAATTGTTTGTAAGTGGCCCTGTGAATGGATGTTCTCTGTGCCTCCCCACATTACCTGGGCACCCAGGGTCTGATCTCAGACTGCTGAGGTGATCTTTGTTACATCTGACAAGGAGATTATGTTCTTTTTTTAAAGATGACCAGTGTGAATCAATCCATAGCCCTATTGTTCGAGGTCATTGAGTCCTGTTGGTAGAAAAACCAATGGGAAGATTTGATGCAACATAGATTGAATAATAAACTGGTAGCTTACACTAACTGAATTAGGCATAGAGACTAATTTTCGTTTCAATTCCCTATGCCCCATTTAGTTAGTGTTAGTTAGCTACCACTTTATTATTCAGTCTATAATGCATCAAATGTTCTTGCTCCTTTTCCTTCCAACAGCCTTCTGTGACTTCGAACAACAGGGCTATGGATTGATTTGCACAGAATTTCACCTTTAAATGTGTCTTGTTTTTTGGTGTGTTTGCAGGATTTTGCCTCAAAAAACACCCACTTTGATTTTCGTAAAACTTGATGTAAATCTGCTAAAGCGTTGGCCAAGGAAGAGGTTGTTTAGGTTCTAAACAGCTCTGATTCATGTAGTGGCTTGGTAAATTTTGTTCCACTTTTGCAAACGTGGCAAGATGGAGCATTTGGCCTCAGTGGATTTCTCGGCTCTTCAAGTGCTTTAAAAAATAAGGAGAAGGTGCAGCGATGCCAAATGATGGCATGCCAAAAGATGAAACGATCACAGATAATACTCAAGTCCCTAATAAGTGCACCATAATGTTTTCAGAGTATCTGTTCCGGTAGATTCTGCAAAGAAATGAAGAAAGTGAGATTCATTGAATAAATTGTCTCGGAACTGCAAGCAGTTGATCCCTCAACTGTCCATCCTCTTAAATGAACAGACAAATCATTTTACAGTATTGAGAAGTCCGTTACATGGGTCAATGTCAAGTGCAAGAAAATTGCTGTAAGGTGACGCCTCACATCCCCCCCCCCACACACACACACACCCCCTTAAGTAAAACAGGCACGAAAAGCTTTTCATTACCCTGAGATTGGATCCCTTACGGTAGAGTGGAATCATTTAACCACTTTTAAATTAATTTCCCTCAAAATGGAAGCACCGGCGAATGAATAGCTTGGTGGCAAAGCTGGGCCCAGAGAGAGCGAAAGATGGAAAGAGCGAGAGAGAGAGAGAGAGAGAGAGAGAGAGAAAGAGGGGAAGATGGCCTGCCAGTTTTCTGCCAATGGTCAAGTATGTTGGTGGCCCAGCGCCAGCGAGTGTGTGTGTGTGTGTGTGTGTGTGTGTGTGTGTGTATGTGTGTGTGTATGTGTGTGTGTGTGTGTGTGTGTGTGTATGTGTGTGCGTGTGTGTGTGTGTGTGTGTGTGTGTGTGTGTATGTGTGTGTGTGTGTGTGTGTGTGTGTGTGTGTGTGTGTGTGGTATGATAGAGTGCTTCAGGTTGTGCTCTGATTAGATGGACTTATTTTAGGATGGATAGGTCTTGCCGTGCTGTGACATGCTCTTGCACGTTAAACTTTTCTCATGCCAGGTTGTGCCATCCCTGTCCTCGTGTGTTGTCAAGTTTAAGCCAAGTTTAAGCAGATCAGTGTACAGTGTCTCTTGGGCACCGCTCGTGTTTGCTCTGGTTTGGCGGTTTAGCGGAGTACTTTGGAGGACATTCAATTACTGAGCAAGCATCCCCTCACATTCCTCTACCCCATCAGACTAAACAGAAGTGAAATAACACCAGCCATCCAGGAGATGGGAGAGTAGGGGTTGACAGTAATGTATTCATGTCCTTAATACTCCTATTGCTTAATATTGTTGTATAGCTTAAAAACAGAGAGAGATGGGGTAGGGTCGGGCAAATGATCCAGGCCAGATCTGAACCTGATCATGTCCCAGCCAACCACTGTGCCAGAGCACCTGTGACAATTGGTGGTTTTGATCAGTTGGTTCATGGGTGTTTAATGGTGTTTAAATGGCAAAACTTGTAAAATGTCAAAGGAGTGACATCATGTAAGATGTCTATCTCTGATGCATAGAAGTGTGTGTAGTGTTCTGTTAAACTGTGTGACGTCTTTTGCTTACTGTGTCTGTTTGCATTGCTTTTCAAAAGGTGTGAAGTGGAGAGTGTGTTTATTGCTTTGCGAATCTGGGCTGAGGTTTTACTTCTTGAGTGTGAAGTTTAAAAAAATACAGTTTTCCTGATTGCTCACACACATGTTGCAGACTTTGGCTGAATGTGTCAAAACTCTGCATTCAAGTTAAACGCATATGACACTTGGAGATAAATATCTCACTTCTATGTCAAAATGGAGCAGCAATTAAAGTCTATCATTTCTTCCAATCTAATTAGAACACAGTGACAAAATAAAATGTTAATATATTGCCTTATAGTTGAAGTGTTTTTACGAAAGATTTGATGTATTTTGCTACTCCTGTGAGTGGTTGTGTAAATTGTCTGTAGCATTTTGACAACATGAGACCCAACGGTGCGTAAGCAATCGTAAAGAAAAAAAAAACTGTGGTAAATATGAAAGTTGTCTACACATCACACTGTTGTGCACATAAACAGCCAGAAAATATGTAATCGTGTTTACCAGCCTAAACTACTCGCACATGTATCGAGATCACAGTGTGAATCAGATGTCGTAACATGCTTCCCACAGGGACAATACTGCAACACTGCAGAAGGCATGCAAAGATGAAAGTAAATGTGGTTTCCATTTGTGATTACACTGCACTCCACAGCACACAACGACCACAAACATAAGCTCTACGTTTGACCCATCACACATGTCAGCAGGGGGCGGTGTGTGAGGATGGTACCATGCTCAGGGTATCTCGGTGGCATGTCACCTTACCTGGTGGATTAGAACATGCAACCCTCGGTCTGTTACCTTAACCACCACTGTCATACACTACCCTGTATGTGAATACTGCAAGTAGCTTGCAAAGAATCGACAAGCTTCAGCTACACTGTGTGCAGATGGAAGGTGTGAAAACACAGATTTTATTAGTGCTATTAGCAAAATGACTAAGATACAGGCTATGAAATTATGCCCGTTTAGGTTCAAATGAACAGCCAGCCATTACATCTGGATTATCCTGTTAGCGTAGCCTACTATCCATTTAGCTCACACCCAGATATCGAATCAGTATCTAAATCAAGCAAAAAAGCTGGATCAGTGAATGTTTAACAAAAACTGACAGACACTTTCTTCTATTTCTGAAACTCTCATGGCTTTTGTGTGTGTTTGGTTTTGTGTGTATGTGTACACGTGTGTGTGTGTGTGTGTGTGTGTGTGTGTGTGTGTGTGTGTTTGTGTGTGTGTGTGTGCGCGTGCATGTGTGTAGAGGTATGCACATGTGCATGCGTGTGTTTCTGTATGTGTGTGTATGTGCTTGCATGGACCATGTTTGCATATGCATATATGCATGTATAGACAAGCCTGTGTGTATGTGTGTGTATGTGTACACGTGTGTGTGTGTGTGTGTGTGTGTGTGTGTGTGTATGTGTGTGTGTATGTATAAGAGAAAGAGATAGAGAGAGAAAGAGAGAGAAATTGAGAGAGAATACACAACAAAATGTAAATTGCACAAGACATGCAAGCTGATGATTCAAAACAAATGAGTGGGTGGGTCTTGTCACTGTAACAATTACCACCAAGGTCTCAGTTGTTGACTTCTGAGAGTTGGAGCTTTATAAAAAAGTAAGAGTTACTTGTAAAGCTGCTCAGAAGAAACATCAAACATTTTCTTTTTTTCTTGAAGCTAAGGCTCTAAACCCAAGTACTTAATTATTACAAATTATTATTTGTCATCTTGATTTCTACACCTCAAAGATTGCATTGCTGAAACACACCTTCATACAGCAGCAGCCTTGTCTATTCATCTCTATGGTCAATATGTAACATTGGAGCTTCTGTGGTTATAGGAAATAATAACTCTATTCACCACATTATTTTCCCGAGAAAATGAAGAGGAAAAAAAAACCTCTACTCACTGCAGAGCGACTTCATTACAGCAAATTTGACCCAGTGCTTTAGGCATTGTGACACAAGCACAGAGCTCTTCCCGTCTTGTTTAGCTGAGTGACTGACTGCCATGTCTTAGTACACTCATTCTACCATTGAGTGCTCCTGGGGAGCCACATTGAAGTTAATATTGAATATGACTGCTTGTGTTTTGCAATACCCCTGCAACAGCATATGATAATACTATGATGTAAAATATGCTGTAAAACTAAAGATTAACATAACTTATTAACCTGTCACCCTTTTTCTATGCCTTTTAATGTCTTTTGAGTGTTGCAAGAGTGATGGGAGTATTACTTAATATAAGTATTATTAATGGTATTTTAGTTTAGGCAATGTTGTCAACAGAGCATACAATTCTTTTACACTGAAAAAAGCTTGGTGATGAAATTTGGGGATTTGCATTTTCATTTTGTTCAGTGTTCAGATCTTCATGTAGAGTTTCACATTTTTTATGCATAAGCCTGAGGTCTGATGTTGTGGTTGGAGAGGTTCCAATTCTGCACACACACACACACACACACACACACACACACACACACAGGTGTCCTTTACATATGCCCCGCCATACTTGTTCTATCTCAGATGCTTCACAAATTACTGGGGTCCCAGTAATTTCAACCTAACCTGAAGATCCCTCATACAGCTCTGACATATTAGGTGAAGCTCCAAAGGTGCATCTCATGACATGCATCCTGACCACCATGTACAGTATGCACCCTGAGGACAATGTCAAAGGGCTTGGCTAACAACAACGCCTGGTTCAGAACAAACAGTTGGGTTACTTCTCAAGGCCTAAGCCCAGGGATGACTGAAGCACACCGAATAGTGTTTCGACGCTGTGTGCCTTCTGACTTCTTGAGAAGTAACCCAGCTGTTAGTTCTGATTCTGTGGTCCAAGGCTGGGTGGGGTGACTGCTCTCTCCCTTTGCTACACAATGAGACACTAGCTTGTAGACTCTGAATTGAATGCAGGTTACCTGTCACTGACTTTCAGTGGGGCTATTAATTAGAAAACAACCATGAGATGGGCCTGACAGTGCAGTGGTAAGTGATGCCACTCAAAATGTGGTCGGCCCCAATGGTGCAAGTGTTTGTAATTCCCTTTGGATAAAAACATCCATAAATACCCATTACTTTTACGTTAGTATTGACCAGGGATTTAAGTGCTGTGGTTGCTGTTGATGCAAACAATATTTTGTTTTTACTTTCTTCTCCTCTTATATTATATTATATTTTTCTCTAGCACAAATTAGGTTGACAGCCAGTCTCTCTGGTCGCACAAATCCTGGAATTAACTTCCAAACTTTTGCTAGGCACAGTAGCACTCAGCTTTGATGTTATTACATTGTTTGGGTGAAATTGCATTTACGGTTGTGCTTCAGATATTCCAGCATGAGTCCTCTGTCGTTTTTAACGATTCTCTGTCTGGTGTGTGGTGCTTTAAACCTTGTTATGAAACATTCATTTGGACATTGTTTCTGTCTCCACAGACGACAGTGTGCAGAGAGCTCTCTTTTGACCTCTTTACTTTGGATCTTGATGTTCTCTTTTTCTCTCTGTCTCTCTTTCTGTCTCTTTCTCTCTCTTGGTCTCTTTCCCTTGTGGTTTAAGAGCTTTCCACAGAAACATAACTCTGTCTTCCCACTCTTCTCTCCTACCACTTTCACTGATTTCTTCAGTGTCCTATGCTATCTGTTCTGTCCTCCTTCATCTTGTCTTCTTCTTCTTCTTCTTCTTCTTCAGTTTTCACTCCGTTGCTTCTTGCTTCTCTGTAGCTTGGTTGCTTTTTCTAGTCCCCCTCACCACACTGACAGACAGGCAGGTAGGCAGCTTGTCAACAGTTTGCGATTTCAGCTCAAAATACGACAGCAACAACATATAAGCGTTTCTCTGCTAGCGTGTGCAGAATGCCGCTTCTCCTAATAGCGAGCCTCCCGAGAGCCAATCTCTGTTATTGACAGGAATAACATGAGTAAGTTTACACAGGTTTCGGCGGTGCCGTGCGGCTCAGTGGGGGAGGCTTGGTGGAGCGCCCGTGCCGTGTCGTGCTGCACCGCGCTGTGTCGTGCCGGCTTTACGTTGGGTCGGAGTGGAGCAGAGGGCTGGTTTCTCATGCATGGAGCTCCTGATTACACGTTGATTGAGACCATTACCCGTTTCAGCATGCAATCTGAGATTGGCTGTCGGGAAAGTGCTGTGTCTCCACAATGCTGATATTTATTTAGCGCCCATAAGCATTTCTGGGTTTGGTGTGGTAAATTGATTCCTACTCATGCGCAGATAGATAGCAAAAGACACACAAAACACACACATGCACGCTTGCACACACACGCATACACACACACGTGCTCACACTCATACACTTGTACACACACACAAACACACACAAATGTGGGTATGAATCTCACACAAATACACACATGCGTAACGATCTACATTTACAAATGCTCATGTATGCAGAAAACACACAAAACACAGAACACATACACACACACACACACACACATGCACACACACTAACACCCAGAAAACTGAGCAGATGTGCTCTGCAGTCCTGTTTTCTTGTTCTCTCCCTCAGTTCCAGCTGCTCCCCTTTCTTTGTTTTCTGGGCTTGGTCTCAGTTCGTTTGTCAACCTTTTTTGGCTCTCCTCACCCTGTTTGGTATGTGCACATGAAGAGCAGGAACACTGATATTTACTCACCTTTGTTGATAGAAATCATTTAGGACTCCTCTGTTTTCAGAGAGGCAGGGGGTATTCCACAAAGCAGGTGGTAAACCTCCTAATAGCAGAGCCCTATGACTTTGGGGCCAGTCATGGGCTAGCGGTTAAGGAGTTGGACCCTGTTTTTTGCAGCTAAAGGATCACAGGTTCAGAGTGAATGACCAGCCCTCTCCTTCATTCTCCCCCTGTGACGGTGGTGCTACTGTCCCTACACACTGCTCCCGGGGCCAATGGCATGTCTGTCCCCTGCTCACACATGTGATGGGTTAAATGCAGAGATTAAATTTGGTTGTGTACATTGTGTGCAGTGTGATCACAATGACAAATGGGAATCACTTTTCTTTCACATTGTTTTTCTAGGAGAATAAAACTATTAAACTCTTCTATTATATCCCCTTGGAATAAAGCCCCCCCTCCCGGTTTGTTTTGTGTATATGGAAGAGTGGGGATACCGCTGTTAACACTAGCCAGGCTAGTGCTGCTGTACCACATGTGTGTAGCCAGAAATTATAACGTATGTGGGCCCACAAAAAAAACAGATGTGCTTGTTATGAGGAAACGGGAATACTGTGTCTAGGCAAACATATGCCATTGTGTCTATCAGACATAGGCCGTGTTCGAAATGTTCACTTGTTTATTATATAGTGTATTATATATGGTGTAGGTTACATGGTTCTGTTCCCTACATAATGCACTGTATAATGAATGAGTCAACATTTTGAAATTAGCCATAGAGACATCGATACAATGATACAAGGATGGTTTATTGTCACGTGCATAAAATAGTGGGTACAGTAGGACATGCAGGGAAATTGACAATTTTTATTCTAAAACTGTGCATGGGGAGGGGGGAGTAAAGTGCGTAGAATGCAGTTTGGGGATGGCTACCTGATGAATGGCAGAGGTAGAATAGGTGATGGTGTGTGTGTGTGTGTGTGGGGGTGGGGGAATGGGAGAGAGGAGTGGCCGATGATGGGCTGTGTGTGGGAGGGGAGGAGCACTGCGTGTGCTGCTCCACTTGCATAGGGCTCAATCAGGCCTACCAAACCCTGCCATGACACCATTGCTCAATATTGTATTTTGTTACATTACTCCGTGAAGAAACGCCACTAAGGCTTCAGTTAACCTGAACTAAATTCCATTGTAACCTTCCATTGTAAGAGGTAGGGCTATTTTGGTTGGTGATATGGCTGAAAGGGATGGTGTTGAACTTAAGTGCTAATATTGAGTATACATGCTGCAATCATGCAGCTGCGATTGGTGTGGCCGCCAATCAGTATCTTCCCACCAGGAAGTAAATATATGCCTATTGAGAGTATCCAGACTCTCTGTCTGTTCCACCAGACTATACTTACTCATCTTTGTTGATAGAAATCATTTAGGGCCCTCTTTGGAAAGAGGCAGGTGTGTGTGTGTGTGTGTGTGTGTGTGTGTGTGTGTGTGTGCGTGTGTGTGTGTGTTGAGATATTTAGACATAATGGCGTCCGCCTTTGAAGGCATGGGCAAAGCCCCCCACAACCCCCCCCTAACTCTCCCCCGACCCCACTCCTCCAATCCTGTTCCATCTCTCAAGGACGTGGCCACAATTTTATCCTCAATTTTCTCCCTAGGCTATCGTTTATGGCAGAAAATCTCCCTGTTTTTTCTCTCTGCCTTTTTTGGTGGTAAAGGTTTCAGAGTAAAAGCGCTCAAATGTTCAGGACTACATCACGTCTGACAGTCTACAACGAGATGCAATTGGCCTGGCAATCTTTCTCTCTCTCTCTCTCTCTCTCTCACTGCTATTTTTGTGTTGCTGCCTCTTCCTTAAATGCCAAACAATCCCGCTGTTGCCATGCCGCAGAGTTGATTACTAGCGGAGTATGAATGTTTAATGAGCTGCTCTTCTCCTGTCTTTTTTTTGAAACGTCATTGTTTTGGAGTAAAGGCTGAACATGACCACTAACCAGGAAAGTTGAATAATTTATCAGACTGTGTTATTATGGATGTATTTACCCCCAACAACACATTACAGGTGTGAAGGGCACTATGATTGATAGCATAATTACTTAGATTAATAAGTATATATTTGTTCCCTCCACATTACTGTTGGGGTTGCTTTGAGCACCATGAGCTGATTTGCATAAAACTGCAAAGGTTACGTACTCCGCTAAGAGCTCTGGGTCATTATTTCTTAATATATTTCCTCCAGCTGCACCTTACAGTAAAGGCTTTTCAGAATGGCATCTTTCCACCTATGGGATTCTTGTTTTACCATCTGTTTGTGTGTGTGTGTGTGTGTGTGTGTGTGTGTGTGTGTGTGTGTGTGTGTGTGTGTATGTGTGTGTGTGTGTGTGTGTTTGTGTGTGTGTGTGTGTATGTGTGTGTATCTATCGCTCTTTTATTCATGCTCCCCCATTCTTCATTAAGGAGTTCAGACACCCGGTTCCCTAAGGTGTCTGCAGTTAACCTCCGACCCTGACCTATGCTTGGCCTCTAAGCACAGCAACACTAGGTCAAAGCGGTGTCATTTGTCCTCCTCTGTTTAGGTTTTTGTCACTCCTAGAAACCCTGTCTCCCTCAGCGATGAGCACTGTGGCTTTTTTCTGATGACTAATTCTCCCTGGCCCTGGCCAGAGCCTGATCAATGCAATGTGACACAGTGTTGTAACGGAAACTTCTGTGGTTATCAGAAATTGATGTATTAGGGCTGAGAACAAAGTAAGTTTTAGTGAAGTAGAGAGAGATAGAGAGAGAGAGGTGGGGGGGGGGGGGGCATAGAGCCTGAAAGATTTAGTTGAGTCATCTTGATTTGGTGTGTTGTCATGTATAGTCAAAGTAAACAAGAATCTCCTTGGTAACAAAGTGGAAGGCTGCAGAAATAGGCCACTCCAACTCGGCATTCTGATTACACCATTACAGCTGGGCCCGGCACGGTTCACACTCCGAACTGGAGCTCTCCAATTTACCAGCAGTGCAAAGGTCTGTCTTTAAAGCGATGAAGTCTCTTGACGTCCATTAGGAAACACATTATTGTCACTTTTCATGTAAGGCTTAAAAGCTGCAGTTTGACTTTGGTAGCTGATGAATTGAACACCACAGTCTGTGCATCGGAGTGCCGGTGCAGTGTGTGTGTGTGTGAGTGTGTGTGTGTGTGTGAGTGTGTGTGTGTGTGAGTGTGTGTGTGTGTGTGTGTGTGTGAGTGTGTGTGTGTGTGAGTGTGTGCGTGTGTGCCGGTGCGATGTGGGTGTGTGAAAGCTCACAGAGAGTGTGGTTGAACAAACCGTTTGGAAGACATAAAAGGAAAGTTGTGTTTCTGCCAGAGCAGCCCTATGTGTGTGATGTAGCAGCTATCGGGGTAAGGCAGGGCATATAACCATCAGGGAAAACGTGGAAGAAAAACGCAATATCTCCAACCGTCAGTCAGTTGTGAGAGGTGACGGGCAGCCTGCCTCCATGCCTGCCAATACTGCCTGCATGGCTCCAGTAATAGACATGTGTTCCAGCTCTTTCTGTAAACACTTCTGATTTATTAAATCAATTTCTTGCACACACCCCCCCCCCCATGTCAAAAACGCCTATTTATAATGGATTAACCTTTTCATCCATTAGACTTCACCTGGATTTTACACGTCATGTAGTATCTCTGCCTAATCCTGTCTGACTGTTTTCCAAAGAAGCTCAGAACAACGTGGCTTTTCTCTCAGGGCTTTTATTTCACTCGTAGATTAACACTCAATTAGTGGGGCCAGGAACATTACATTACATTAGAGCAGAGCAACATTGCTGCTGATGCTTTTGTTTTTCCTGCAAGAGGCTACACTTAGCAGATCTCCTGCAAACTGGAACTGATTGCGTAGTTAGTCGTAAGTAGAACATTTCTCAGATGGTCTGCTCCCTGAGCTCAGACAGGGCTAGTAGTTAGTTCATATTATAATCTTTCTCAAATGAAATGGTTAGAGCTGTATTTTTAAAAGTGATTTGTTCAAAAATACCTTCAATATGCATTCATGTGGATTGCATTTAACCTATTGAGCTACATGTATCAGTGTGTCTGTCATTTGGATGCACAAATCTTATTTTTCCTAAAACACTGATCTTCTTAGTGTGTGTCAAATGTACATAAATATTCTGTTGCTAATATTCTACAGTTAACTTACTGTCTGAAACTTCTACTTACTGTATTACAACCCTACACACCACTGTAGAGTTGGCTTACAGGCTGTAATAGGCTCTAATATGTTTGATGCACCAAGGCCAGTGTCCTGTAGAACTGAGCTACTTGTTGAGCTGGGCTACCGCACAAGCGCAGTTGGGGAGAGTTAAGGTTAGGGTTAGGGTTAGGGTTAGGGTTAGGTTAGAAGTATTGTTAGTTAGATAGTAGCGCTCTATCGAATTCAGCTAGGGTAGCTAATGTCCAAAAAGCAGCTGTACTCGACCGAACACCAGCCAGTGTTAAGTGCACAGGCAGAAAGGTTACAGGGAAGCCGGGATCTTCACCTCTGATTAGCGTACAGGCTGTATATTCTCAGTATGTCAAGGCCGGCTAACCTGACCTTGGACATGATACATTTGAAAGGCTGCACTGTCCACCTACAAATGCAGGGATTGGATTGGTTAATGAACAGATCAACCTGACAATTCAATTCTACTGCAGTGAAGTTTCCGGGGGATTTAAAGGTCCTGGGGGCCCAGCACCATGCTGGCCAGAGTCACTGAACCCACTGAAAAATGAATGAATCCCCGCTCTGATAATGGCCCGCATGTTGCCAATGGTCATGTCAGCACAAATGGACTCTGTATGTGAATGAGGATGCTGATCGATAAAGATTGATCATTGTGGAAAAATACATAACACCACATTTATTTGTGTACGATACGTATGGGTAATAAAATCCTATTGATAAAGGTCTTTGATGTATTATATGCACATATGTCTGACAAGTGAAATCACAGTAAACAGAAATGTGTCTGTGTGTATACTGACCTCAACCCCTATGAGAGAGAAGGAATGGCTGTGCCTGCTATCTAGTGCTATTTCTCTGCCCACTGCCACACATGGGGACAGACTGGACAAATCCCAGAGCAAGGAATCATAAACCTTGGGTTTTAAATAAGCATTAGACGAAATTGCATTTTAGAGGAACACATTAAGGTTCTACATATTAAAACATTTCATTAAGTGCATGGACATTGAAAAAGTAATAAAGATGGCCCCTGGATGGTCCTTTGTGTCATGCTGTATGGAGTTGAAATATGTGTGTCAGCTTCTTTTCCACACTTATTAGTTATTATTAATTGGCTAATATTCTGCAGCCCACTTCCCTATTTACACATGCAATAAATGTACATGTTTAATAAACAGTTGAATGAACATTTACCTTATTTAACATTTGATCAATTGTTACGATTATAGGAAAATGGAATATAAATATAGATACAGTATTGCAAGCTTGTGGTTGTGTTCTGTGGCCAAACACTTTATTCCTAATAAGTGGTAACGTCTAGTTCTTCTTGTAACATGTGCTTCTTTAATATTGATGCATAGGAAATGGGGAAAAATGCGAAGCACAGTAAAATAATTATCTTTTTCAGAATTATGCGACCAACAGAGAAAGCCCAACTCTAAAGAAAAAAAAAGGAAAATAGAAGGCCGATCCTGAGAGCTAGCCTCTGGGGCCTTTTTACACCTGAGCGAAAAAAAACTCATCTCATCCATCCCGACCCTTAAGACACAAGGCTGTGCCGGCCATGAGTGTCTGTCACTGGTAAATATGCAGCCTCTGCATTACTGTGTGCGCTTCAGACTCTCATTACTGCCCCCGGCCTGTTCTCCTTGCCTTGAATTGCTGCTAGTTTATCATTGTCCCGCATCCTCAAGGTCACACTGTTTGCTTATTATGCTCTGCTGGAAGTTTTTTTGTGTGTTTAATGCCACTGCGTTTCTCTTTGCTGACATATTGCCAGCTTTTGTTGTTTGCTGCAGTTTTTTGTCTGATTTAGGCTCAGTATATATTTGTCATTTTCCTGAGCTATGTTTTTTTTTTCAAACAGTACATCACACGTACAGTCACTAAATATGCCAAAAAAAAGTAAAGTAATACAATTAAGAAGGAAAGCCTTGACGAAGGTCTACTGACTGAAAGCCTGGGCTGTCTCATACATTTATTTGCATGGATCTGCAGAAAATTCATTCTTAAATGTACTACCAAAGCCAAGATAAGAAGCCAGTTAAGAAAAGCCTGGTAAATGGCTGCTTTGTGCTGATTCAACCTCAGTGGATAATTGTTTATCTCAGATGCTGATTTGAAAAAGAAGTCTGGAAATTACTTCTATTGAAAACTATAATACAAACATGATATGACACTCTTTTGTCATTGAGTCGCTTGTATTTTGTCTAGTCTGGCACCAGCCCTCAGCTTGAACTGTTGGGTGTTGTGGAGCAAGACTCTTTTCAGATTTTCACCGTGTTTTTATGTTTCCTCAAAATGCTCAGACCTCTCTGTGAAGGTCACAGACACCATATTGTGAAAACAGACTCAAGGATGTGGTGAGGGGAGGAAAATGATTGTGGAAGGTACGAGGGAGACAATCTGGATTCTTGGTTTTCCTGCAGCATAAAATACAAAAGCAGACATGAGTTTGCCATTTCCCAATAAAACTGATACTCAATACACTAGTGGATTGGTGGGTTTCGTGTTTGAGGTTGTGTGTGTGTGTGTGTGTGTGTGTGTGTTTGTGTGTGTGTGTGTGTGTGTGCATCTGTGTGCGTCTGTGTGTGCGTCTGTCTGTGTGTGTGTGTGTAAGCTTGTGCCCTGTTGTTCTCATTCAGCTGTATGAACTGTGTCTCGCTGGAGATATCTCACAAAAGTATAATAGCATAACGCTAACCCAGTCAAGAGCTGCTGGAGGGGTTCCAGCGAGTCACCTGCTTCTCATATGGCCTGGAGCACAGTGAGAGGCTGGTTCCTCAGATTCTTCTGGACTTCCTCTCACATCTTAAGGGCACTCCCACGGGGTGAATATGTAACAGCTTCTCGAGGAGAGCTCTGGAAATCTCTTTTCCACCCCAACTTATTGCTGAACAAGTTCCTCAGTGTCCTTCTCAGTGTAGCTTTCTGTCTGTCTGTCGGGCTGTCCGTCTGTCTGTGTGTCTGTCCGTCTGTCTGTGTGTCTGTCTGTTGACCTCTCTCTCTCTGTATGTCTGTTTGTCTTTCAGTTTGCCTGTCTGTCTGTCTATTGGTCTCTATCTCTGTCTGTCTATCTTTGTCTGTCTGTCTGTCTGTCTGTCTGTCTGTCTGTCTGACTGACTGTGTTTTATTTTTTCCATGCTGTCTTTTTTCCTGTTTTGCTTCATTACAAATCCCAGAGGAACTCAAAGCTCTTCAAGACTGCACCACAAGCATACCAACACTGGTGCGCGAGCTATGAGCTAGACTCACATCTGCGCTCCACAGTCTCCCAGCACCCCTGCTGCTCCCAGCCTATAGCGCTTATCAACAAGCATGATGGGAACTCCTCCAGCAGCACTGCTCTAATTGGGGGAGGAAGAGCTCAGAATGGTTCTCAGATGCCATATTTCATTTCACGCTGCAGGAACAAAGGCATACCGGCGGCGGTAAATGATAAACATTCCAAGATGACTGCCCTGTATGGGACCAACCTTCACTGTAATTTGTAGGTGGCACGGTAAGGTGGAATGTTTGCTCTGCACAGAATCTGATCTGTGCTTTGATAGTCCCCTTAGCCTTCACAAGAGTTGCAAGAGGAATATGTGACACTGCTGATCAGAGTGTGTGGTTGGCAATGTCTTACTGTAATAATAATAATAATAATAATAATAATAATTTGATTAGATGACTAATTCAGAACAATAACACACTTTATGTATAGGTGTCTTTCAAGCGATACAATATACAATAGAGCATACAATAATTAATGAGGAACAATTAATCAAAGAACAACTAATAAAAGCTATTATTAAAAAATGATGTTGGTATGTTATAGGTGACCACAGTCTGTTTCCTCTTATCTTTGCCTGGCATACTAGGAAGATGCCCCAGACTCTCAGGAAAAGACAAAGGGTGTGTGTGTATGTTGGGAAGGGGGGGGCGGTATAGAGAAAGAGACAGAAAGAGCTCTTTGGTTTGATGTACAAAGTGTGACAGCTCATCCAGTCTTCCCTTCAGATTATTCTTAATCTAATTATTCCTCCTGATGGGCATGAAGTCTGTGTGGTGCTTTCACACTGCTACCGTTACTGTAACTTCTTTTATGTGACAGCAGAGTCCTTGCCGTAGTTCCACTTTTAGTGTTGCTAATGCCTTTTTATCTCAGCGATAAGCTAAAGCGAGTTGTTGTCATTTAGTGAAGGTTCCGGCACAGATGGTGTAATCCCAAGGACATTCTTTGAGAAATTTGAACGAAGCGCTTAACAACAAAATGTGCATTTTATGCAAAAGTGTCGAAATCACAGACACTATAAGCATGTCTGCATAAAATATGTACATATATATATCTGTGTGTGTGTGTTCAGTTTGCATGAAAGGATGGTGGTGGTGGTGGTGTGTGTGTGTGCGTGTAAGAATAGTGGGGTGTGTGGTTTTGGGAGCATAGTGGAGGACAGTAGAGCATTGAAGATAAGAGCTCTTGGTCTCCCTCTCTGTCGCCTCTCCTTCCTTCCTCTCCCTCCCTCTGTTATGCCACCAGAGAAGGCTGGAAAGCAATCTGGTAACTGCCCAGCGGGGGTTTAAGTCATTATAAGTGAAACATATCTGAGGCCTCTGCTGATATTTTGATAGCCAAAGTATGGCCAACTGTACATAACTTAAGTCTCAAATAAGAACCATTCCATTTCCATGTGTCTTGTGCATATGTTTATTTAATTATTTACATACTTATTTATTGACGTATTAAGCTGCCAAAGTGGGACATTTGGATATGCAATGATAAGCCAATCTTCTGTGTATGTGTGCGTGTGTGTGCGTGCGTGTGTGTACATGAGCATGTATGTGTCTGTACAAATGAATGTCCTCTGTGATATACATGCGTTTGCCTTCACCACACCAAAGGGACTATTTTTGGTTCGTTGTTTTTAATCATCACATTAGTTTGTTCTCTCCTGTGAACACCTGTGATATAAAAAAGTTGAAACTTAGAAAAGAAAGAACAGGGAGAATTTCAGAGTTCTCAGAGGAGGTTTTATTTTCATCTCTCTCTCTCTCTCTCTCTCTCTCTCTCTCTCTCTCTCTCTCGCTCGCTCTCTCCCCCCTCTCTCTGTCTTGGTCTCTTTTCTCACTAAAACTGCACATATGCTTAAAGAGTCCAGAGGGATAGGAGTTCTTGATTCTAGGACAGCAAATCAAATTAAATTCCCTAGGCAAACCATGCATTCATAAAATTTTTCTCTCTCCCTCTCTTTCTTTTACTCTCACTCAATCTCTCTCTCTCTCTCACACACACACAAACACACACACACACGCACGCACACACACACACACACACACACACACAGGAGGGCCCACATACATAGTCAGACACTAAGAAGAGCATAGTGGAGCTCATGCAGCACCTCTGCCGAGACAAGAAAGAGTAATTGGTAAAAATATGCGAATAACAAAGCAATTTGTAATATGCTAATCGTTACTTAAAAGTTGCCTACTCATAAATTACACCAGAGAGGTGGCACAGGAACACTGGAACCAGAGTGATTGTTCGCCAGAGGCACCCAGGAATATTGAATAGAGGATGCAGGTTTCATTAATTATACCGGCTTAAAGTCTCTCTCGCTGGAGAAAATTACCTCACTGGATTGACCCCACGGTTCAGTTATATATATTTGAAACAGATGATACTGCCTTCTTCACTCATGTACAGATTTTACAATCACTTTCACACTTGTCTCAATCTCATGGCCACTTTTTAAAATACTTGTCCACCATACCAAGGGATTGTCAACCAGGGCCCCATGGCAGTAGGGGTCCTAGCATGTCAGATACTATTAGAAACATAGCACGGAGGGATGCAATGATCCGATATTTGGATCAGATATCAGTCTCGATATGGACAAAATAGCTGGAGTGAGTATCGGAAAAAGTTAGCCAGGGCGGGTCGATCCGCTTCCTCAGACTTATGACCATGACCATGACCACAACAACGACAGCAACAACCCCGTCCACTATGCTACTGTGCATGTGAAAACTGCAGGTACCTTGTGAAGAATTGACAAACTTTGGCTTTGCTGTGTGCAGTTGCAAGGTGCAGATTTTCTTAATCCTCCGGTCATGTTCGCCTCCAGCCCCCTACTTTAGTGTTCCCGGTGAAAATTGACTGGTCTGTTTTAATGCTATTAGTAAAATGCCAAAGATACAGGGTTTCATACACACGTTTAGCTTGTTTAGGCTACTTTAGGTTCAAATGAACAGCCAGCTAGTACATCTGGATTATCACGTTAGCGTAGCCTACTATCCAACTAGCTCACTTCGTGCTTGCTTGTCAGTTTTGTAGGAGCAGCCTAGCTTTACTCACCCAAAATCATTACAAACAAATGCATGTTGCACATCTCTGTAATAATCCGAGAAAGATTTTCCTAAAGATAAGCGTGTATATATTTCACTGATGCCATATAAAATGCAATTAAAGGCATTGATCTCCAGCACTGATTTCCACTAGCAACCTTGCATAGAAACAAAGTTACACTCTAAGTTTCACTTTTGTCAGGTTGGTTACCTTACTTGGCCATGTATCTGGTGCATGTGAGAAGCACAGCTGGATCTACGGAACACAAAAGGGTTGCAATGGTGTATTGCACTCATTTTAAGAACTGATTTTTACAGAAATATGAAACCTTTATAAAAAAATAAGCTGCCAGCAAACACTGATATGTATTCCTCAATGCTGTGTTTTTGTTGAAAAAGTACCAAACGTGTATCTTTGTAATCGTTGGCCTGTTTTACACTTTATACAAACAACAAAGACATGATAAATTGTTTTTGTTCAGAACAGGACTAATAATTATCTCTATCTTGTGACCTGCATAAAACGATATATATCATTCTGAACTGAACTCTAGTTTTATCTCACTTGATGTCCAAAGCATGTAGCAAACATTCAAGAAATAATAAGATAATGACAGTGTATAATGGCCATGTGTATTTTTTTTCTAGGTTAGTGGGTAATATTCCAAGAAAAAAGTAACTTTACAAGAAAGAAACTTAGGTTTGTACAAAATGAACTCAGATATTTCTGTCCTTAAAGTCACACATTTGCAAGAAGTAAAACTCTCAAATTTGGATGCATATGACACATATGGAGTGGTGGGTTGCTGCTGTTGTAGCATGCAGTAAAATCATAGGGTTCTGTGACAGACACTACATTTTTTACACTCTGCCCTATTTTTCTTCATTTTTCATTGAGAGTCTTTATTATCTAAAAAAACCCTCCTTTTCCTTTCTCTGGATCCGCTTTCAATTATAACCTCCGGATATAACATATGCATGCAAACATTTATCAAGTGCATCTAAATGTTCACACATGGCACTTCGATATGGACTTGGGCTGAGCTTGCAGGAGGTGGGATATAATCTAGAATATGCTGCTCTACTTGTTCTCTTCGGACTACTCTATAGCAGAAGATTCTTCAGTAGGCCCAGCCTAATAACCAACACATAGGCCACGAAAGTCATTATTCAAATTGTGACTTCATGTCACAAATATCCAAGTTTATTTCTCACAAATTTGGGATTTTTTTTTTGTCTCGCAAATTTGCAACTTTATGATGTCAGGAATATACAAGTTTTGTTAGATATAAAATATTCAGAATCCTACACGGATCACAAAAGACATTGACAAAAGCAATTCTTAAAAATTTAAATAACAGACATGAAGATTTGATGTCTAGGGTCGTGCTTGTTAACCTATGGTGAAAAGGGAAATTAGCGCCAACATGTTTGTCCTGTTTCGCTTTCCATACATGCAGGTGTGCTCCAAGGCTTGTGTGACTTCCGTCAGCACACATATGTCTCTTATGGGGGAATACAAATTCCAGAATGGAACTGAATCTGCTGCTACACCATGCTGAGAAATTTAAAGTGACAGACACCTAATTAGACCTAGTCCTACAAACAGCAAATACAACACAAAAACATTGCTGGAGCATATTTGTTTATTTTTAAATGATATTGCCCACATAACAATGTATTAAATGTATGTCTGTGCATTATTATTAATAGGCCTTTTATGTCTCAGTTATGAAGGTGTTTATTAATTCAATGGAGATATCGGATTATTGGTTATCGATATGCAAAACCCAGATATCAGAATCGGAAACAACATTTTAAAAAGTTGGATCGTGCAATTGAAAGGATAGGAGCTGCAAAGACTGCTTGTGTGTGGGGCCCAGACGTAAGCGCTACGGCTGCGATCACACCAGTAGACAACAGTTAAGTGAACACCTAAGATGTGTTTGCTTTTGAATTGCTTTGATGCATAATGCATCCAGTCATCATTCTTTCAAAATTCTCAGTCAGTGTTCAACACCTGCCAAAATCTGTCCAGCTACAGCACTTTTTAACTCTGTTCACAACAGTAAGCATTTAGTTCAAAACCTGTCAAAATATTACACAACTGTAGATAGAAAAGGACTGTATTTGGACAAATGAAACTACACACTGGGAAAAAAACATAGTCAAAAAAAAGTAATGCAATGCATCAAGTTGTCATTTGTTTAAGTTTACTGTACATCCAATAACAAAGTTGCCCTCTTGGAAAATAGTATTTGCCAACGTCACTTGAGTGAAATATGAATTGTTTTGATGGTTGTAGTGCATTGTTCACGAAAATTCAAGTGATGCCTTTAGGTGTGTCTTTTTAAGGCACAATATGTAAAAAGCAGTACTTAGTGGCAGCCTGACTTTCTTACCAAGCTCATAGACGGACCTTGGTCTGGCAAACGTCCAATAGACAGGAAGTTCTCAGAGGCGGCATCAACATGCGTCTTTCAAATGCCTCTGGACAGAGCTACAACCAATCTGATCACTGATTATGAGGACGTATATGTACCGTTCGTTTTTTTTATTGATTCCGGATTTTTGTGGACCAGGAAGAACTGAGAATAGGTAGGTTAGCCAGACTGACTTAAATGTGAAAGTCAATGTAGTGTCACAGGCAGCATGGGTGGGCCCAGACTAATGTAGCACATTACTGTCCTTAAATTCTATCTAATCAGTTGCTGCTCTCAATGTACAGTATATGTAGTCAAACTGCCAAACAAATGGACAGTCTGACAGATAGCCTCTGATTGGTGAAGATACTTAAGGCAGTGAATGGCTATTGACCAAAGGGTAAAAGTAGCAGTCATGCTAACAACAGGAATAGCTGATTTCAGGTGTGCCCTTTTAAAAATCTTCATTCATTAACATTTGGAAAACACAACATTTCAGAAAATAAAACATTTCACATAATCACACAAATAACATTTTTAAATGACTCAAAAGAAAAACTATTGTCTTATTTTTGCAATTTTGCTAAAAGGTTTTGTTTTGTAAAATGTTATCTGTACAGCTCTGTGAAATCTTCTGTCTTGTTTTCTAAAAATGATGTTTTATTTTTCGGAATTTTGTGTTTTTCTCTTCACAGCACCCATAAAAACTACTTTTGATGTATGAAACTATAAGCTTGCAGAGACCTCAGTTCCCCTTAATTTGTGATCAAAGATCAAAACGAAAGCCTTCATACTCTTTTCTCATCAACTCATTTTCACGCTTCCTCAGCTGCTCACATTCATGTTCTTTCAGTTACTCTCTCATCCACAGAGAGATCCACACACACCCACACACACACAAATCACGACTTCCAGATCCATCCCATTTCATAAGTTTCAAGTTTCTACTGCAATTTCTTTGAACAGTGCACCACATTTAAGCTGTTCTCCCTGAAAGACAAATAGTTAATTGAAACAATGAATTTTACAAGAATGAAGGACTGGGAGTTGCTCAGTGGTTCAGTGGCATTGAAATTAATAAATAAAAGTTTTTTGGTGTAGGCCCTGTCATCTGTACAGGACTTGGAATGTCTAGAGCATGGAGATCCTGCCTGGTCCTTCCCCCAGACAGGTAGACAGGGACACAACTGGTGGTGGTGGGAGGTGGAACGGGGACATTTTGACACGTCAGCACCTAAGCAACAAAGCAGAAATGTTTGGTGAGATATTGTATGAGATATCTTTATCTCATTCTGTTTCCTTGGTCGTCGTGACTGTCTGGCTTCTGTCTTTGTTCTCCGGAAACAGTTGGAAGTCTTGCATCATAAAGAATGTCTCGTTTCTCTAATTGCTTTGAGAAGGTGAGAGTAACAAGGAGAGAGGGAAGAAGAACGAGGTCCGATGAGTGAGGACGCACAGGGGTGTCCTTTGTTAAAGCATTTTTTTCATGAGGTATAGGGATTCTGTGATGACATACCCACAGATAATGCTAAATGTTCTAACATGGTGCTTGTGTGATCAAAGACGTCTCATTTTTCATGCGTGATCGTTCTTGATGCCTTTTGTCCTAAAACTATTCCATACTTGTTTTCTCCTTGAAAGGAGGCGCTAGGAACAAGGAAAGATGTAAGGAAGTAAGGACGGAAGGCAAGTTGAGGTTGTTGATTGGATGGTAGTGACGCATCCTGACGCAGCATTTAAGTCTTTCTGGTAGATCCTTAACTAAAGCTAACGTTTCAGCAAATCTAAGATCGAAGGTAAAAGGAGTCGTGTGGCCCCCCATGTGACCACACTTTCTATAATTCTCATATGAAACACTGGCTTAGTCTCTTTCTCGACAGCTGACATCTCCATACCACGGATGATTTAACCACATTCACATTTTTTTCAACATTTCCCTGACGCAGTCCCTCATAAATATTGTACAGCCCTTTGCATGGTAAATTCCTAATGAGAACTGTGCTTTTTTTGTGCCGTGTCAACCACACAGGTTTGGACCCTGGCTCTGCGAGCAGCCCCATGTATAATTAATCAGAGCAGTAATTAATCTGTTTGGACAGTGAAGGGAGCAAGAGCAGCTGGCTGCATGTGGGCTTGCCTGGCTGTCTGCACAACAGCATTGTCGGCTTCAGGGTTTGAGCTCCCACTCTATAGTATTTGTAGTCAAACTGCCAAACAAATGGACAGTCCGACACATAGCCTCTGATTGGTCAAGAGACTTAAGGCAGTGAATGGCTATTGACCAGAGCGTAAAAGTAGCAATCATGCTAACAACAGGAATAGCTGTTTTCAGATGTGGCCTTTTAAAAATCTTAATTGTTTTGCTAGGCCTGGACTTTCTTGGCCTGGACTGCTAAATGGTAATATTTTGGTTTGTCCTTTAAAGAGGAGCTATTATATTCTCCCTCATACCTACCCAGACCTAACTGTAAACTCTAGATTGCTCAGTTAAAAGACCTTATTGCAGAAACTACCACAGAGTTGTTTGTCTGTCAAGGTTTCAGCCATTTGGTATTGTGAGCGACAGACAGCAAATCTTTTTCTATTCAGTGGTGCACTCTATGAGATGCCAAAGACTGTCCCTAAAGCCCTGTTCCCAAAAGATTACGATAAAGGAGATCATGTCGAAATAATGACACAGTGACCTAAAATGATTTATTCTTTTTATTATATGGGATATTACCTAACACCATGTTAATCCTAACTAGTCCCTGATTTTTGAAAGGGAAGAATATGTTTTAATTTCTCTTCATTTTTTATTTCTTTATAGTGTCACATCACTGTAACGGCAACATAATGTAAATGGTGCATTATAAAGCTATTTTTAGCTCTTTTAGCTCTGGCCACAATGAGGTGAAAAATGTCAAAGAAAGTTTAGAATGCACTGTGTCACTTAAAGTTGTAAAAGTCTTATAACATAGCATTACAATGCCTTACCAGTGCAGTCATAAGTACGCATAAATAGTTGTAAATACTTATGTCAATCATTATAAAGTTTTATGAATGCATTATAAACCTTTATGAATGTGTGGGTCTTATGAAGAGTGGGTTCACAAAATACCTTTCTAACCCCTTTGTTTACTCATGGCCTCCCGCTTCTGTGTGTGAGAGAGGTCTTTTTGGCAGCCACTGTATGGTGAGATGTGTTTATGAGAGTGCTCAGTAAACATAGCCTCGGGTGGAGAACAGCTGAGCCTGCATGTTCTGAGCCCAGCTCTTGTACGCTTGACCAGGGTTAGGTTGGAGGCACCCTCCACACTAAAAATGATGGGGGTGAAGTTAACGTTTGACCTTTTGAGATGTGGTGTTTAGAACGGAGAGTCGAACAGGTCCCACAGTATCAGCGATTACTAAATGATGCATGAAGTGGCGTGGCCCGGCCCTCTAGACGCAATTTGCTGAAATAATGGGGTTGTACTCATTGATGAAAATTAGTTTATGCAAGGATGAATGGCTCCTGGAAAATTTCTTAACCTTACACCCTTCTGTTTTTCTAAGCTGAGTTTGTGTGTAGGCGCGTATTTGTGTGAGTGAGTTAGGGAGAAAGAGGAAGCTGAGAGAAAGTGAATTAATTATGAATGTAGCGCATCATCATCTCTTTTGGCTTCGAGGGTTTCCATCAGAAGAAGAAGAAGAAGAAGAAGAGGTGGAAAAGAGATTTAATTTTGTGTCCTCGGGCCAATATCATCGGCTGAACAAAGATCACACAAGGGGAACAATAGGAGGGAGGACACAGAAGCGGTAGCTTGCTTTGTGCCTGTCTCGCCTTCCCACAGGAACACACTGCTTCTTAGAATTGCGCTTATTTTGTCTTTAAGAAACAAATAAAACCTCACATTAAGCTGATGTTTATCTTTTTCTCCTAGGGGGTTTTCAAAGAAACATTTAAGAATTCAGTAAGATCTGAACTTTGTGTGATACTTTTGAAATTTGTACCCCTAAGAAAGAGTGTCCTGTAAAGCCTCATGTAAAACCAATCCCGGTTCAACTTATGATCTTCAGTGGTGTTAGACTACTCTTTTTCTCCTAAGGAGATTTAGGGGAAAACACATCAGAGGTAAATAAGATTTATTTCTGAAACACAATACTGAAGCACAAAGAGAAGACTGTTGTAAGAAGCAATATTTTCCAATGGGCTTTCTCTGTCTCCTGCTCCTCAGTTGTCTCAACCCCCACTTCCCCTTCACCTCACTGCCTGTCTGTCTGCACTGTCCATCACCGATCAGCCAATCAAAAACAAACAGCTGTGGTTTCACACTAGATATTACTTAAGTATTTATTTACAAGAGAGCTGCAAGATGCCTCTCATAAATTTTTCACTGTTTTTTTCCCCTCCACGCTCTTCTTCGTGTAACCACCACTGTGCCGACTGATAAGAGCTGCTGATTAAAAAGAAAGAAAATCGATGGCGTCCTGATGAGTGAAGGCTTCAGCAGCGATCAAATGTGAACCCCCCGCGTAAAGCGATCCTCCACGCTGCCGACTTGCTGAGGGCTGTCAAAATGGCATCACCCGAGGAGGAGCACCAGCCAACCCCCCCCCCCCCACACACACACACACACACACACTCCTGCACTTCCACCCCAACAACCCCCCACCCCCCCACACACACACCTACACCAACCCTCTAAAGCTTTTCAAGGGCAGAGCAGTTGAGAGGGGAGAGGGGCACTGGCTGGATTTCTGTGGTTAGCTGACACTGGTTCCTGTCCCTGTTTCCTGACAGATTCATGTCAGAACAAACACACAGCACTTATTTCGTCTTCGCCACCACCCTCCACAACCCGCACCCACCCACCACACCCCACTGCAACCCCACCCTCCTTCGCCTGTCTCCTTTCCCCACCTCCATCTCTCCCAGTCACGTTCACACCCACCCGTCTCTCTAAGTTATGCTGGCAAAAGCTAAAGTAGGAAGCGAGTGTCACACAGAGAATCCTCCCTCTGCACATCTGGCCTGGCATCTCAACAGATGAAGCAAACCCTCCTCCCTCATGACCAAATTGTTATCGGCTCACAGTTAGAGTTAGTAATGTTTTGAACGCATTATTGGTATGTGATTGGCAGCAAGATGATATGTGTTGACTTGAGTACATATAATACATTTATAATATTCATTTAAAATATCTCTGCCTTGATGGTAAAGCTGGGATGTGCTAAAATCATTTATAATATTCATTTAAAATATCTCTGCCTTGATGGTAAAGCTGGGATGTGCTAAAATCTCTGTCTCTCTCTCTCTCTCTCTCTCTCTCTCTCTCTCTCTCTCTCTCTCTATCTATCTGTCTGTCTCTCCTCTTTTTCTTCCTTCTTTTCCATCCTGGTACTAACTATTTGGCACCTAAGGTCCTCAGAACCTGAGAAGACTGGGATCCATTTCCACCTTGCCTTGGCGAGATTCTTTTGGTAGCAACTGGAAACACTGGGAATTAGTTATGTGGCTAAACTCTTTCATTTAAATGACACTCTTTTGTAAAACAGGCTAATTTTCCAACTCCATTAGTTAAACAGTTGACTTTTACCATATTGGAATCTCTTCAACCGATTAGCTTAGCATAAATCATTGAATTGGATTAAACCAGTAGCACGCTAGATGGAATTCCTATTGCCAGATCCAGAGGAAAAAGTAGAACATTCCTTTACGCCTGAGGTCCATTTGTCTCCTCCATTTTTTTTTTTTAAGGTTTGTAGGAACACTCACTGAGTGAATGCCCGTGAGCAGACAAGGAGCGAACATTTTGTTGTTATCCTTTAAGTAAAAAATGCACTAGTCTGCATTAGCATGCAGGAGAAGAAGGCAAACACACTCTCCTTGCAGTAGAATATTTCATCACTACAGGAGAAAAGGTCACGGAGCTACTCCCATCCATCCTCTATACATTTGCGGGCCGTGGTTGGTATTGACTGCTCTGTGCCTCTAACTAGACGAGTGGGCTGCCAATGGTACAAAAAAGGCCCCTAAAAGGATTTCATATGACCTTACGAGGTCATCTCCTTGTGTGTTGAGGTTACAATATTACTCCATTATCGCAATCTGACTGGGTCAAGGAAGTCAATCGCCGCTCCTAATGGCCCTGAGAGCAGGAAGGTGAGTGAAATATCCCACAAAAAGCTCTCTGTGGGCCATTCTGCGCTGTCCACTTCCACAGAGCACCTTGAGCATAAAACTAGCTCTTATATCCAGTGACTGCGATTCAGCTGGTCTTGACCAGATGACCAAATTACTTTTGTGATTTTATACAATGTAATGTCTCTTATCAAATCCTGCATCTGAAAGGCTTGTCGATTTGTGGAATATTTCTGCAGGATTTGTGCTGTATTTGCATTTCTACAAGTAAGCAACAATTTAACACTTACTACTATCCACACTTCAGTAAATAAAGAAAGAAAATAAGGCAGGAAGAATTCATACAGAGGTGATTTTTTATATATAAAATGCAAGGCTAGTGTTCAAAAATATGAGTGTTAAAGTATGTCAGGTGGAAATTGCTTGTGTGTGCGTTGTTGTTGCTGAGATGCATTAAAGTTGGCTTGATACTCAGCTTCTTGCTATGGCTTTGACAGGTAGCTAAGCAACAACCCGTTGCTGGGAAAAAAATTATAACCTTAGAAGTTAAACTATTTTTAACTTTAAGTGGCTTGCATTTTTAGGCACCTGGTGTTTTTGTCATCTTGTCGCATCCGTCTAAAATTTTTGTGTTGTTCCTTCAGACAAACAATTGAAAGACTGCAACTGGAGGCAAAATAGCATCCCTAGGTGAATGCCCACTTATAGTGGTTGAAGGTCATTTTTTGTGCTCTGTGTTTCTTATTTAGACTTCTGCCAAAGGTGGCAGGTCTTTTGGCTTTGTCTGTTGCATTTGTTTGCGTGTTTTTGCATGTATGCATCCACTTGTGGGCTGCAAGGTTTTGTTTTTTGTATATTGTCCATTTTTATTTTTCTGCTTGCACCCTTCCATAACCGTGATGCTATTTTTGTAAAGCCTTACCTCAACCAATCATGTCTGAGTTTAAACCATGCAGTCAAAATAAGGCATGATCCACTATTTCAGTATATTTTTTCCACTATGTGATGAGCGCTCTGTAAGTTATTCAGTCCCTATTATGCTAACTCACTGCCCAGAGGTGTTGATCCTGGCAAGAGAAAGTAAAAACCCTTCCGCATATTTGATCGAACCATTTACTGAACCGGCTAATCTTCATGAGCACAAATCATCAGAAAGGTGGATCAGCTAAGTAGTGAAATCACCTGTGGTAAGTGCACAGGCAGAAGGAATACGTCAGCACTTTTTTTTCTTTCTGAAGCCAGGATCTCCTAGGCTGGTAAACCAGCCCCTCGTACTTCATTTTTATTTTGTAAAGAGGGTCTGGCTGTGCTGTATTAAGAAACGTTATCTTCCGGGAGGTGTAGACTCTGCTGAAGTTTAGAACTATTGGATCTGTCTTTACCCAATCGCTAATGTCTGGTTTCTGACATACGCAATTAGCCTGGCTATAAGGCTGCCTATGCACTACAATTCAAATGTAGCACACAAAGTCAACGTCATCGCTCACAAACACTCTCTTTGTTGGCCGATTGGTTAGGCAGGAATCTGCCTGAGAAAACCATGGCTGGTTTGCCAGGCTAAGAATCTCCACTCCTGGCACTGCCTGTGCATCTCTGTAGCCTATATGCATTGATGAAAACAAGCCCAGGACAGGCAGTCCATGCCCAGGCAACTGCAGCACTTAATTGGGTGCATGCTGTGTTATTATGAAGCGCATTGGAGCTACGTGGGAGAAAAATCAAACTGTCCTTTGAAGTAATTCTTTGATGGATTTGCGCAGCGGGGATCACATTTGGAAGCGCCTATTTGTGTGAGAAAAGAGGCGCCCATTGCTCCTGAAAATGGAGTGAATGGGACAGACCCAGCATGTGTAGCAGGCAAGTCTCAGAGAAATGTCATGCAGCGATGACTGGTTTTGATTTTTTTTCTCCCCATGAAAAAACATACAGCACTGCACATTGGTACGCTGGCAGTGTAAAATGTCAGCTAGGTAGGGGGAGACACTGTTGGATTTATCAGATTTGTGTTGCCGGAATATGGCATCACAGAAGACACCATTAACAAGTGGGTAGCTTTTGTGCTATGTTTGTGTGAGGTTATACAAATGTACAGGACAGATGGGGGGGGGCTTCCCTAACACTTCAAATATTTCTAATATCTCCAAAATAATAATGGTTTCCTTAGTTTTTAAACTGAAAAAGACTTGGCATGTTGTAATTCAAGTGTCTAAGGTATGACTTTGGCACGGAAATCATTTTTAAGTTATGTTCTCTTGTCTTTTCAGTGGCACCAAAATGTCGATTTTAAATTCTGGGTCAACTGTATCTCATTTTGCCTGATCTGGTACCGTGTGTGCATTTTATGGAACCTGTGAACTGGCCTGTTGTGTCAAGGAGAGTTTGCCCGATAGGCATAGCCACAGGTGGGCTGGGGTGTTAATAATGTTGTGTGAACAAAGCGAACATATATATTTTTATAACGAGTTCATCCACTTGTCAATTAGGCCCACCCAATCAGAAGCCTCTATAAGTTCGATTGGCTGTTTTAGTAATAAAAATAACCTATGTGTTTTGGGCTAGGCCCATCTGATTTTTTTGTGGGCCCTCTCATTTTATGGTTTCTGGCTACGCCCCTGGTTTACTCTGCTTTTAAGAGCTTTGTTGTGGAGCCATTAGCACAGCCATGTAATAAGAGGTGAAGCCAAATCCAGCTCTCCTCAAAGCAAAGTCACCCACGCCTACGTCAGTCAACCAAGGGAGGGGGAGTGGATATTGGAAATGAGAGAGAGAGAGAGAGAGAGAGAATGGGAGATTCAGACTATGATTGATTTATTCACATGTAGTAATTAAACCCCCATTGATTTTTCTTTTTTAATTTGAGATATACATCCCTTTGTTCACTCCAATACCAGCTGATTAACTGATTACAAATTCTGCCATGCGCAACCACAACATATAATTCGCAGCTCCATCACTGTGAAATTGAACAGGGAACCAGAAACGAATGTTTTGTTCTTATTGTCAGGTAGTGTCCATTTTCTGTGGAAGGTACCTGCAGCCACTCCCGGCCATGAAACCCCACCATGGGTGTTGTTGCCGTGTTTTTGTGTTTTATTTATTTATTTATTGCCAGGCAACTCTATCCTCAGAGACATCCTTTTTTAAGGATTCCAACAGAGCGGAGGTAATTGCTTCTGGGTGGGTTTGTGCCATTGGGCCATTTACAAGGGGCATCCATGTGACATCCAGGCTATCGATCAATAAATTTAACACGGGCTCTCTAAGCGGGGTAGAGGGCCTTTGCATGCAGGCGTCCTTATACACGACACAGCTTACATGGCCACATCTTATTGCCAGTGATGATATGAAGAGTTCTTGGCCAGTTCCCATGAACATCCCTCCACTGCTCTGCTTTGTCCTCTTGGAAAGGAAACTGGCCTCAACATTTAAATAGTGAAGTGCACTGCACAAGACCCCTTAATGATACACAAGACCAAAAATTATGCCTGAACGTTCTACTTTGCTCCAAAACTACCTCCACCACGATTTACATTGTTGGCAATGTTAAAATGGAAACAATAAGAAAACATATGACGCTGTAACTTGATGTCACCACAACACATGACATTATCACTGCCATGGTGTTTTCTTTAAAAAAGTTTTGACTATCTTTGACAGTGATAAACTGCTCGAATAATAAAGGATGACTGTTGTAATGACTTTTTTAACAATGAAATGATGATCGTAGAAACATGCTAGAACACCATGCTGCTTAATATCTGCTGTTACAGCTCCATGTATGTTTTAAACCCGGTGTTTGGTGAGTGCATGCACCGGCAATGCAACAATTATTTGTAAGCTTTTTAGATTCATCTAGCAAAACTCACGAGGTGATACAGACAACAAGCAAGCGTAGTATATTAAATCAAGCCACTTTTATTTTTAGCACAGTTAAGATACAGGTCTAAAACAAAGTACAAACAGTAAAACTTTTACCATTTAACTTTTATCAAGCAGGAGGTGCAGGCCATGCTGGAGAGCAACATTATCGTCCCCTCCCACAGCTAGTGGTGCAGCCCCATCGTCTTGGTGCCAAAGAAACACAGACCGTGACCTCGACCTCTATGTGGATTTCAGGAAACTGAAGGCCATCTCAGCCTTCGCTCCCTGCCCCATGCTTTGGGTCGATGACCTTGTGGAGAGGCCAAGGAAGGCCAAGTACCTAAGCACTCTGGAGCTCTGTAATGGCTACTGGCAGATTTCCCTTGCAGCAGAGGCCCAGGAGTTGTCTGCATTTAGAGTACCCTGAGGGACTCTATCATTTTACTGTCATGCTGTTTGGGTTGTATGGAGCAGCCTCATCCTTCCAGCACCTGATGGAACAGGTGTTGGGAGCAGGCCTCCCCCACGTTCAAGAAGGGTGTCCAAACCTTTCGGGGATTGGTTGGTTGGTACCGATGTTTTATCCTGGGTTTCTGCAGCATGGCGGCAGTGCTGACCGATCTGACATGCAAGAATGCTCCTGACAAGGTCTGCTGGACTGAGGCCTGTGAGCAGGCTTTTTAGGAGCTAAAGGAGTGCATGTGTTGGCAGCCATCTTTTGTTAAAAACACCTGCCTGTCATGGCTATGATGCTAATAATTAAACTCTCTTGAAATAATTTATATATGTGTCATACTTCACTTGTGACATGTATTAGTTTAAATTCCATTGTTCTCAGTGCAACGCCCCACACCATCATCAAACTCTGGGGCTGATTGCTGTGGTGATTCGGATCTATTTTTGATGGCACTGCAAAATAACATCCATATCAACTTAAGACTGCATCCATGGAAATTCTGCTAGTCTGCTGGGGCAAACAAAATTGTGGAATTCAGAAGTAAGTGCACCGCAATAATGTCGAAAGCCAGTGTGCAGAGGCTTTCATTCTCTCATTTCTGGTGGTTTTCTTCAGTTGTTGTGTTTGCCCTTTAAACATACCCAGTACTTCCACGGCTCTGATTCAAAGTCTGTTCTCGACTCACAAAATGGCAACATGTAATTCATTTAACATGTAGCACAATCTGCTTGGGGATGAGCCAAACACACAGCAATTCAATGAATCTTTCAGCTTCACTGCTCAAGATGTTTGGCTCAGTGGAGGAGAATGTAATAATGATTTCTTAGCAATCGGGTGGCCTGCTTTATCGGAAGTGTTAAATTGAGCTATACAGTTGTGTGGAATCCCCTGCTTCTGACCTGGTTATAAAAATATATATGTTCGCTTTGTTCACACCACATTATTAAGTAATGAATTTAAAATACAAACACACTTGTGTTATCTGTAGATAGATTGGCACATTCATTATGAACACAGAGATCCATGAAGTGCTTCAGTAAAAATGAGAGTAAGGCCAGTGACAGTGCTATTACCTACTTAAAATGGACGTCTCTTTTCCAATCACCTAAATCAGCTTTAGAAACCTCTACCCCTCCACATTTGTTACAGAGCCAGACGAGAGACTCGAGGAACTCCATCTGAATTCGAAATGCATTTCACAAATTAGCAGGCAGTTGGACACACTCTGGCAATTCTTTAAAGGAAGTTAAGTCTGCAAGCAAGTCATTTGAAAATGAATTTGCTCCCCCACTACTGTCATTTGTCATGCCTGCCAGCTTTGCAGGGTTCAAACACCTGGGCTGCTCAGACAGAGAACTCATCGCAGCGCCCTGATTTCGCTGCCATACTCTGTCTAACTGCCCATTCGAATCACTGTTTTTCCCCTTTCTGTTTTCCTTCCTAATTTTTGTTTCTGTTTTTGTTTTGTTTATATTTTTGTGCCTATTTCATTATGTCATTTTTCTGTTGTTCTGACTTTTTTGTAAAATAGTATTATACATTTTGTAGATGTAGTTGTAGTGGACTGATTTAAAACATGAATCTGAGTTAAGTGTAGTGGTAGCATGTAAATTGTACAATGAATCTTAACATGATTCTCAAATGATTCTTTGCCTGGGTTACTAACACTTAACATTTTCTGTCAGACCTCTCGAGCTTTTATGCTTGTTGGGGAGACATTCATTTAGACACCTTGCAGGGGACTCTCAGTCTTTCTTCCCCTCCTTAGCCCTTCTCCTCAGAGATGAGGTCACGGACCCTGGCCGTGTATCGATAACATTGATATCTGCGTAGAAGGTTTTGAGTTTCGCCAGCCTCCCCCCATGTTTCACCTTGAGGAGGGAGGACTCACTCCCGGATTACAGACAGAGGTTGTTTGATCCTGTGTCATAGCTTTTCCATTATTCAACATGTCGCCTGGGGAAGGTTTGTGTGCAGCCATCAATAGCTTCCCCCCCAGTAAACAATAGGTACAAATGACACTTGGCCAGTCACCTCAACCCCTCGCTAAACCCTCGGCCTCCTTCTCTAGCTTGTCAATTATAGACATCAATATTGGTTAAGAGAGGAGAATGCTGCGTGGACACGTACTGTTTGTTTGCACAGGTTGTAGTGGAATCATGACAGATAATACATCCTCACTCTGAATCTCTTTTTTTACTTGTTGGTGTTAAGATCTTTAATACTGTATATGAACACACTGCCATTTGTTTTGTTCTTGTAACTGTTGGCAATCTTGTAAAATCACTATGAAGTCATTTACTTGGCCCCAAAAATAAATCAGCACATGGGAAAAGTAACAGCTCAAATCACAATACTGGAAACAAATGCAATTTTTGACAGTCCAAATTTTGGAAATTCATGCCTTTGCCAATGTATATAAGAGAACCTATGGCCTACAAAAGGAAAATGAAGTATTCCACATAGTGTTGAAACAGCTGGGCAAAATGTAAAATGTGAAGGAACACTATTTTTGAAATTATTATCCATTAGTGGATAAAGATTCTTGTGTACACCACAACTTAAATGATCTTCATTGTTATTGTCTGATTGTCATGAAGTCCAAAATGTTACGTGGAACTAAATGTTTAGAATATAGGCCTCTGATATAAACCTTTAGTCAAATATGCATATCATATCAGTGAAATTACCATATTTTTCATCATCATTTTACAATATGCATTAGGCCTTTATAAGACTTTAGATTTTAAACCCAAAATAGAACTGTAAATGACTTTATTATTCAAACATTTTTGCACAAGTCATATGGGTTATGACTTTTTAATATTAGGCATTTTAAGCCCGATGCTCTGTAAAGGTTTGATGAGCTCTAGACTGAAGGGATTTGCATTTCCATTTAGATTGAGATTGCCAAAAAGTTTGGATAGATATCACACAGTATACTTCTCATAACCACTGGAAAACTTTATACCAGACATAGCACCACCAGACCTAGTTATGAGCTAATTAGATGCTTTGGTGGTGGCATTTTTGACAAGTATTTCCACAGATGCCAAGCTGGCAGGATTTGTACTTTTTAAACAACATTTAAAATGTCAAAAGTCAAAGTAGGTCTATCTGAATTCTAAATAATCTGTTTGCGTTATAAGGCCTTGTTTGGAAAAACAGTCATGTTGACTGTCTGAAGTTGGTTTGTTTTGTCTCTCCTGGCTTTGACAAAAAAGACACAGAAAAAGAAAAGAGTGGAATAGAGAGAGAGAGAGAGAGAGAGGGAGAGAGAGAGAGAGAGGGGAGAGAGGGGGCAGAGACAGAGAGAGAGACAGAAAGAGAAAGAAGGGGGAGATGAGTAATTGAGTTATGTTGGGTAATGAGATAATGATCAGGATGGAGGGCTAATTCCCTCTCTCTTCCTTAATGCAGTCAAACATATGCTGGCACGCTGGCCAGAGGCTGTTTCAGGGGAGATGGGCTTTTATTAACTGTAAACATCACTTAATGTTTACCAGATAAAAACCACACAGGATGCAAAACATCCACAAGTGCCCTTGTTGAATTATTCAGAGGGTTTCAGAGAAATAAATAGAAGCTCTGAGAGAGGATAGAAATCAGGGAGAGAGACAGAGAGGGAGAAAGAGAGAGAGAAAGAGAGAGAGAGACTGAGTCAGCAAGAGAGAGAGAGAGAACAACAAAATGAGAACTGAGCACTTATCCTCAGTTATGAGCTGTAATGAGTTTACTTCATTGGAAATGTTTGCCAGTCATATCTACAGTAATTACATTACCTGCCACCATAAATCTAAATTCTCCTCTACACAATTGAACAGTATTAAACACTTGTAATGGGGATATAATGAGAACATCCATCCACCAGAGCTCTACGCCTAGTTCCAGAGATATGACACACAGCAAGTGTAGTAATGGCCATTGGTTAACCCTCTTTCTAAACCTGAATACCTTTACTCTATAATACTAGCACAGTTATTATAAGTTCTACCATGTTTTTAACTTCTGCAAACAGTGTGCACACAAGAGGTAGTCTTCACACTGGCTACTGGCAAATGGATGTT
>CM059282.1:5764402-5781902 GCA_030347295.1 Setipinna tenuifilis | reverse complement strand
AGAAAAACATAGACACATACTGTACGATGGACACAACAATATATATTTAGGCACCTACATCATATACAAGTAGGACATAATATAAAAGTAGGACATAATATGCAAGATAAGTACACACTTATACACAAGTACATGGAGCGGGACATAAAGTGCACCTAATAGTGCAATGTAGTGTGCAAGACACATTTGGAATAAGAAAGTATGTAATGTGTAGATATAGTGCGCAAGATACATAGGGATGATAAATATGTGTTTTTGAGAAGTGAGTGAATGGCCAAAGTGGGGATAGCTCAACTTCTCATCTGTCCAGTTGAGGGATGGCAGTGGGAAAGAAGCTGTTCACATCCCTTGTCCACATCACTTCCATGTGTTAGACAGGTAACATCTTTGCCTCCTATTTATTTCCTGAAATTAGGGGCTTAAGACAATCCCCATGTACAGTCTCTTGCTGTCTTTGGTCTTTCTTCCTTTCCTTGCCTCCCTGCATAGCCTGCAGACAAATTCTATTCAAACAGACCTCTCCGAGCTCCCATTCAAATCCCAAGCCCACACACACTTCACTCAAGAATAGAATTGACATTCTCATTCTCATTCATAGCAGTGCGGTGGTTTCATGTGAAACACAATAGAGAAACTATGGAAAACATTTGGGACTTGCGATACATAAAAGTAAATACTCATTAGGAACATAGGATGTGTTCATGCATTAATTATGGCCCTATATGGTGTTTCATGACATTAAAAGTGAGAAGGCTTTCTTGCAAAGAAAATTGTTATGAACAGAGGAGAGACACATATTATCAGCGATTCATTTTTATCTTTAGATATCTGCATCTATAGATTTAGATGAGGGCTCTGCAGCAAAAAGCAGTGTATCTTTTGTTCTTTTTTTCAATGTTTTTTTTTGTTTTGTTTTATCTATTTTTGCTTTGTTGTTAACAGCTAAATTGCTTCATAGGGGTTGGTGGAAGCCAGCGTTCGTCTCCATGTCTGTGTTACGAGAGCTCAAAAAAGCCACCACCAACATCGGCTTCCTGTTGTACCGTGATTGATTATATCTTAGTACCTTCGTAATGGCCCATTTTGTCTGTGTGTGTGTATGTGAAGAGGTCTTTTGTCGGTGGCAATTAAGATAATTGCTATTTGCTAATGTCTCCAGTCTGATAAGAGAAACCCATAGAACTCCCGTCACCCGGTTTCCCCCTGCGTCACGATCACTAATTATATTTACATGTGAAAGAGGGCACTTTCAAGACCGCCGTGCTGCTCCTTTTGTTCCTTCTTCTAACTGTGACTCCAAATTGAAACCAGCCATAATTACCCCCCATCTAACCAAACATTAAGAGAAAATGTGCCTTATGGTTATGGCCTTAAGAGTTTTTTGTTTTGTTCACTGTTCTTGGATGTGATTGTGTTTTTGTTTGTAATGTGCATAGTAGATTCCATTAACATAATTTATGAGACGCAAATCTATTCGAACTGATTAGCTGATATTGTAACATTTTCTGGTATTCTTTTCTCCTAGTCCACAAAGATAAGGCTTCTGCACTGCATAGCAGAATGTCTGTCTGAGGTCATTCATAAAAGTGATCTTGGCCTCATCTGTGACAGATTGACTATGATTCCTATTCCGTCTGTTGATGCAGATGGAAATGAAAGGGGCAGAGGCAACAACAACAATTGACTGCAGACAGTAGAAATAAAACAACACTGGAAAAAATGGAAGAGTGCTTCTACTCCTGGGGTCATCAGGGCTGCCTGGATTCAAAATGGAGGTGATAAGTGTTAAGACTCACCACAAACTGATTCATGGCGTTTGCGCAGCCAGGGCGTTACGTAGCCTGGGGTTTCCCACATTATAAGGTGTCGTAGATATCACGCTGAGACATCCAATCCCTAAAACTGCAATCTCTATATTCATGAGCTACCAGCTGTGGTGTGAAACGTTTTTGAGCCACAAAAGTATTTTCCCCAAGAGGGACTGGTGGGGGGTAGGAAGGATCCTGGTTTTGTAATGTTTTGTCACTTGGACCTGCATAAGTTTGTGTTGAAGTGTGACAGTTGCCATTATATGGAAGGGTTGGAAGGGATCCTGGTTGTTGTTTTTGTCATTTGGTCCTGCATAAGTTTTTGTTGAAGTGTAAGAGTTGGCATTATGGGGGGATGTGGGGTGTGTGGATCCTGGTTGTCATTTTTGTCATTAGGCCCTGGAAAAGTTTGTGTTGAAGTGTGAGGGTTGGCATTGTTATGGGGCATTACAAAACACAGCATGTGCAGTGCACAACCATCTGGCCTGACACCTCTCACCTTGCAGATGATGCATTGAGCAGGCTGGACTGAACCCCCCTCGTGCTTGTAGGGTGCGTGGGTTGAATAAACAGATCTATTAATGGATGCAAAACCTTTGTTTGTCAAGAGATAATATGCCACCCTCTAACACACCACCATCTTCCCACTGTTTTTTTATTGTGGAATCACATCTGGTGAGGCTAATTGTTTTGTGTCACCTGCTTACTTTTGGCAAAGGGTATTTCTTTTTTCTTTTGTTTTATTTGGGCCCTCAAAAAGGGATGTAAATTTAGTTTATATTGGTTGCCAAATGATATTGCTATTTCTTTTTGTCCATGTACACTGTACAGAAGTAAGAATTATTTAAATTTGTTGCTTTCTATGCTAACAGTGTTGCTAGTCACAATAGTGTAAAGTTATGCTGCTGAACAGCCTTGGCCTCCAACGTAGACTTCATTGGTAAAAAAACAAAACAAAAACAATGCCTGAATATTGCATTTCAAGCCCAACCTACTTCTGCTGCATTACAGCCTTGGGAATCTTAAAATAGAAACCCTGTGGAAACAGCTATGACGCTAATAATCAAACTCTCTTGAAACGGTCTATAGAAATCAGAATTCCTCTATTAGCAATCCATCATACCCCCTCCATTATAATGATACACTGGTGTCCAAAGGTGCTCACAGAGGGGACGATGATTACCCTGTCAAGCGGTGCTGTGTAAATAGGCTTCATATGCATTATAAACCTGTCAGGCTTAAAACCAAAGAGGCCCTTACCCATAAATTAAACATCCCGTTGAAACCAGCCCATCAACTCCTCCATCCATGCTAAATTAATTGGCAGCCTCTGTTTTTTGTATTCGTGCTTGGAGAGAGAGTTTTAAGCATACAGTACTCCCCCCCTCTCTCTTTCTCTCTCTCTTTCTGTCTCTATCTTTGTTGTTTTTTGTTCTCTTCCTGTATATCAGTACAGTGGATTGCCACCAACACCACTCCCAGATGTAACGTGAAACGGGACAGTACCCCATGTTGTGGTTAGCTGGGCTTGATGCCACTATGGTAATACAGCACAAAGATCCTGAATATATTTTATAACTGGTGGTGTTTTGTAAGATGTGAAGATGTGAAATTGCTTCCAATAGAAACTATCGATGATTGGCTCGTGGAGTTGTCTGGACTATATCCTACTACTTATGTCTATAAATATTTCCACGAGTTCACTAATGTGATTATTATAAGTCTTCTTAAAGTGAGACATCACATTCACATATAACTCACTGCAGCTAAGGAAATGTTGGCACTGAGATGGCAGCCACCTCACATTTTGTCATGGCAACAATGGGCCAACTCGTTTCTACATATAGTCATAATATTCTCATTATAGTACATTACATTGCACTTAACCGGCGCTCTTATCTTGAGTGACTTGCAGTGAATTAGGTACAAGTACATCTCCCCTGGAGCAACATGGGGTTAGATGCTTTGTTTAAGAGCATTTTATCCGTGAATGTGGGTGCAGGAGAGCAGTGGTTCTTCACTCCACCATTCACATTTTTTTCCTTTTGGTACAAGAACTTGAACCTGTGACCCACCGATCACAAGACCAACTCCCTAACTATTAGGCCACAGGAACGCGAGACATTAACTGCATATCAAACATTGTCAAGTATCAGCTTCTCTGTGCCGTTTTCATCACAGCCCTGTAGACTGAATCCAGGCCCATAAATCCTCTCAGTAAATTTAGCAGTGCGGCCCCAGCTGTTGGACTTGGCCACAGCTGCCTCTGCTCAAGCTCATTGTCAGACTCGGGAAGGTCAGAGCCCTCAGTCACAGCCAGTGGCGAGAGACTTCCTCACTTCCTCCTCTGACTAAACATGTCCGCCGCCAGCGGAGCAAAGGCTGCCTAATTACTCGGCATATCAATCATGCCCCAAGTAATGCATAGCATGGCGGTGCACAGCGCAGCACGACGTGCCCACACCTGATGTCTCTATTGCAGATGTGTGGGGAGCATTTGGTCTTTCTGAAGCTTTTTCCCATTTTCCTTCCCAGTTAACAAAAGATGTTATTTTCAGCATTAGATTATGGGAAGATTGATTGTCACTGACATCATTTAAACATTGATTTAGTTGCATATTGTCATCTGGGTCTCTTTCACATTTTTTCTTTGTCTGCTAGTGCTGAATAATGCCAAAAGTACACATGGATACGTAATGCACTGTAATACATGGGTTATAATCCAATATATTTTACTCTGTACAATGTATCATATACTGTGTACAGATGAGGTTATATATTTTATTTCCTCAGAAAAAAATCCTCATTCCTTCAATGTTTCAGAAAACTGTTGTGAAGATAATGTATACTCCAGAATACAGTGCTGTGATACCGAAATGCATGACAAAAAATCATTCACCCTCTATTTCTTTTTTTCCTCCTCATCCTTTAGTGTATCTCTCTTTCCATCTGCTTTCTCTATCAGTCAAGGACAAAGAACAACATCTGCAATGCAGTTGGAACCTTTTGCTCTCTTGTGAGCTCCTGCAAGTGCCAAATTACTCAGCCCGTGCTGAATTTTGGCCATGAACTCACCATTCTCTGTGGTGACTGACTGTGAAGGCCATGTTCAGTTCAGGGAAAGAAAGCGTTGTCATCATCTGCAACATCTCCACTGTCACCATTGAGTAGACTTTTTAGGACAAGACCAGTCCAAGGCCATCACAAAAATGGACACTCACAGAAAAAGCTTGCAGTGGTCACACTTTGGCAGAATCTCAAACAAAATACACTTAAGGGGATGTGTCAGCCAGAGGATTTTAAGTGGGGGGTTTTCACTGTATTGAAAGTACATAAAGCAAAACCCTGACAAACTCTGCAACATCTGCGACATTCCTGTGTTTATTGTTTGTCTATATGCCACACGCGTAGTGAGGATGGATTGCAGTCTTGGCAGGATTTAAAGGAGTGCACTGAACAAACTTATCAGGAAAGGTGATGACAGCCTCCACAACAAACTCAGCACAGATGAAATTGCCAGTGTTGCCTAATTATGTATTAGTCAGTGTATGTGTGTGTGTGTAATTTTATGACTAGCTGTCACTTTGAATGATGAGATCATTTCATCCCAGGCCTCCTCACTTTGGCCAGTGAATTTCTGTTGCCTGGAATGACCCCTTCAGTCTCCGGGTTTTGAAAGTGAGCATCTTTTCTGCGCTTTAAATGCTACTTCGCCCATCATTATAAGTCAATTAAGCTGTCTTCACAATCAACTTGACTAACGATTGGCTCTTGCTTTCATGCTGTCCTGTTGTTACACTTTAAGATAAGATTTAAGAGACTTTACGATAAGATTTTCACATTGCACTGAGTTCTACATGTTATAACTGTGTATGCGACAGGCCCGTCTCTACAGGGGGGCAAGGTGGGCCTGGCCTACCATCATGCCAGAACTGAAGAAGTCTTTTGGATGAAAGGTGAAACGCCTTCAAGCTACAAAAAGAAGTCCAGTTGCTTACAACTTAGCTCATTTGACCGTTCGATTACTACAACCTTAATCAAACCCAACCCCTAACCTCTACCTTGACAAGACACAGAGTTTTAACAAATCGTATATTAATAGTCTCAGCATCTGTACATAGTCAGTAGGACCATCTATAGGACTATCCAAATAAAGTGTGATCTATCCTGGTTTTACCACTTCGCAAACTGAGACATGGTACAGTGAAGTTCAAACCAGTGCTGCTCAGTCAAGGCAGGTGTTTTTTAAGCACTCAAAACTTTGAGAGCTTGAACCTACTGTATGGCTAAATCAATTAAGTTCTATCAATTCTAGTTTAATGAAATGGGTTGTGCAGGAACATGAAATTAGCTTCCTGGACTGAAATCACATTTGTGATGGAATCTAGGAAAACCCGTCGGATGTCGCACTGGCCGCTTGTCAACAAAGACCAAAAATAGGTCGAAAGTCTTTTTTTTCCTGAAATTGAGTTTTCAATAAATTATTATTGTTCAACATCTTGTCTATCATCCCTGAAAATATTTTGTCTAAAATCGCCGGTTTAATGTGTTAAAAATATAATTTAAGTTAACCACTGCAGCCTAAAATAGCTCAGTTACCCCGACATTGTGAAAATAAAAACGCTGATGGCGAAGTGGAGATCACTCGGCTTTCGTGTCAACAATGTTTATAAGACGGGACCAGAGCCATAAGACGGGGGTAACTATCTGGCAAAGTAAACCACATAGCAACAGAGCTTGTTTATAAGATGCCTTTCCCGCTCATCAGCTGTGAGCTACGTGGGAAATTTACCTCAGCTGTCCCAGCAACTGTTTAGGTAGTATAGTCAGCTGCGACGGCAAGCCAGACGAAATATGACTGACAAAGCAAGCGAGGTAGCTGCACATCTAAATGAGCTCAATAACATCAACCTCCTTAATGAGAGAGATGCTTCAGCCTTGAATGATGTAATCCTGGACTATTTTACTTCAAGAGACGAAGACGAGGACACGGATGATGGTGATGTGGAAAGCGGAGACGGGGAATGTAGCGAAGATGAATCATGCTATGGTAAGCTAGCCTAACTTTTTTTGGTGAACGAATGATCACACCTCTGAAGTCGTTATGTGACATGCCCATCGATCGAAACAGACAGCCAAAACTGTCAATTAAATAAAAAGGTGTTTGAAACGGCTGTCATTTAGACAAAATGATTTAGTTGGACAGTTAGACATCTGTGTTTGAGGTAGGCTAGCTACAGTTAGTCAGTGGTGTCCTGACAGGGCGTTTCGTGGTTGTCTCGTTGTTTAGGTACAGCTCCTTATGTTTGTTAAACAGCGATCACAGGTAGGCTACGCTGGAAATGTCACTGAAAGATAACGCTACGAGTTGTATTTATTCATTCATTTAGTCTTAGTTTTATGATGTTTCGAAAACCGGGGAATAAGTCTATCAGTAGTTCATACAAGGGAGTGATGTTGATGAGGGCGCTCACTCGCAGACGATTGTGTGCTTGCGTTAAGAAGGCTAGATTGCATACCAATTCAATCCAATGTTATTTTTGTCCCTAGAAACATTTGCGTTATCAGTTGCTCAGTTATTGAAAGCAGTAGTACGTCAAACTGTTTACTTGACAGTTGAGATCTGTATCAGCACTAAATTACAATAAACAATGCAGCTTTTCAACTACCATAAATGAGTGCATTTGGGGTGTCAAATGCATGTTTGCAATAGTAACAAAGCAGAAAGTAACCAATGTGCCTACAGAACTGAGTTTTAGTTTTAATTAAGTCTGATATCTTTTTATCCTTCTGCATTTCAGATGACAGTCCTTCCATGGAGGATACCAGGGAGATTCTGCCATGGTTACCAGATCCACATCAGGGTGATTCTAATGATGTTGGCAGTTTTATTTGTACCTGTAAGTACAACGACGGGCAGCCATGTTCTACACGGTTCTCCCCAGAAGAGCTGCATATGATTAGATGCTGCTACTTAGAAATGTCAAGAGAGGAGCTGGACATCGCCATACTGGCAAAATTGTCATGTGGGATGCACCTGTCCCAGCTTACAAGCCGAGCAAAAAAAAAGGAGCAGACTGTGCGTACTTCTCAACGCACAGATTTCTTCCACCATGGGCTGAAGATATGCCGTGAAACATTCAAGTACCTGCACAGTATAGGGCAGGATAAACTGAACGCACTAATTAAGCATTATAAACAACATGGCGTTACACCCAGAACACACGGCAACCTAAAGCGACAACCTCCCAATGCTTTGCAGAAGGAGGATAACATTTATGTTGCACACTTTATAATTAACTATGCAGAAACACATGGAATGCACCTCCCTGGGAGAGTACCAGGTTTCTGGAGAAGCGACCTTAAGCTCCTGCCCACAGATTGCACTAAAGTGAAGGTGTATGGTGATTACTGTGTTGCTGTTGCTGCAGTGAACCGGCGAATGGTTTCCCTGGTTTCTTTTCGTCGCATCTGGCGGGAAGCTGTGCCATTCGTGGTAACTATGCGCCCAGCAACTGACCTGTGCTGGACATGCCAGAAATACCAAAAAAAGATCAGTGAAGCAGCCAACAGGTCAGATGCTGAGAAAGCAGAGCTACATGGTCTGGCCATTGACCATTTAGAGAAGGCCAGAATTGAGCGAGCCTACTACCAAAAACTTTGCAAGGACTCAAGAGCTGAGCTGCCACCTGGCTTAGAGTTAGGTCAACATGTCCCATGCAGTTTTGATGGCATGGTTCATTACAGCATGGATTTTGCACAGCAAATCCATTACCCCAGCAATCCCCTCCAACCAGGGCCTATGTACTTCAAAACGCCTCGCAAATGTGGAGTTTTTGGCATTGCATGTGAGGCCTTGCCAAAGCAGGTCACTTTTTTGTTGGACGAATGTGTTCAGACAGGTAAAGGTAGCAACTGTGTAATTAGCCTTCTACATTTCTTTTTGGAGAATTATGGATTGGGCGAAAAGCACATGCACCTACATGCAGACAACTGTCCAGGCCAAAACAAAAATTCATTTGTAATGTGGTATTTGATGTGGCGCGTCTTGACTGGTCGGCATGTTTCAATCAAGATGAGTTTTCTTCTAGCTGGGCATACAAAGTTTTCCTGTGATTGGTGTTTTGGGCTCTTCAAACGTAACTTGAGAAGAAACAAGGTCGATTGCTTAGACGACATTGCAAATGTTGTGAAAACCTCTAGTCCATCTGGTGTCAATGTACCATGTCTTTGTGGTAGAGAGGATGGCACAATTATTGTGCCCATGTTTGATTGGAGTGCATTTCTAGGCACATACTTCAAAAAGCTTGAGAACATCAAAGCTTACCATCACTTCACTTTCAACAATCAATCCACATCAGTCACAATGACACAATTTCTTAATGATGACGAGGTATGTCAAGATTTAGGGAAAAAAGGGTTTAGGTTAGAAAGTCTTGACCACCATGACTTGCCTGATCAGATATTTCCCAAGGGTCTTGACTTGAAAAGGCAACAGTACCTGTATTGTGAAATTAGGGAGTTTGTTGCAGAGGAGAAACAGGATTTGGTGTGCCCCCAACCCCAGGTTGCAGATCATTCAGGAAGTGAAATATAGTGTAAAATATGTGCTGTAAATATTTATTTATACTAATTTATTTTATATGTTATAATAGTATCATAATATATATGCATATATTACTTTATACATAACTACCTGTTAAATATTTATTTAAATCAATGTTTATTTATTTATATCAATTAATTCAATGTTAAATAATTCATGTACAGTCCATGTATTATATTTTGTGTTTTAGGGTTAGTAATTTATGTAATTTGCATTTTAAAATCTGTAGGCCTATATTGCATAGTTGTAAATGTCTGATACAAGTTTTCAGCTACAATAACACAATATATGTAGTATATATATGTGTGTGTGTGTGTGTGTGTGTGTGTGTGTGTGTGTGCATATAATAATAATGATGATGATGATATATAAAGATCTTAAAAATGTATCCAAAAAATATTTAATTATATAGATTGCTTATGAGTCATTAATGTGTTATTTTGTTCTTAAAGTGTGTTCAATTGAAAGCCTTGCGACTAGTCAGTCAAGGTCTTTGAATATGCTTACAAATAAATATGATTGCATGACTTTCCAGCTGATATTTGGGTGTTGTGTGATGTTTGGTGCCAAAGTGCCATTTGAGTATTTTGAAATATATACAATAATATTTTACTAAGTTAAGTGATTCATATCCTGTGCCACGTTATTGTTCTGATTCTATTTAGAACCCTCGTCTTTAAAGTGTTTTTTCTCAGAATTCCATCCAAAAAAAACATACTACTCAATTGACTTTGGGTAATTATAACATTCTGTGAAGACAAGATAAGAAAATAATGAAAACATATTTGAAAAGAGCTTGAAATGGACTTTCACATGGTATCAAAATCTCAAAAATGTAAAATCCCACCATGTGAAGGGTTTTCCCAGATCCCATCACATTTGATTCTTCTTACGATTGCCAGTTTTCTAAAATCAGCTAGATGGCACAATTAAAGTACCCAGGCTAGTACCATTGTAGTGTGTCTGCTAAATATTGTATTTTGCTACAGTACTTTGAAAGGGAAGGCATTTTTCTACCAACTAATGAGCAAACAGGAATTTGAGGGCAGGCTCAGTAGTTTTAAAAACCAAGCACAATATCCACCCACTGTGAAGAAAATGTACGTATGTTCAGACTCTTTGCACAAGAATGAGTGAGGCCCACTAGGCAGCTAAAGTGGCTCTTTCAAATTTTTGAAAGTGCACAGCACAGTTGCTAGGAAAAAAAAAGCCAGTTTGCTCCACCATGGTGATCATTCAGTGTAGCGGTCACCTTGACATTGCCCGTGCTGTGCCCCGTAAGTTGTTGTGTGTTTGGATGGCACATGCCATTGCGATGGCTGAGCTCACCCAGCATGGCGGCATGGCACTGTGGCGATGCGTCGCTGATACGGCCCTCATCCTCGTCATCGTCCTCGGGAGAGGACAGGAGCCATGGCGACGGCACGGCAGGGCAGCGGTGACATTTGTGCCACTATCAGCTTCTCGGCACGTAGTGGCCTCGGGAGAAAGAGATTGAGCCCCTTTACACTCTCTCTCTCTTTCTGTCTCTCTGTCTGTATCAACCACTCCATGTCTCTCTCTCTCTGACTTCCTCTCTCTTTCTGTCTCTCTGGCTATACCAACCTCTTTCTGTCTCTCTATATCTTACTTTCTCTCTGTCTCTTCCTTTCTCCCTTTCTCTCCAGTTATATATCACGCTCTACCTCTCTCTCTCTCTCTCTCTCTCTCTCAATCTATCTCTATTCTCTCTTTCATTGTTTCCATCCTTCTCCTTTTCTCTGGCCTTTGTTTCTTATCCTCTCAGGTGTCAATGTCTTTCATCTTTTTCACCTTTTTGTCTTTCTATAGACATAATACTGGCTCCAGGAGCACAGGAGCCAGATAGGGCCATGCCTGCAGCTCTCACTCAAACACATACACACACACATACATGTGCGCGCGCACACACACACACACACACACACACACACACACACACACACACACACACACACACGTGCGCATGCACACACGCACACACATGTGCACACACACACATACATACACACACACACACACACACACACTTATCTTTGCCTCCGTGACCTTCACAGCCTCATTAGTCAGGCCTCTGGCTACAGGAACACCATGGGAGATAGGGAGGTCCTGAGCCCCCAATATGGGGTTGAGGCAGTGCTAACATCACAGGCCACTTTTTTACACACACATGCCATGCGGCACACACACACACACACACACACACAAACAGAAACATGTGCACACATACAGCTTATAAGGCACACAAACGCACACACACATACACACACACACACGCACAACCACGCACACGCACGCACACACACACACACACACACACACACACACACACACACACAGCTATATGCTCTATTTAATCTCACCTCACACATACATAGGTCCTCTATAACATAACTGGATGACCTCTCCTTAACCCTAAGACCTCACAATGCATTTCACATTCACTGTTTTCCCCTTCCACTTTTAGACACTCTCTGTCCTTTTCATATTATATTTTTGTCTCTTTCTCTCTCTCTCTCTCTCTCTCTCACACACACACACACACACACACACACACACACACATACACACACACAGTCCTTCTATTAGGGACCTAAGGAAAGCCATAGTAGTCCCATCAATCCTTCCCCTTGTTGACAGTCTATTTCTTCGCTATGACCTACTGTAACACATTTTCACCACACCATGATTTCCCCTTTCCTTGTTTCCCCTCATTATTTTTTCTCACTGTGGCATTCACCTCCTTTCCTCCTCCATTCCTCCTCCATCCTGGCCGTCTTTAAAGAGTGCCTCGAATGGCTACAAAAGGTCACCCTGTTTTTTTTTTGTTTTTTTTCCTTTTCTTGCCGCTCGGGGTGGCTCGGCCCTTTGAGCAGCACTGCCCCCGAGGTCAGGCACTCTCGCTGGGGCGCCAGAGCATCTGCCAGTGTCAGGTGTGTGTGTGTGTATGTGTGTGTGTTTGTGTGTGTGTGTGTGTGTGCGTGCATATGTGTGTGAGTGTGTGCGTGCATGTGTGTGTGTGTTAGTGTGCATGTGTGTGTGTGTGTGTGTGTGCTCGCATGTGTGTGTGCATGTGTGTGTCTGTGTGTGTGTGTTTGTGTGTATGTGTGTGTGCACGCTCGCTGCAGACGGACAGACTGGAGCTGCATGTGCCCCAGTGAGTGATGCTCATGTCAGCTGCGTACACGCTTGCTTCCTCATGCCCACTGAACACGGGCATCCCACTGGGCACCGCAGGGGCACACCCTGAAGACAGAGAGAGAGAGAGAGAGAGAGAGAGAGAGAGAGAGAGAGAGAGAGAGAGGGAGAGACAGAGAGAGACAGGGAGAGAAGAAGATGAAGTAAAAATATGAGAAAGGAAATAGAGAGGGGGAAGAAGGAAGGCAAAGGTTGGAGATGGAAAAAAGACCAAAATAGGGGTGGAGGCATGTCCTACAGCCCACACAGAGGAACTAGGGAGAGAGAGAGAGAGGTAAAGAGAAAAAGAGAGAGAAAAGGAGTGAGAAGAGGAAGAAGAGAGAGGGTGTGGATAAGGAGGACAAGAGATGGAAAAAGACCAACCCAGAGGTGGAGACAGAGAGAGAGAGAAGAGGAGGAAGAGAGGGGCAAGAGAAGGAGAGCAGCACACATAGACAGACTGAAACAGAAGTGGAGACAGAGAAAAGGAGAGAAGAGGGAGAGGAGGGAGAGAGAAGGAGAGCAATGGATGGAGAAAAGACCAAAACAGAGGTGCAGACAGGGAGAGATTAATGATGTCAATGAATGTGGTGGGATAGAGAACGATAAAGAGGGCTTTAAAAGAGAGAGCTAGGAAAATGGAAAAGAAGTTAAAGCTAGAAAGGACAGAAATGAAGAGAAAGATATATGGAGAGAAAAGGGTAGGGAGAGAAAGGAAGCAGACAGAGAGGACTGCGGAAGCATGTGTTATTCGTCTTTATCTCTGCTAAACACTCCCTCTTCATAAAGGAAATGGCCTTGCCTTGTTGAGATCGTTCAGGCTAGTCATCTCCTCATCCCCGGCCATCGGCCGTCATGATAGCTGCTCCCCCAGAAGTGGGATCTTGTCGTGCAGGCGAACTCACACACTCACAGCCTGGCTGCATTCAAAACCACACCACACCGCACTCAGCTGTGTGGGGAACGCATGAATATTTATGGCCAGACCGGCAGCCAGTGTGTGTGTGTGTGTGTGTGTGTGTACGTGTGTGTGTGAGAGAGTGGGAGAGAGGGAGAGAGAGAGAGAGAGAGAGAGAGAGAGAGAGATTGTGTGTGTGTGTGTGTGTGTGTGTGTGTGTGTGTGTGTGTGTGTGTGTGTGTGTGTTTGTGTGTGAGTGTGTGTGTGTGTGTGGGTGAGTGTGTTTGTCATAGACTGGTGTGGTGCAGGTGGTTGGTTTCTTGCGGAGCAATTGAGTGTAATGAATCCCATAGCTACAGGCTCCAGCAGGCCTCAGCCCTAGTGGTGAAGCAGCAGACAGGGCTTCACTCATGCCTGAGAAGGGGTTGACATCCAGGACAGGTCCCAGAGGAAAATAATACTTTTTAGGACTGCCTTGACTTTGTCTGTCAGAAACCTGGAGGTTTTGCCTTTGTCTCATACTTCTGAAACCAAACATCAAAGAAAAATGATCCAGTGAAGTCCAACATAATTACAACCTATGTCCAGTTTAAAGTCTTAAAATAGTCTGTTCTTTTTCTTCTAAGAAGGTTTGAGGAGAAACAGATCAGAAGTCAATATGATTTTATTTATTTCTGAGAATCAATAACAAGACTCTTGTAAGAAGTAATATTTTTCTCTTGAGTGCTTCGCATACTTGAAACAAGCTATCCTTCGGCTGCCCTTTGAAGACCATGGAGAATAGATTGTTTTCGGATTAATGCAGTCACTGGATCGGCTGACCACAGATTCGCCCTTGACCTTCATGTACGTATAAAGAGCAGGCACTGACACTCAATTTTCAGGCTCTTGGACATTTAATAGAAAGCCCCTGATTGACATAATGTACAAAACATAATAATAACCTGAACAGGAAAAAAGGAACTAGTTAAGATAATCATCATAATTCAAGAGCACTGCCAGAGTGTTTCATGAATACCCACAGCACACACCCTGGAATTTCCATATAATTCCCGCACTGCTTTTTTCCCCCTCTTTGGTGTTTTAAAGCAGTGGATTACATTGGACAAGAATAGAGCCCTAACGTCTGGCAGCAAAGTCCTTAAAGTTAATAACGTTGTACTCAACGCGTCCATTATTAATGTTGCAGTCACCTTGCCTGTGCCAAGATTTTTAAACGTGTTTCCTGGAGCATGGCAGAGTCATTGAATAATGAATCATTAAAGCCCCAGCTCTATTCTAATCCTCTCTTGAAAGTGATTGTTCCCCCGGTTCACACATTAAAGCTTTTAGAGACGAGGAGCCGGGAATTGATGGATCCGAGGTTGAACGTTGGCTCCAGAACTGTTGCACTGAATCTGAATGTGGCATGTGGTTGGCCAGTGGCTAGAGAATGGAGTGGTTGCGGTGTCTCAGGTGTTGAGAGTAATTAGTAAGGAAATAGTGTGATCATTATTTTTATTTGTTGTTGTAAAGACAATGCTAAATCTAAAAAGTGCTTGCACACTGTCACAACAAATGGCAATAAATTCCAACAAACACCAACAGTTGGGTCAGTGTGGACCATCAGTCTGTCTTTGTTTTGTTCTTGTTGGATGGTAGCTGGCTGGAAAAAGTTAACTTTTGTCAGTTTCTGTCTGGGCAGTGTGGAACTGACAGTTGGTTTACTGAACATTCTACAGACTGAACATTGTAATTTTGGAGTTTATTGGTGTTTGTTGGTGCAGTATGGAAGCAGCTTTATATCCCACAGACACATCCAAAAAAGAATCAGTTTCTCTATCATAAAACACCCATTCGCCCATCAGCCTATCAAACACACACACAACATACACATTCCAAGTCACATAAACATATTGGCTCCTGCCATTTTTTCTCAACAGCAATGCGAAATGTCTTCAGTAAAGTGACGTCTTACCCAAGATTTAGCAACCCGTTGGCAGAAGCCAGACAAATCAATTGCTGTAATAAAGACGACTTCATCAGTGCGGATTGTGCGCTTGCATAATAAAGGCAAAAATGGCGAAGACAACAGATGTGCCTTCTGACGAGATGTGAGCCGTGGCATCTGAGAGCTGACATCTCTAATGGCAACCGACAAGGTGCCATGGAGCGAGCCAGGGAGAGACAGAAGAGGCAGAGAGAAAGAGAGAGAGAGAGGGAGGGAGAAAGAGAAAGCGGTTGCCACCGAGGCCATGATTGTTGCAGCCTTCACTCCAACACGACAGCAGATGCTCGGTGTGAAATTAAACGCATTTCACCGGGAACATCTCTCTTTATTAGTTTCCATGCCACCCTGTCTCGACCAGAAGAGCTCAGAGCAGGATTCCACACTTTTGGGATTACTGGCACCACATTTTAATATGACCTTGTTCATTTCCTCTGTGTAGTTTTTTCTTTCTCTATATTTTGGTGCTTCGAGATATCTCATAAGTTATTGAGAGGAAGATATTGTTATGGTCTTACCTCCTCTGTAATGTATTAGTGGTATACAGCACACACAAGAAATAGCATTGTGTCTTAAATAGCTCCTGCAATGTCCCTCCTCACTGTACATTGTTTCCCCAGATCTCACTGTGTGACTAGAGGGTATTCTCACATAGAGCTTATTACTGGACCTCAGCATTAGCCTGTTTTCTTTTTTTTTCAGTCAGAATCTGTGAATGATTTCCTAGACAGAAGCAAAACAGATGACAATGTAAATTTACAGCAAATGTTCTCAAGATAGAATATGTAACAGTGGACGGTCTGTTATTGAGAGATGGTTTGACTTTTCTGGCTTGCAAAAATCCATAATCTTAGGTCTACCATTACACTCGATAAAAAGACAACGTGTTAGATCTTCTCAAGTAACGACCTAATATTCACTTTAACAGTGTGGTTTTTACCCATTCCAAGTATCGGGTTATACACACATAATGAACAGCTATTTCTGCACGTATCACAGACCCCCTTCACCGCATGCCAAGCACACCCTTGAGTTATCTGGTCTGTGTGTTTGGTGGTGACACTAACTCCAGATATTATGACAGTAAACTTGTGCTGGGGTCATGCCACTGTGTATGGTGTAGTACCACTGAAGCATGATTCATCATCATCACCAATGTTTATTCAGGGAAAAACTGACTAAGCATTAAGCTCTTTTACAGTAATGCTCTGGGTATACAATGAGACAATAAAAAACACAGGTAAAAAAAAAAAAAAAGGTAAAAAGTGAAAAAAAGTACTTATAAAATTAAAAAAATTAATGATTGCCATTTGTGCCTTTAGACAGCAGCTAGTGCAGTAAAGCCATACTGCATGTTTTAAATAGGTGAGATAGAGACAGAGAGAGTCACCTCATGAGTAAAGTGCATAAAAAATCCCAAACACAGATACATATTGCCATGTATAGATACCCACACACACACCTGCATGCACATGCATCCCATCCACACATGCACACACCTGACATGCATGCACACGCATGCACACACACAAACACACAAACACACACACACACACACACACAGTGTTGTATGATTAATTGTGTTCTGTCCTTGTTTACTTTTGTGTACACATTACTTGTACTTCGTACAACTAGAAATGCTTTGGAAATGCAATGTGTATTTTAGTCATGCCAATAAAGCTCTACTGAAGTGAATTGAATTGGGAGAGAGAGAGAGAGAAAGAGAGAAAGAGAGAGTAAAAGCCAGAAAGAGAGAGAGGGAGAGAGAGAACATTTTAGTATGATGGGTTCGGGACATTCCATTCTGTTACTACTTTAAACAATATTGCTGTGTCAGAATATATTCCCCATAGTTATTTATACTATTAATTATAGCCTGATTTATGACTGACACAACATCTGAGGTAATTAATCATGTTTCATGTAAACAATCAATGATGCAAGAACTATAGAAATATTAAATGGAACAATATGCAATGCCAGCACTCCAAAGCGACGTACAAACA
>CM059282.1:5751902-5754402 GCA_030347295.1 Setipinna tenuifilis | reverse complement strand
TTTCATTTTTTTTCATTTTATATCAGACTTGTTTTTCTAACTTAATAAAGTATTCAGGTAAATATGTATAATTCAAATGCTTGTAATACAGTATGTCACGGGCTGCTGTGGTGCAGCTGGCTACAATGCCTTTACCATAGACAGAGAGGTGCCAATGGGGACCCAGATTTGAATCAGAGCTGTGGTCAGTTCCCAATCCTACCCCATATCTGTCTCTCATTTGCTTCCTGTCTCCTTCTTCACTTTACGAGGATACAAGGATGGAAGGATGGTTTATTGTCACATGCATAGACATACTGGGTAGAGTAGGACATGCAGTGAAACTGGTGATTGTTAGTCTAAAAGTGTGCATAGGGAGGGCGGAGTAAAGTGCACAGAATGCACTATCCCACCAATAAAAGGCAAGAATTCAAAATATATTTTAACAAATACTGAATGTCTATGTAGTAAACATGTAACAAGTAAACATAACATATAACACATAATCACTATTACATTGTGGCAATGTAAAGCTCACAAAAATACTGACAAACTGCCAGCAAGAGGGGCACTAAATCACCATCAGATTTCCACTCACGGTATTCTTAAGACATTGATGGACTAAAAAAGAGTATCATGTTAGTGATGTGAGGTGAAGAAAGATTTTACAAACGGCAGAAGTGGAGCATACACCGAGCCAGAGAGGATTTTGGGATGTTGTGACCTGGGCCAGACTACAGCTCAGGCGAGTGATCTGGATGTGAGTGCAGGGGTTTAGGTGTATTGATTAGTCGGGGCTGCTGTGAGTGAGAGAGGTGTATTAGGCTATTGATTAGGAGCCCTGTGAGTGCCCCTGTGGCTATAGATCACTCTACATATTCTCAGGGTGGACATCTGGAAAAGTTGGCGCGTGCAAATGTCTGTAGTTAAACTTACAATTAAACACGAGAGGCTTTACCAAGTATGTCCAAAACAAGCTCACTACTAGTGTTCCAATTGGCTCAGCTCAAAAACTTTCAAAAAAAAAAACGGTTCAGTTAGGAATTATTTTGCACAATCTCAATGGAAAAGTATGAAAGCATAAATGCCCAGCAACATTGCCTTCCAACATTGCTGAAAACTAGCCCCATGTATCATCACCTTTAGATCCAGAACATATTTTTAGAGGTTTTGTTTTAGAATTAAATATTTTAAAAGTCACATTATCAGCATTAATCTAAATAAATCTTCATCTGGCTGAAGTTCTAATGAGAACACATACTGCCAAGTGATGTAAAATAGTAATAAGAAAATGGAACCGACTTGGGAAAATCACATCCCATGGCACCAAGCTGTGGTTAAAATGTAGTATGTGATATCCGCTCAAATCAAACAGTTACTGTAATTGTCTAGAAGCCATTGGAGCTACCCGCATGTTGCTTTATTAAATAGTTAAAATGTATTTCTCTACCCAAACCAGTGTAATAAATAAGTCTGTCCATGGCAACGGCTGTAACCACAGGAGAGAGTGGTGGAAAGCTAAAAGCTTCCACCCGCATGACACAGCCATTAACGGAAACGGTGACATCCAGTCGTCGGCTGCTTTTATCTCGGCAGGAAGTCCTCGCTAATGGAGGGTCAGATAGATGAGAGAGGAAGGAAGGGTCAACAGAATCTGTCCTGTTGCATCATGGGTCATATGATGTGCTTGATGGGCACAGGAAGATATTTCAGAGGGACACAGGGAATGTCAGGCAGATGAGTGGAGAGGCCAGGGATGGGTTTGGTCTCAGTTTGGTTGAAGAAAGAGAGAGACAGAGGGAAAGAGAGAGAAGGAGAGACATAGACAGACAGAGAGAGAGAGAGAGGGGGAGAGAGAGCTACTGACCTTCCCTGGCCCCCGCCTCGAAGACAGCTCCAAAACAGGGGTGATTTAGTAGCAGCCAGCGCAGTGAGAGGCATCGGCAGTGTGCATCCAGTGGAGGCACGCCATGCGACGAGCCAGCACACCCCATCAATTACAGCACTAAATGAACAAGAGAGAGTGAGCCGGAAGAGAGGAAGAGAGAAACAGAGATAGAGAGAGACAGACAGAGAAAGAGAGAGAGAGAAAGAGAGAGAGACAGGTAGGGAGGGATAAAAAGAGAGATGATGGATAGAAAGAAGGAGAGAGATAAAGAAAAAGAGAGAAAGAAAAAGAGGTAAAGAGAGAAGTAGGGATAGATAACAAATGGATGAGAGGGAGATGGATGGAAAGAAGGAGATAGATAGATATATAGACATATAGATAGATAGATAGAGAGAGAGAGAGAGAGAGAGAGAAAGAAAGAGAGAGAGCAGCTAATTTGAATCAATGGAGATGTGGAGCAGCAGGAGGAGGGCGAATGGGGCGAGGAAAAATTAACACGAGGAGTAATTAATCGTGCCCTACCCTCCCAACCCAGCCCACACTCTCTCCCCTACCCCGCACCCCTGCCCATGCCCTCCACAGGCCTGTGTGACCATGCTCCTTCTGCTTATTGTAGACATGCCTGTGTGTGTG
>CM059282.1:5721902-5741902 GCA_030347295.1 Setipinna tenuifilis | reverse complement strand
ACACCATCACACACACACACACACACACACCTATAAAGGGGCGGGGGGGGCGGGGGGGGGGGGTCACACAGAGACTGCATTCCTGAGGGGCCCGAAGGCCCCTGCGTCTCAACTGGGGAGCCATGTGTGTGTGTGTTTGTGTGTGAATACGCCTAGCGTGAGATAAATGAGAGGAAATTAGCACACACACATGGCAAACAAGGCCTCAGGGAAAGACTTCTCTCTCTCCCCAATAAGCAGCTGTCTCGCTGGAGGGAGGAGACAGTGGGGGACATGCACACAAGATGCTGTGCACAGACACCACTGAGACTACTTTTATTTACGTGTGTGTGTGTGTGTGTGTGTGCATATGTGTGTTCGTGCTTTTATGTGTCAGTATGCATACGTTTTGCGTGTATGTGTGTGTGTCTGTGTGTGTGCATTTGTTTATGTGTTGTTGCATGTGTGCACGTGTATGTGCATGCATCCATGCATGTATGCTTGTGTGTGTGTGTGTGTGTGTGTATGTGTTTATGTTGGCATGCAACCCCCACCCCCTATGCCCACAGCTGTTCCTATCCTCTTTTGGCGTTATTGTGTTTCATTTTACAGTCCATCTCACCCTCAACACTTCCATCTACTTTCCCACTCTACAGTTCTTATACTTCTGTCTCATACTCGCTCTCTCACTCTCTCTTTCTCTCTCACTCTCTCTCTCTTTCTCTCTTTGTCATTCTGTTTTGCATACACATAACCACACTCGGCTCACACACACACACACACACACACACACACACACACACACACACACACTCTAGTGCAGTCATGCATTTCACTTACTCCTTCTGCCTACCTCTTATCTGCACACCATTTGTTTTCTCTTCACTCTCTTTCACTCAGCCTTCACCTATAAATTTAAAACCAGCCCAGAAGTGTGTGTGTGTGTGTGTGTGTGTGTGTGTGTGTGTGTGTGTGTGTGTGCATGCATGCATGTGTGTGAGTACGTGTGTGTGTGTGTGTGTGTGTGTGTGTGTGTGTGTGTGTGTGTGTGAGAGAGAGAGAGAGTCTGTGTGTGTGTGTGTGAGAAAGAGAGAAAGTTTGTGTTTGGGATGAGGCAAATCTCAGTTGACAATAGCATCTACAGGCACCACAGAAGTTTTCTTAATTAAGGCCAAGAAGTGTTGCTTAAAGAAGCAAAACAATTTGTCTGATCTAACGAGGTCTCGCCTGCAATGGTTGAACACTGAAAGCAGTAATTACAGAAAACAGTAACAACCAGTGGTATCAAATGCAATCATACTATTCATTTAAAATCTACGTGTACCTTACACTTCAGTGACCTACAAACATTTCCAGAAATGTATACCATTCATTACCTGCATCAGTGCGTATGATCTAGCAGGTCATGCTGAAACCTAATATAGCTTTCCCTTGAAAGCCTGTCTAAAGCTTCCTCTCGCAATCACTCCGTCTAACATAAAGCCTTCACTAATACTTAAAAAGGCTTGGGGTTGAATTTACAGCCTTCGTGGTTGCAAATGATCTATAAAATTAAACAATCAATTCAATGACTATCACCATGATTTTTTTTAAACTGCCCAACGCACAGGCAGGGCATAATGTTATATGCACTGGGCCCATCGAAGCGCTAAGTCATTTAGAAGAAACAGCGCACATAATGTATTACAATTCCCTCTGCCTCACAATTACAGGGGCAGGTAACCATGACGATTTTGTACCAAGGGTTATTTCCCCCACCATATGCAAAAGATTAGAGTTGCTCTCCTCTTAAAGTGCAATTTCACTAAATGATTACAGAAGGGCTCGCGTTGTTAAGAGACATTTCCATTTTGATGAATAGTCTGTCAAGTAAACATGTTTTTCTTTGTGTAATGTATGCCTGGAGAGATTAACCAGTGCAAATCTCATTATTCACTCATGATGCTGGATTGAATCGTAAACGTGGAATCTGTACAGAATCTTTGTTATACAACAGGATTTCGTGTCTCTTGTCGCCATTATCTAGTGTTCCTTCTTTTTATCTTTGTTCCTCCTACCTCATTTCCTTGCCTTTTTTCTGAGCTGCCTCTTTCTTTGTCAGATCATCTCATTAGAAACAAGCACAGGCTATTCAGTCAGAGAGCAAATTGAGATACAAATGTACATTCACCTGGATGTACACTTAGGTGAACACAAATGAAGACACAAACACACATACACCTCCAGGCACAATTACATAGACAGAAATTAAGACACAAACACACATACATCTCCACGCAGACTTACATAGACACAGATTAAGACACAAACACACATACCCCTGCATGCACAATTACATAGACAGAAATTAAGACACAAACACACATACCCCTGCATGCACAATTACATAGACACAAATTAAGACACAAACACACATACACCCCTGCATGCACCCTTGCATAGACAGAACTATAACATCCCTTTGGAACTCTTCTTTAATTCGCCTTTGTGCCACAAGAAAGGTTTGTGTTTCCCCCTGGGACTCATTTGTCCAAGACAAAAGGGATGGCGAGTTGGGGGTGCAGAGTAAAGGCCTCTTCGACAAAGTGCGGTGCACGGTGCTTCTGACATTCTATTAGTGTAGATTCTATTGTTTGCAATACAACCCCTGCACACCAGCATCGAACTCTGCTGCAAGCGTTGTGTCGATTATGATTCAGGTCTATTTTTGTCAGCGACGCTTAGTAGAATCCATTGTTTGTGAAAGAGCCATATATTTAGCCATATATAGGCCGAATCCTATAACATTTGCAGTTCTGCCGCTGTGCAGGGGCAATCGAGATTGTCAAATTTGAAGGGGGGGGGGGGGTGGCGCAAAAATGCTGAAGCCAGTGTATAGCTACCTCAAGGGTCATGGCAACTATTCACCAGCACATGGCTGATCACTGGGGAGCCGATCTTTAAAAAGCATCTCTGTCTCTCCTAATCCTCACACAATTATAGCTGGAGCTACGTCATGACAGGTTGATGACAAGCATCTAGCTTGCTCTTTGATGTAACTACCACCCCCCATCCCCCTACACACACACATACACACACACACACACACACACACACACACACACATATGCACACACACGGCATTTGATTAGGCCCTGGGGCATCCCAAAGCCCTCTAAAATTTTGATGCCGTGCAAGTTTGGTCTCCTTGACTGCAGATTAAAATCTCAGCACCGTGTATGATTTGGTGAGCGAGGAACTGAAAGAAAGAAGAGATGGGAGATAGGGACAGAGAAAGAAACATAGTGCTGTATTTCTACCTTCTTTATTTTTTCTTAATGTCTTTTTTCTGACCATCTCGAGCCTTTGCAAAGAACTGCTGAGCTGTATCAATGTCCTCTATGTGATTGCTTTCAAATGAATCCTGGCCTATGCTTTTCCGTCTTACTTGTTGTTGTTGAGGCGAGCCAGAAGAGATGATGCATCATGAAAAAATAGCACCTGCGACACTTTGATTTCCTATGAAACGTTGATGGCAGCGTTGGCCATTGTTCCAGGAAGTGCATTATTTAAGATGAATGCCAACCTGGATTTGCTTGAGCTTCATGGGGTTGGAGGCAGATCACTAGGGCCAAATGGCGTGAGGAGACAACTCACACTCACACGTATGTGTATTTTTGTGTATGTATGCTTCTGTGTGTGTGTGTGTGCTTGTGTGTGTGTGTGTGTGTGTTGGTGTGTCCGTCATGAATGAGTCACAAATTCTGATTCATTTAAATTTCTATTTCAACTGTAAAGGTTAAGAATATCAAGGTTGCTGAGCAGTATCTACAGTCCTCATTCAGCAGTGTTATACTGTAAAATCAGAATCAGTTTTATTGGCCAAGCGTACTTACACAAGACATTTGACTCCGGTAAATGTTAGCTCTCTATACATTTAACATATGGACATGTAGCAGTATACATTCAATAGACAAATAGACACATACTGTACAATAGAGACAACCTATGTACATAATATACAAGTAGGACATAATATACAAGTGGTACATAATATACAAGACAAGTACACATGGAGTGGGACATAAAGTGCACCTTAGTGCAGTGGGACATAAGGTGCACCTTATAGTGCAGTGTAGTGTGATGCAAGATACAAAACAAGATACAAAACAGATCTTTCGTTATCCTCTGTGAATGAGGTGGGTATGCAGGGTCGAGACACTTTAGAACAGTTACCATCCATCCGCATAAGTGCAGACCCCTGGTGAACAGTTTTCCAATACACAGACCTTGAATACAATTTTTATCTTCACTGCATAAAGGTTAGAAAAAAATAATCTCTCCACTTTGCTTTTTTGACAGAATGCTGAAGCAAATTTAGACTTGTAAATAAAATGGACAGGTCAACGATTCTGACAGGTCGACTCCCCCATCATTTTGAGACCTTGAGCTCCCAGATTTTTTTATTTCTAGCCTCAATTCACACAGCCAGTTTTCTATTTTTGTATTGTAATGTATCAATTGTAATGTATAAGACATTTTTTGCTAGGATAGTCAGAAAGATATCATTCCAAAGTATCAAATACTTTAACGTAAAAACAGTCAAAAAGGAAAACAAATCCTTAGATTACATACAGAAAGTATTATGAAAGCTTGTAGAGTCGGTTGCTAAACCTTGTTTTTTAATTTCCAAAGACAAAGATTCAGAATTTTTGTTTTTTACCAAATATTTAGGAAGGCTAATTTATTATTTGCTATGAAAATGAAGACAACACTGATCCCAAAATTCTCTAGTATTCCCAGTTTAGAGAGACTGTGATAGACATTAGGACGTAATTCAGATATGATATATACCTTGTACCATACCATGTCTCACTCCATATGTCATTCTTTAAAGTTATGCCCAACATGCATAAGCTACCCTTTTAAAAATGCAATGCCACTTTAAACCACACAAGTGATAAGAAAAACAGTCATTAACTTCCAGGGATACAGAAAAAAATGAAAATGTCAGGGCCCTGGCATCCCCCGATCCATCAGCAGATAGTGCGGGCGACGGACTAATGTTGTCTCCAGCGAGAAGGGGCAGATAGCGGGGGACACACAGCACTGCGGACGCCCGTTTAGCACATCCTGCTGCCTGGCAGAGGAGACGACCCCAAAGGTCACGGGTGCTTTGTCAACAGCGAAAAGCCATTACCGTCACCCCGAGGGATTGCCGAACAACAGTCGCCCCTCTTTGTTTATCTGTGGGAGAGCAAACGGCCATGGTTTATACAGTGCTGTGCTGTGTGGGTTTGTGTGTGTGGTGGGTCGTATTGGCTCATGTAATGTCACGGTGCAATAGAGCAGTGTTTCTCAAAGCCGAAGACCACTTCCCCCCTTAAAAAAAAACTCAAGACCCACTCTCCCCCCTGTCCCACATCTGAGGCTAACAGGGTTATGTCAATGCATGAATTAGTGCAGCATCACAGCCCTGATTGCGGACCGGCATAAAGATGATATGCATAGAATATGCATAGCATAGGGAGCTTTAAAAACATGAAAAATACTTTTTTAACACATCTGCTGGCAGACCATTTGGAATTCTTGCAGACCACACTTTCAGAAACAAGGATACAAGGATGATTTATTGTCACATGCATAGACATACTGGGTAGAGTAGGACATGCAGTGAAAATGGTGATTTTTTGTCTAAAACAGTAGTCAATTGTGTGTACAACACAGAGTAGTGGGGATGTGTGTGTATATGAGTGCAAGAGGGTTTGAGAGTGTGCTTGCATGAGAGAGACTGCACCTATGTCAGTTGCTAGTTACTTGTGATTCTATTCTGCTTCTGTTAATGATTTTTGATAGCAGCAGCATACGCTTAGGCTTTATTTACCTGCATTTGACTGACCTTAAGGCCAAGTTGTCAAAGTAACTATATTGTGATACAACTGCTGCCGGTCACCCCCTGTGGCCATTTTCATAATGTTTTGTTGGGAGACCAATTTGTGCATAATAGATTTACCTGCTGCCAGGTGATGGATGACCAAGCGATGACACTGGCTCCAACAATAGAGGAATACTGGGGCATGTGGACAGACACTGATGCTGTCTGTGGGTGCTGAATAGATGTACAGGGTTGTGTGGTGTTGTATGCTGTTTGGGTCACACTTTATTTTCGGTGCCTGCTACAGTGCATCTACATCGTGAAGTACAGTGTAACAAAGTTTGTAGAAATATGTACAGTAGAATAGGGGGGTCCCATCAGGGAAACTGGAATGTAACATTGTGTCTTTACACTGTACCATAAGGTTAGAGTAAGGGTTAGGATTAGGGTTAGTGTTAGGTATGTACAGTGTAATCACATAATATTACATGTTTTTACATTAAGGCACCATGAAAGCAGCCACTAAAATAAAGTGTTAATGTTGTTTGTAAGGTGGATCTGATGAGGATGCCACACAGATACAGCACATGCTACTGTGGCTGTTCAAAACAGTGTTGGGCAAATTGAAATCCGAAGCTACAGTCCAATAACACATATTTCAGATCACCTGGGTATACCTGTGCCTACAGGTGATTTAAAAGATTAAGTCCTCTACCTTGCTAAAGAGATGTGCTAATTAGAATTATCATGGGCTAATTAGAATTATCTGATTTAGCGAATGGGTGGGGGGAAAAATGTGTCACAAGATTGTAGCCTCCAAAGCCGGTTTGTCCATCGCTCGTTAAAAAGAATGCTACAGCTTTTCTCAGCAGTAGGCACTGCAACATAGACTGTGTGTTTCGGTTGTCTGTGGGAAAACCAGTAAAAGAAAAAAAAAGTTAAAAAAACTTGGAGGCATTTTGTAATCAGCTGAGAATATTCGTGCTTCCAATGTCCAATACCCTTTTCTCATACAACATGTTAGTGGTTTTAGGGGCCTTTTGTATTCTTTCTCAACTCTTAGATTCTTTCAACTTCTTCAAAATAATCCCCAAAGCCTCTAGGTTTGCCTTCATTACAGTGGTGTCTGTTAGCCAAACAGCCACCCTCAAAGAGCCACGAACGAAAGAGAGGAAATATCGAGTGGGACGGAGACAGTGGCAGGAGTGGAGGCGTTCTCCATTGCTAATACCCTCAGCTTCCTTCCTGCCTGCCTTGCTTCCCCAAAGAAGATTAAATATAACGGACCAGCGATGCATATCAGGGACATTTCGTCAGTGGATATAAATGTAATCTCTCTGACCCAAACAGTAATGACTTCTCCCGCATTGGAGCAGGACCAAGCTATTAAAGATGTGGCCCAGAGTGCCACATCCCCCCCACCCCCGTTCCTCCTCTCTGCTTTGCATCACAATGCCAGGCAGCTTTTTTGTGGAGACAGGCTGTCAACAGTCCATGGAGGCCATATATCTTTTATGGGGTTGGAGAAAAATACATCTCTTTTTGTTCGCTTACTACTCAGACTACTCCAGAGTGTGGTGGGTCTTTGGGAGGCAGCAATGTCTTCAGTGTAGGATTACAATGTTTTTTCTTTTTTCTTTTCTTTTTTTGTGAAAAAGCTGTGGGGGATGTGAAAAAGCTTTTTTTATCAGCAATTTTACGTTTATGTGTGATGCTATGACACATGCATTGTTGAGATCAGTGCTAGTAAAACTGCTAGCTATCTTGACCTCATAATTGCAAGAAAAAAAACCTTTGACCACCCTATAAATGAATTCTTGGTAGTATGTGTCAGAAGAGAACACTTTGATGGGTTTGATACCAAAGTCCTCTGCCACAGCAGTATGCCTGTAAAACAGGCCTACTGGCTTTGAGCTTAAAACTGAAGGGTTGTTGGTACCTATCCTGACTAGTGGATCATGGCTGAAGTGCCACTGAGCAAGGCACACTGCTACAGGTTAATGTGTGATTCACTAACCAACAGATGGGAGACAAATCTCCCTCAGGGGATCAAGAAAGTAAATCAAAAAACAAGAAAAGATCAGTATTGTCCCATATTGCACATACTGTTCTGGGAGACTACTCTTGACTGAGTCTCTATGAGCTACATGTCCCATGCGAAAGTAAAAGTAAATTTCAGGTTTTGTAATAGTACAATTGTACAATTAACTTTGCAACATTTCTTCTAGATATTTTTTTTGCAGAGTTACAGCTCTCAAACCATATGCAAACCAGATGGCTAGGATAATTATTGCAATCTGGGCTTGGTAAATAAAATGTTTTCTTATTGCTTTCTGGAACAAATTTCCCCTTCCACATAAAAAAGTACTTTTTCTGTTTGGGTTTATTAAATTAATTAGGGACATTCAAAAACCCAAGGAATACCTGCAAAGGACTACCAGAGATTTCAGTAATATCAATCACTAATATACTAATACCTCTACTGCAGCTAATATGTTGACTGTTCCCCTGTCAGGCTTCTGTTATGACTGAGCAATCATGATGATAAGTATTATCTGTAGGCAGTTTAAACTCCCCTTTCCCTGAGGCAGCACTGGGAGCAAAACGATCCTCTCTGAAAGCAAAGAACTTTTGAGCTAAACCCAGCTCAAAAACACCAGTCCCTCTGCCTACAGTCTGCCAGGAGGAAGACAAGTGGGACGTTAGCCAGGAAAAATGATGTGAGAAAAAAAAAGAAGAAGAAGAGGAAAATGACATGTTAGCCATTTTATAATAAATGTACTTAAATATCGCATTAGCAAAATGGACCACTTATTACGCAAGTAAGTGCCACGGCGAAAGCGCTCCCCATGGAAACGGGGGAAGCATCAGAGTGTGTTTGCTGCTGTGTCATTCATGGCGGCTCTCCCTCCCAAGCAAGGACGGGGCCCAAATGTCAGGAGATGAAGAGTAATGGATGGTGGTAATTAACTTGGTGGCAGATGCGTCCTTTTTGCTAGCTAGCAAGCTGGACGAGCTCTACACGGCGCTAAGCACTCGCCCTGGCAGCCTCTCAGTTAAACACATCCGGCTGAATTGAGTTTTGGGCAGGCAGGCAGGCAGGCGGGCGGGCGGGCAGGCAGGCAGGCAGTGGCAAAGACTGCATATGTAGAGGCCCATACATCATGTCTGCTTGGATTAGGCTGAACGCGTTTTACTGGAGCTTAACCAGATCACAACGCCTAATGCTGCCACTCAGGGCTGGGGAGCGTGGAGAGGAGTTGGGCACCCCTCTCTCTATCAGTCAGGCGCCACTGAGCTGTTGAAACATCAGGGTTGTCCGATCTCAAATTGGACAGCTGGAGTAAACGAGAGAGAGAGAGAGAGGGAGTGAGAGACAAGGAAAAAGAAAGATGGAGAGGGAGTGGCAGACTTAGAGGGGAAAGAGAGTGTGTACATCTTGGTCAGTGTTTATGTGTGTATGTCTGTCTGAAAGTGTGTTTGTGTGGAAATATGTTGTTGTCTGTATGCATGTTTGGCTTTGTTTGACACATACATGCATTTGTATTTGTGTGTTTACACTCATGCATATTTGTGGTGTGTGTGTGTGTGTGAGTGTGTGTGTGTGTGTGTTTGGTGTGTGGTTAGGGGGCATGTCTGGTTGTGGTATTTCAAAGAATGGCTGCATAGTCAGACCTTGTACACTGTCAGCTCATCCATTATCTTACTTGATTTTTTTAACCACATTTTGCATGTCTGAGATCACACTGGTTGGCTCTAAATCTCTTAAAAACACCACCTCCTACAAGACACCCACCCACCCACACGCACAGCCACCCACCCACTCTACTTCCAACGGCACCACCCTGCTTCTGCCTCCTGTCACCACGACCCCCGCCCCACCCCCCCCCCCCCTCCTCCTCCACCACCCCCACCTCCACCCCATCCCCCTTTCGTTCTCTCCCTCCACTTTGATTCACTGCTGCAATCTCTCATCGTGATGTTACATGGCCTATCAATCATTGACAATCATTCTGTGCAGGCCCAGGATGCGGATGCGAGAATGTGAGGCATGCTCTCTTCCCCTTGTCGCCCCGGTGACTGTGATTCGAGGCGACTGTAATGGATTAATCTGGGAATCGGGAGGAGAAGCTAGCACTTTCTCGCTCTCTCTTTCTCTCTCTCTTTCTCTCTCCCCTCTCTCACTCTCTCACTCGCTCCCTCCCCTCTCTCTTTCTCTCTCACTCACTCTTTCTTTCTGTTTCTCTCTCCTTTGGGGTTTCTTAGTAGTGAGAGAGAGAGAGAAAGCGAGAGAGAAAGCAAGAGAGAAAGAGTTAGTGTGACAGAGTGAGTGAGTGAGTGTGTGAGAGAGAGAGGGAGAGAGGAAGAGATAGAGGAATGCAGGAGAGCAGGAGAAGAATATGTCTCCTTCATTCCCAAAAGAAGGCCCCTGAGGAATCACAGAGTATCAGTGAGTCACCTTGGCCATTTTAATGTCACACAGTTTCATCACTGATTATGAAGGCTCTAAATGTGTGTTGTAGTGGCAGATCAAGAAATGTACATTATCTCCCCTTTGCATCTAGGAAATATATTAATCCACAATTCCCTTCATATTTAAGATAAACTATCCATAAACTACCCAAATAACAGGTTGGTTTGCTACTTTATAGCCTCTGTAAATAGCAATTGGAGCATGGAAAAGACATTTAGTAATTTAACAGTTAATTTGGCTACTAAAGCACTCATAAGAACATTATTACAGAACAGCAATTCAACTTTCCTTATGAGATCTCTTTCAAAGGTAGCCAGTTCTTAGAAAGTTAATGTCCATCTCATCAACCAATCAGAAAAAAAGAATTCTTATGTTAAGGGAGATAAAAAATAATAATATACATTTTATATCATTTCACATTATTTAAGATTTTGTCTGATTTTTACTATTTGCATCTGTCATTAGTTTGCATTAATTCACTCAACATTCAAATGGTTTCCCACATTTTTACACAGAAATATGCATTTAACTAGAAAAGCACTCAGAGAGCGCAGACCTCCGCCAAGGCAGCTTAAGTCTCCACCTTATTGTTGTTCTCACCTTAAGACATTAAAATACATTAATCATGGTAAAACATTTTATTACTGGTGTAATAGTTAACTAGTGGGTTCGTTCACTCATGCTCACACGAACTTGGTTGGCTCTTCGGTGCAGGTGGGTTCGTTCACTCATGCTCACACGAACTTGGTTGGCTCTTTGGTGCAGGAAAGTACTTTATCTAATTTCCACTGGCAACATGAACTACTGGGCTGCTCACCATTACCACTCTAACTCTCCTCTGTCTTTCACTGAACCCTTTAACTAAAAACTCAACAACTCCTTGACCCGCAACAGGAGCCTCATATTCAACCTATATTCCCTCCTTTCAAAATAAAAGTATTTGTAGATTCCATGCTACACTGGTAACTTCACTGAATTAAAAAATCCTGGATCCAGATGGTTATCCGGATCACCACCAAAAACAAATCAGTTCTAAGTCAGCCCACGTCTGACCTATCCTGAAAATTTCATCAAAATCCATCCATAACTTTTCAAGTTATGCTGTTCACAAACAAACAAACAAACAGACAAACAAACCAACGCCGTCGAAAACATAACCTCCTTGGCGGAGGTAATAAGGCCTTCTTATCACCAAGTCCTGTTAAAAATATATAAGTATGTAATATGTGAATATTTAGTCCAACTGTCTAATAAAAATGATGACTTGAACTTTAGATCTTCCTTAAGTTCAAATACCTCCAAACTGAGCTAAATGACTTCCATGGAAGTATCATCACATGATGTAACACAGCGAGACTTGTTTCTCATCTCCTGTGGGCCCCTCGTAAATTTCAGGCCCGATGCGTTCCCGATGTAGAGTAGATGCTCTCTTTAAGTGGGGCAACATCTGATATCAATTTAGATAGCAGCTCGGCCAATTGGGCCTCTTCCCACACACCTTATCGCTGACAAAGTCCCAGATGAACAGCACTGTGGTGTTGCCCTGGCTGAGACCCACTGTTGAATAAGCAATTTCGCAACAACGAAGACTTGATGAAGGAGAAATCATTCATCTGTGCTTGTGTCAAGATTGGAACAGCATTTAAAAACACAGCCGCTCTCCTCTCTCTCTTTCTTTTTTTCTATTTTACTCTTTCTGTTTCACACAAGCACGCTGGCTCTTTTTCTCTTTCTCTCTGCCTTTTTTCTCTTCCCCAAAAGGGGACAGCTCATTCTTTGGCTCCTGTGTCCACAGCTGTGTAGAATTATGCTGAGAACAGCCATGCTGAGGTTGTGTTTGCCAGACCGAATGAGACAGAACATATTTGGTTTTGGACCTTTGGCCAGGTTCTTGCCTATGAGAAGGCCGTGGACTGTTCCAGAACACTTAATACTGAGGGACACATTAGTAAACACTAGTGGAGGAAATAGAAAGGGAAGGAAGGCTATTATGCAGGACCGGGAAATAAAACAGAAAGGGCTTTACAGTAAATGTACAGCCACTATGTTGCCTGTGGCTACACTGTCCCTGCTGTTTTATGTCACTATGACAGCATAAAAACGAGGCAGAGAATATAACCACCCAAACAAAACGCCCATTTCTTCATTTAGATGCGACAGGGAATAAATATTGATGATGCCTGTATTTGTGACTTCAGTTTTGATAACATCTCACCTATGCATCAACTCGGTGTGAAATGTTAGGAGGGTGCCATATTTGGGCCAATAACTTGTCATCTCTGAGTCTCTCTCAATCTTTTATTTGTCAGTTGTGAACAGACTGTGAATGGGCATGTGCATCTGTGAGAGAGAGAAACAGAGAGATAGAGAGAGAAAGAAAGAGAAAGGGACAGAGTGCGTGTGTGTCTATGTGAAAATTGCTTTCCATAGTAACATGGTGCTTCCAGAGCTCTGCTGAACCTCTAAAAGTGCAGCAGTAATATATATGAATGAGCCAGAAATCCAGAGATTGACTCAAGATTCATTTTCCCTGCGGGTAATCCTTTGTGTTTAATTTAGCTATAGCTGATGACATTTTTTGCTAAAATACGCCATGGTAATTGGTTTATTAATTTCTCTTCTTACCCAAAATGAAACATTTATGAAATTACTCTCATGAATATATTAATTTTCGCTGACGGAGAACAGGAGGTCTGTTTCTCTGCAGAAGTCAGCACAGGCCAAAGCTCGCTTTGATTAAGTAAGACCACATTATGAATGGCGTCGTAAATCACATATTTCTCGGGGTGCAACTGCGTATTTCCTGCACCGCTGCTTAGTTTGCGTTGCACTTAAGAGAGGTGCCATGTGATTTTTTACTGCGGCCGAGTGTTGTTGGCTCATCTTTTTGCAGGCCAGAGCTGGATTACGGTCAAGGAAGTAACATCAGTCCCCGTGGCATTACGACGCTTTAAGGGGTTAGGCCTTCTCATGAGGCTCGCTCCACACCCACCGACTGAATCATAGGAAAACACTCTTGACATGAAACAGACAGATTTAACTAGTAAAAGATGTTTTAGTCACCTTTTTGAAAAAAAAGTATTGCCTTTGACAAGAAAAACAGGCTCAAAAACCTTGTTCCATGAAAAATTCATTGCTAATGATAAGTAAACACAGTACTCTGAAATGGGCAGGAATGTTTGACTTTTTGGCAAATCCACCGTGACTCTCTGTGTTCCATTTTTCTTGTTTCGTTTAAAGGTATGCTAGGGCTCCCTTAGGGGACCAGGGCTTCCACCTAATTGCCAAGGCGATTGACAGCATTGTAGGCCAGTAATGTGATTTATATTGAGTTATACAAGGAATAGTTTAGAGTCTCATAAAAGATGCAGAGGCTCACTTTTGGGCGAGCACCACATTTCGGTGCGGTGTTATATTCTCTTTTTAACACCGTGCCCTTTTTGTGTGCTGCTCGGCGAGTAGAAAAAAAGGAGGATGAGAAATAGTGCTGCGGTCTCATTTCCTACAGCTCACCTGTTCTGTTCTCTTCTCTCTTCTCTCTTCTCTCTCTGCCCCCCACCCCTCTCCTCCACAAGGCCTCCTGAGCTCAGGGACTCTGTGAGGGTGATCTCCATAGGCTGACAGTTTATCTCAAAGAAAATTCAATTTGCACCTAACCACCCCAGAAGAATCTGAATTATGTACACGGAGGCTGATGAATTCCTACATGCGAATTAACACACAGGCCTCAAAATCTACTCCGTAATGAGAGCCCATGGGTTCCAATTTTGTCTCTGAGAGAGAGACAGAGAGAGAGAGGAAGAGAGAGAGAGAGAGAGAAAGTGCTCAGGCTGGTGAGCTGCGGTAAAGGTGGAAAGATCGTCTTTCGCCGTCTGCATCAGTGGAGGCGGTGAGACAGACGGCGGTTTCCTCTTTTCAAAATATAATGCGGCGGCAGTGGCGGCAGCATATTCCTCTATGAACACTGGGAGCAGTTAATCTGAGCTCAAATTTAGCATGCCGCGCAGAAGCTACTTTATGGTTTAGCACTCAGGCTGATGATATACCCCGCATGTCACGCTTGAAGAATTTATAGACACAGTTCATCATGCCATGTCCAATAGGACTGCGGATTATTTTCTTTCCTATGCTGAGTGCCTGTCTACTTCCAGCAGCGCACAGGCTTCACGTGGCATATAAATCATCACCCTGATAAATCAGTAACACTTCGAACCCTTTACAAGGACCGTATAAATGCCCTTAGCTCTGGTGTATAAGTATATTACAGTGTGACTGTAACACTTTTAGGTATGGACCTCGTTTATGATACCCTGTTTTATTTGGTATATACCTTCAGTAACCAAACACTGTTTTGAATAAGTACTTACTAATGGCATATCAACTGAAACAGGTTAGATGTCTGCACCTGAACCTATCCTTACCTACATTGTATCCAAAATTCAGTTTATAATGACTATATGTGTTCCCATGAGTTAATAAGAATGGCTACATAAATAGACATTTTCTAAAACATCAAAAAGCAGGTCTATCAAAGATTATGTTTTGTTTGGTGTATACCTTCAGTGAGTACTTACTATCTATATTGTTTTTTAGAGGAGTACTCCCAAATGTCATGTCTACTAAAACCGGTGAGGTGTCTCCTCCTGAGTCCTCTGTTGAAATAGTTTACATTGTATTCAGAGTATTCAAAAACAGTTTTAATTAAGATGAAATAACCCTTGAAATAGTTTTCATTGTATTCCGAATTCAACATCAGTTTATAATGACTATATATGTTCCTATACATGTGAGTGAATGAAAACTTTTGAGATTAAATGAGACAGAATAGTTCTGTAAAGTCAGTTGTCAACTGGTGCATTTTCTTTACTTTTTTTTTTATGTGATTAATGTTTTTGTTTCTTCTTTTTGTTCTCTCTAAGGTGAAATTCCCCTTTTAGGATTATTTGAAAAGAGAAATATAAAGAGTGTGCTTCCTCACTAGGGCAAGGAGAGAGTCCTAATTAGGCAGTACTCTAAAACTCAACAACTGTGTAATTAATTGCATCGTGCAAGGTGAGCTGTAAGCGAAAGCCAATTAGCAGGTTGCATCTTAATTTGTAGTTGAAGTTCTCGAGAGCAGTCTGTGTTCTTTTTTTCTCTATGATAGAGACTGTGAGGCAGTGGCCCGAAATAGGGTCATCCTTACCACTTGGTAGGGCAAATACACACTATGTTTATACGCTTACTATATAATCCAATATATAAGCATTTAAAATGTGTCCTTGACCAGTATTTTTGCTCCACTCTGTATTACATGTATTTACGTGTAGATGTACTGAAAAAGAAAGCATGAAATAAAGTGTTACCTTTTTCTATTTTACATCTCTGTGGAAAATTAAGCTAAGCCACAAATATGCACTCCCAAAATAGGCACAAATATCATGGTGACCTTAAAAGATGGATATCTGATAGTTCCAGCATCTGAGAAAGGCATTCACTTGTTTACCGAAACACAGAATGTTGGCTCATATTCAGTTAATAAAAAAATATCTGTATCTTTTAGCAAGTTGTGCTGAATGTTGGCTCTTATGCCTAACTGTGAATGTAGGCAAAACTTTGCCACCGCTGTCAACTTAGGTGTGCACTGGGATGACTGACAGCTGTCACTCACCACTCTTACGCAGTCTAGATTAAGGTCTCTTGCCATGCCACACATTTCAGCATAGCTCAGCACTCCCACTCCACCACACCTCTAGCCCATCTCTTCTCCCATCTTTTCTTCCTTGCTTACTCGTCATTTCCCAGCACGCACCACAGCGCCGCTTCCCAAAAAGGGGCTGTCCCCTAGACACACTGCCCAGACTCATTTCCACCATCCATTTCAGGACCACGGCCAGCAACCAGTGCCAACACATCTACACGTGTACAGAGTCAATCACCCAGATGGGGGATGCTTTTTGTCAGTGATGGGTAACCCGGCTTCAGATGTTATCATCCCATGTCCACATTATGTTCCAGCCATTCACTAAATCAGTTCATTAGTGAGATCACTTGTTTTAAGTGCACACTTGGCACGAGTAGAACCAGGTGATTTTACTAACTAATTGTGCTATCTGTACATGTCTTGTTGTGTGCCTGTCTGTTATAAAGATGTGCACATTCACATGGTGTGTTATTGCCCCAGAGTTGTGCAGTTCCATCCTCCAGATCCAGGTGGTCACTGGCTGACGAGTAATGGCTGTAATGAGCATCGGTAATCGATGGCCCCCGATCGGAATGTGTTTAGACGGATCCATACTGATCCCCGAGCCCCACCACAGCCCCCCATTCCCACACAAGTCTGTCATAAAGACCTGAATGGCTCCAAGGGATTCTATTGATATCTTACTGATCATTCTCATTGTGTTAAAGCAGCTATCCTGGCCTCCATCAATTAAAGAACAGGGTTTCTCTGAGCCTTCCCATCGATCGCTAATTCATCCTGGCTTGCTAGGTCTCCACTGACTGGATCAGCAGCACTGCTCTGTTCTTCTGCCTTGCACCACCAAAAACTAGCAGGTAGCAGAGCAGGGCTGCAATAATGAAGAAATAATTTGGTGGGAAAACGTGGGCTTTGAGAGCACCCAGAAAAAAAAAAGATGAGAGCCTACTAAGGGGGTCAGAGGCCGGTAAGAAGCTTCTTGTTTTGCTGGTCTAGCTTCTGCTGACTGACCTCCACTTGCCACTATTCATTTTAGGTCCCATTATCCATCACCATTTTTCTTAGGGTTAAAGTAGCATTCAAAATGTTGAGTAGAGTACAGCATTCAAATGACATTAATAACAGTAAACAAACAGCTGTAAAATATTGTTCATTGCTGCCGAGGCACTGATGTTTGACAAGAACTGCATTGATGTGCATGGGTTAGGTAGTAAATGCCCTTTTGGGACTAGGGCTGAATTTTCTGAAACAGAACTGAGGTCTGTGGTGGTCTGTGTGCTGGATTAGTAGTCAGGGTCTGTCGGGGATGATGAGTCGATGTTCTCCTCCAGGGTCTCAGCTGTGAAATACTGAGGGTAGGGGATTTTGAGCACAGTTAGGCATTCAAGGATAAAAGGATAGAAGGATGATTTATTGTCATGTGCGTAGACATACTGGGTACAGTAGGTCATGCAGTGAAATTAGTGATTGTTAGTCTAAATGTCATTTAAATGTCTTTAATGAGAATTAAATAGCATTGGAATGTTATTCATTGCAGTCTAAGCACTGATGTTTGAGAAGAAATGCATTTGTGTTTATGGATGAAATGGAATATGCGTACAGAGACAGAGACAGAGACATGTGTACAGAGACAGGCTGGAGTTTACAGTCCGCTTAAGATTAGAAGAGACTTTGATTATTAGCCCTTCCATCCACATTAATACAGCATATTCCAACACTGAAAACTATACTTTTTAAAAACCATCGCTGAGGTGGATACATCTAAAAATGGCAGCGTATTATTGTGGTGTGTACAGAGTACATGGGGAGTTTTTGGTTACCATGATGCCATGCTTCTAATTGGCTGGCATGATTTTACATGGCAAAACACAAGCCGTGTCCGAAATGTTCACTTGTTCACTATGTAGTGGGTGTGAGTTACATTGCATTGCATTACATTTTGCCCCTACATCGTGCACTGCATAGTGAATGAGTGAACATTTCGGATTCAGCCACAGTGTTTTTATCCAGGTGTGTGTGTATGGAGATATTTTAAAAAATATCTAGTGTGGACAGAGAGAGCTTTGAGTACAGATGTGCGTATTCATATTTATCCGGCTTAATGTGGACAAGACCCTAGTCTATGTGCCAGAGCAGATATTGGTATCACTTGAAAAAAGGTTGCCATACACTTCCTGAAAGCTTACATTCTTAGGTTCCTGGAAATGTCTCATGCTGTTTTATCTAACGGCTACCAATTAGAGATGGTTATCAGGCATTTTTTTGCTACCTGAGAATGTAAGCTTTAATAAAATGTATAGTAACCTAAGGGGTAGACTGATGCATCAGCCGATTTCACATTCTTTCACTCTGTGCAAAGCGCTGAAACCTCTGCATTGGCATTCATTCACTTCATGGTTGCTTCAAATAATCGCTACTGCTTGTTACAATAAGCTTTTACCAAAACTCATAAAAAGTAGACCAATAATGTCTTTTCCCTCTATAAAATCCCTCAAGCATTCTTCTTGTTCTGGCTTTAAATCCTCAATTTGACAGCTTAAGTTTATCATCATCGTTTTCAGCCCTCCATCTGATGCATGGCCCGTCCACTTTCAGAGATGAAGTGAACCAAAACTTATGATCATGCTCCCTGACGCAGTTGCTGGAGGTAAATGAAATTGAGCAGAGGCATTAGTTGGCACTAGCATAGCTACGTAAGCGGTACCAACATCTTAAAATGTGCGGTGCGGCACAGTAACTGTTTATAAGAGAGAGAAGTTCAGGCTATGGAGGTCTGAGTGGATGGATAAGTAGTCAGGGTTTGTTGGATGATAAGTTGGTTGTTCTCCTTCAGGCTGCTCTCAGTTTAAAATACTAAGGGTAGCGAATTTAGAGGGTGGTTTTAATCTTAAAGTTTTGCGAGGGGCCAGAACGGTAAGCCTGTTTTTTTTTTGTTTTTTTTTTGGTCACGGTATCTGGCTGTAAATTCTGTTTATTTGTAGCTCTGTCTAGTGTGCTGTGCCAGTCAGTTCTCTGGGATGAATAAAAGAGTTGTGGTTAAAAAAAACCCTCTGTATATCTGCAGGCAGTTTTTCTGGAGCAAGCTGAGAATACCATGGCTTTCTATGAATATGAAGTTTTTGAATTGAAATATTTTTTCTCTCCCCACGGCAGTGGAGCTGAGATGGACACAGTACACAGAGCACGCAGTAACCCTCCAAACGACTCCTTCTTACAAGCGGCACACGTAAAACGCTGTTCCAGGTTGACATTTCATGAATTAAGGAGCATATTTGTCGCTGTCTCCAGGGGACTGTAAAGAGAGCCTGTGGAGGACGGGGGGGGGGGGGGGGGGGGGGGGCAGATAGGCTGACTAGGATTAAGGCGCTCTTGAATGATCCGCTTGGGATCAGGAGAATGTTTTTTTCCCCTCTCTTATTCAGCCAGGAAAAGCGAGGGGGAGAAGAAGGGAGAGGGGGAGGGGATTTCTGAGACGATTCCCTGGAGAGGTGTCTCTCAGACAGGTGTCATCCATACATGCTCACCGCCCAGGATCACACCACCCACCACAGCAGGCATGTAGAGTTTAAGCAGCCTTCCAGGCTTGAACGATGCCATTTTAGTCAGAAATTACACAGACATACACACACAGACACAGGCACACACACACACACACACACGCACACATACACACAGGCACACACAATCACGTTAGGATACCTTTGCACACACACACAAAGACATACAGTATACTCATAGGGATACAGTGACACTTTTACAAATCTGTAAAATGCCAGGAACATGAATGACAAGATGTAATTTTTTGTTTTTTTGAAAGCTTGGAAATCAAGACCTTCTGGTATTTTTTACAGCAGGATCAGGTAGTCAGATATTGTTTACCCTTAGCTGTCACAGACTCTTTTTAAAGACACATGTGATTCATACAGGAAGCAGTTTTATCATTGAAGGTGCATCTGTGGCCTAAGATTGCCATTGGGTTTGCTGTCTTTGCTTTTGTCATTTTGGATGAATGA
>CM059282.1:5706902-5719402 GCA_030347295.1 Setipinna tenuifilis | reverse complement strand
AAATTGAAAACAACAGGAGGGATCACACTTACCTGCTGTGTGTGTGTGTGTGTGTGTGTGTGTGTGTGCGTGTGACTATGTGAGAGAGAGAGAGAAAGACAGAGACAGAGAGAGAGAGAGACTGCGAGCATTTCTGTATGTGTGTGCAGACACATGTGTTACAGTGTGTGTGTGTGTGTGTGTGTGTGTGTGTGTGTGTGTGTGTGTGTGTGTGTGTGTGTGTCATGGGAAAAAAAAGAGAGTGAGATGAAAGTGGGAATGATATCCTTCCTTCAGCCACATGTTTCAGGGCCGGATGACATGTCCTGTGTCTGGATCATTCGTTAAAGGGCAGGCTGGCTCTCCACCACATCGAGCGGCGGTCTATTTCCCAGAATGCCTCACTGAAGTCCTATATCACACTCCACCCCCCTCCTCCCCCTCCTACCCCTCCCTCTCCAACTCCCCCACTGGAAGTGCATTAACCCTCGCTGAATCTCTCAAGTTGACATTGTGTTGCATGGAGGTCAGTAGCCAAGATGGCCTCAGCGTTGCTTTCCTGAGAGGTTGGGCGGGTGGTGCTCTAATTTAGTGGCACTAAAGCTGTTGTCTCTCAAACGCACATACACACACACAGACACACACACACACACAAAGGGCAAAAAAAGATAAGAACCGATACAGTGACACGGAGTGCAAAACATACAAGCCAGAGATAAGAGGCACCTCCACATACAGCACACACCACTGACAGATGGAGACACGTACAGACACACAGCACTCTCACACATGCTTATCACCCATCCAGTGTGGTAGGATGGTGGATGGGGAGTCAGATTAGCCTAAAACAGGAAACAGTCTCCACAGACCTGGGCTCGCACAAGCTCCTTTTGCATACAGGGAGACTTCGTGGAGGTTGAAGCTAGTGTGAGCCTGTTTTTTCTCTCTGGCCCACACAGGCACACTCACACACACCCTAGGATAAACTGGAGTAGCCCTGGCTTTCTCTGGGGTGGATACTGATTGATCAGTCCAGCTGCCTTGGTTGTTGCATAGCTGTAAGGTCTACTTTAATTGTAGCTATTAAATAGAATAGAATAGAATAGAATAGAATAGAATAGAATAGAATAGAACAGAACTAGAATAAATCCAAGGTGAAGAATTATCATTTACTTAAAATTACTGTCATGTTTTTGTCTCGATGTGTGCGCTCTGCAAATGTTAATCTTTATTCAACAGAGCTAGAGCATAACAAAAGCAAACTTAGATTTTTTTTCATTGTTCCTGTTCTATAGTATATGAAAACATAACAAACACATTGGGACAAGCCTGTCTAATTCAAGGTAGGTTTTTTTTTTTTACGGTTGTATAGGCTCCAATATTGTTCTTCATTTTATTTGTCTTGTTTCTCCTTGTTTTGTGTAGCCGTCCCATCTCCGGGGCACATTTCCCATCACCATAAGCTGCCATAAATAAGGCCCAGTGTGCGGGATGGTGATGTATCTGAAGGTTTAAGGCCACGCTCTATATGTTGCCTGCAGGAGTGATTTACATCACTTAAAAGCCTCCCGTGGTATTGGCTGAGATTTAGCGTGAGATAAAACAGCTGCTCCGCCCATCCGCTCTTCGCCACTCACACTCCTGGACGAGAGGCCTGAGGCCCATGCGAGTGTAAATCATACACCCCGTGCCCTGTCAGTCCTGTGTGCTGGGTGTGTGTGTATGTGTGTATGTGTGTATGTGTCCATGTGCGTGTGTGTGCATGGGTGTGTGAGTATGCTATGTGTGTGTGTGTGTGTGCATGTGTGTGTGCTGTGTGTCTGTGTGTGTGCGTATGTGTGTGTGTGTGTGTGTGTGTGTGTGTGTGTGTGTATGTGTGTGTGTAGGCGAGGGAGGAGGTGTGTAAGGCTTTAGTGTCGATGAAGGAGATGCTGTACAGGACTAACATACAGTGTGTGTGTGTGTGTGTGTGTGTGTGTGTGTTCTTTGTGTGCATGTGTGCATGTGTTTATATTTGTATGTGTGTAGGTGTCTAAGGAGATATGTAAGTGTGTAGTCTCCATGAATGAGGTGCTGTACAGGACAAATGTGTGTGTGTGTGTTTGTGTATGTGTGTATGTTTGTGGTCCAATGCATGTGCGCTCTCTCTCCCTCTCTTTAGGGATTTGGATTTTAAGGAGTTGAAAAAAAGGTTTATTCAGGTACACTGTAACGGCTGCATTGGTTCCTTTTACATAGGTTTAACTTCCTCTGTTTTCTTGCACTACTTTGTCAGGCATCATCAACATATGTTCATTCAATAGTGCAAATTAAACCAACATGAAAAGATCTATGCAGCACGTTGCCTTCAGATGTTTAAGGCATTTGGAAGCGGAGTCGCAGAAAGATTCATTAAGAGATCTTTCCTCGTGACGCCTCAGGGGAATTTTTCTCCGTGGTTGTTGACCATTTGTTGACATTCCTGGAATGTCTCAGCATCTGATGATGTTTGACTTAGACAACTCATTTCCTAGAACTTGTGTCACCATCATTAGAGCCTTCATTTATCTAACTCCCAGGGACTCAGCTATTTCTTCTTGGAACAAATACACGGATTAGCCAAACAACCTTATATTGGTAAAAAAAAAAGGTCAGGTTCATATTGTAAAAATTCTTGTGTCAAAATCTCTCACCACACCTGTAACAAACAAAAATATGTTTTGATGAATAAGAATTCAGAAGAAATAAAATTAGGAGCACCTTGCTCTTGTAAAGTTTTTTTTAGATTCAGTGTTCAATCAAAAATACCTTTTCTCCCCTAAGATGCAGAATTGTTCAGATTCTTGATGTGCACATTAATTTTGTTAGGTGGTTTATTCTGTGTTTTGTGAATTATTAAATAAAATAGGTATCATGTTTCTTGTCTAAACCTTTTGGTAAGATTCCATGTTCAATGAAAATACCTTCTTTCCACTAAGACACAGTAATGCTCTCATTCTTGACTTTTGCCCAGACATTCGTTCTAGAAGGCCCTGTTGGAATCCTGGCAGTTGTATTTATAATATGTGTTGTCATGCTCCTGTCTCAGAAACTCACAGCTGGTGACTTGGAAGGTGCTGGTGTGTGTGTGTGTGTGTGTGTGTGTGTGTGTGTGTGTGTATGTGTGTGTGTGTGTGTGTGTGTGTGTGTGTGTGTGTGTGTGTGTGTGTGTGTGTGTGTGTGCATGCATGTGAAATTAGGTGTGTGTGTGTGTGTGTGTGCGTATGTGTGTGTGTATGTGCGTGTGTGTGTGTGTGTGTGCGTACGTGTGTGTGTGTGTGTGTATACGTCTGTCTGTCTGTGTGATTCATCTGACAGCACATCTCTTTTACTTCTCTCTGTCTCTGTCTCTCTCTCTCTCTCTCTCTCTCACCTGCAGGTTCGACTACCAGGAGCTGCTCCATAACTCCAGTTTCTGTCTGGTCCCTCGAGGTCGGCGCCTGGGCTCCTTTCGGTTCCTGGAGGCCCTGCAGGTGTGTGTGCTTTTTGAAGTTCTCTTCAGCCAAACAAAGTCCCTTCAACTCCCCCACCTTCACCCCTCCACTCACTCCACTTGAGTGGTTCCCTTGGAAACGGGCTATGATCGTTCTCGTGTCGTCAGCAGGCGAGGTTATTGCGAGATGTTTTTGCAAACCCTCTGGGTCGACAGCACTGGTGTTCAGCTTATTGGTATTGACAAGCTGTCATCTTTTCAAAAACAACCCAAGAAGCCCTTCTGTATAGTAGATACAGATTCAGACTATTTTTATCTCGCTGGCTCCATACCGCCCACTCTCATTAGCACCTGGTCTCTCTCTCTCTCTCTCTGTTTCTCTGTATCTCTGTTTCTCTTTCTCTCTCTCCCTCTCTCTCTCTCTCTCTTCTTTCTCACTCTCTTTTGCTCTGTCTTTTTCTTTTTGTCATTGTCTATCTTGTTTTTTCTTTCTTGCTCTCTCTCTCTCTCTTCCTCTCTCCTCACTTAGTCTCTCTTCATGTTCTGCTTATGTCTTATTTCCCCTGTCCTTTTCACCCTCCCATCCTTTATTGTTTTAGTATTAATATATTTTTAATCTCTTGCTCCCTCTCTTCTCTCTCTCTCTCTCTCCATCTTTTTAGTGTCTTCCTCCCCCCTTCTCTCTCTGTATATCCCTTTGTATTTGTATCTCCCTTTTTTGTTCCCCTCTATCTTCAATCCATCTTCCTCTTCCTGCCCATGTCCCTGTCACTCTCTCCCCCTCATTTCCTGTCTCATACAGTTAAATGGTGTTATTGAAGCCGGCTTCTCTAGATGAGAACTTTATTGAAACACCCCTAAACGCCTCATAAACCTCCAGCAATTCCTTTCTCCCATTACAAAGGCAAAGCTTTTCATTAGAGGACATGGTTTATGGCTACACCCACACAGTTGTTAGGCTAAATTAAACATACCTGCCATGGTTACTTAACAAAAAAAAAAGAAAATGTTCGACAGAACACCATCACTTTTTATTTGATTTGTTTATGTCACAGCTAAGCCTTTATAATAGGGCTTACAAGCAGTCTTCCGCCTATTAAAGTGTGATAGAGAAAAACACCAAGGCAAGGATAATGTACAGTCTGTGGCTCTGTGCTGCGATTATTGCTACATAAACCACGCAAGGCTGCTCAGGTGGACACAAAATGAACAAATTGTCAGCGATGGGTTACCAAGGTGCTGTTCTCGGCCATGATTCAAAGGTTACTGTCATGACAACAAAGACAAGAGAACAATGCTGTTACATCACAAGCAGTGCTGGGCCAGTCTATAGACCATTCCAACTATAAGGGCTCTATTTTCACGATCATAAGCGCATTGTCTAAAGTCTGTCGCGCAAGTTGCTTTGGGGGCGTTCCCGACACAATTTGGTATTTTCACGGCGGAAAAAGCGAACATTGCGCCAGGCGCATCGTTCAAAAGGGTTGGGTTAAGTTACTTCATTAGTCATGGGTGTGTTTTGGGCGTAACATACAATTAACCAATGAGAATTTATACTCTCATTCCCTTTAAGAGCCAGCGGGCGCATTGTCCATAGCCTGTTGCTATTACGATGGCGGATTTCCCCGGACGGGAGGAGCTTTTCGGTGGAGACTGATCTGCTTGTGCGTGGAGTAGTTAATATTCGGGGATGGAAAGAATCCCCCCAACCTTCGCGGGTCACAGAAGTATGGGAGGAAATAATTGTGTCCTCCTTTGGCAAGAAGAGAACTTTCGAACAGTGCCCAAAGCGGTACAACAACGTTAGAATATGCAAAACAAAAGCTTTAAACTCAAAGGAAACATCAAAAATAAAAGGTGGAGGTCCATCAAACCATTGGTCCACTAGTTTTCTTTTTGATGATTAGTCAATTTCATTTCTTACAACTTGCCACGCTGTTTATTAAATAAACTGCAGAACATTGCAATCGCTGTTTATTTAAAACGACAAAAGAAATTGTAAATAAACTGCAGAACATTGCTATAAACTGCACAGCACTGCTATATTCTCATTATTTGTGCATGTTTGCTTACTAAAACATACAAATACGTAGCTATATGTTGCAACTTTTCTGCCAGTTCAGCTCGCCTCTCTGGCGCAGCAGCAGGTACATCGGGGTTCAAAGCGTTGTGCGCCTCTAAAATAGCTTTTCAACAATGCGCCAGTGACGAAAAAGCACCTTTTTATTAATCAAAAGCGCAAATGGTTTATACGTCCTCATAATAGCATCTGGTGCGCTTTGCGCCAGACCACACCTCTCCTTTTCAGTGAGCCGCCCGTCACGGCGCAATGTCATCTGCTACCTCGAGAACGTGATTTTTTGCCTGAAAAAATGAACGTTGCGCTGGCACAGAATAGCAATGACAGCATGCGCATGTCGCGAATGCACAATGCGCCGCGGCAAAATAGGGCCCTAAGAATTTTAACAATGTAGACAATAACAAAGCAAAAAACAATAACAGACCCAAGGATTTTTTTCATTGTTGTAGGAATCCAAAATATAGAACCAGAAACAACACTGAGCTATTGATGACCAGTATCGATAGGTTTGCTAGGGTTTTAAAAAGTCAGATAGAATTAGGAGTTCACTTCTAGTGCAGCTTTATTTATATCCAGATAGTTTTCATCAATGGACACCAGAGGTGGTCATTTTTTATGTAACCATCTTTGTACAGTGCAAGTAGGGATGTTAGTAGGAATTTTTGGTATAATAGTTTAAGCATGAAAACTGTCGGAAACCTTCTGGGAACAAATTACGTCATCAATCGAAATGATCTTAAAACGATCTATGGCAATGTCCCCTTTACTCAGTGCACCAGCTTTCTGACGGCCCCACCTCTGGAGGAGGGGGTGGGGGGGGGGGGGTGCATCAGAAGGCTCTAAGGTGTGACACAGATTGAACAGCAGCACAGGCGCTCGCACTCAATTTATCACTGCTGCTCCGCACAATAAGGAGGGCAGCCATGCAGATGGCTGGGTCACAGAGGCGGGAGGGAGGGAGGGGTGAGGGAGAGGGGGGGGGGGGGGGGGGGGGGGGGTGGGTAAGGAGTGAGGCTGGTGTCTCTGACTCAGCACGTCTGCCGCCTTTTTTTTTTTTGAGTGTGTTTTTGTTTTTTGTTTTTCTGTCCATCTAGAAGGGGGAGGAGTGGCAAAGTTTCTCAGAACAGCTTTTCATGTCTTTAGGCTCAGCAGTTTTCTAGTGTCTTTGTTGTGCCTTTGTTGATTTCAGGGAGTTCAAGGTTTGTGCCTCGAGCAGAAGTAAGGTAATAGCAAATGTCTCAGTACCCTATGTTTATACTGAGTGCCATGTTCAATAAAGTGAGGCCTAAATAAGGTGCCAACTAACTTTATCTTCACTCTCGCCCTCTTTCCACCAACATCAGGTTTTGTTCTAATGGGAGGCGGAACTAAATTGTTATGTCGCTCACTGTCATTGATGTTCTATTTTAGCTTTTAAGTGTTAAAGGCCATTAGGGCCTGGTAGCGATGAAAGACCACCAAGCAAACAGAGTGGATAAAAAGGGTGACTCAGTGGATATTTGAATAAAAACAAAAGACACTGCAGAAGTTGGTGTCACAAAAAACATGGACAACATGAAGTCAAAACATAATTACAGGAAGACAACAAAAACAACTAAATTGAACAAATCACAGTCATGACACAGGAGAAGCTATAAAAAGAGGCTAGTATTCAAAAACAGAGAGAGAGAGAGAGAGAGAGAGAGAGAGAGAGAAAGAGAGAGAGAGAGAGAGAGGCGGGGGAGGAAGGTGAAAGCAACAAAATGTACATGCAGAAAAACAGCCTGGAGTCATAAACAGGAAGACGATCAGATTCAGACAACACAACATACATAACATACAGCGCAAAGCAAAAAATCTCCAAATTAAAAAATGCAGGCTTACTTCAAGGCACTAGAATACTGGGCATGATAAGCATCACAATTATGAGACAGCTATGTGAGATCATGTGGCAGGGAGCATTGATTCTGGCATGGCTTAAAGGATGAGGCTAATGAGAAGGGCAACAGCAGGTGTACAGGAACCGGCACTGGGGATTGGTCAGCTCTCTTGTCAGTCAGCCAAAGGCCAGGACAGGGGTAAGACACGAGACTGGTGATTGGTCACCTTTCTTGTCAGTCATCCAGATGGGGTAAGGCACAAGACTGTGGTAAATATGGGACACAAATGATGTTTATGTTTATCTTATTTGGCAGATGCTTTTTGCTTCTGAAGCGATGTACAGTACTAAAAAACATCACATTACACACAAAAGTAATTTGCTTAATTTAATAAGAATATATAGACACAATGCATAGATTAGCAATAGTCAGGAAAGTGTACATATTTCACTGCAAAAATAAATGACAGGTAATTAATCAACTAAGTGCAAACTACAAAGATGCATCTTTTAATGTCTTTAAAAAATAATGGGATACATGAAACATGGACAAGGGAAGTCAGCCAAATTGTGGCACTCAGATTTAGCCTATTCAGTTAAGATGTTGGCAGCCAATGCACAAGGTCTGTGACACTATCAGCAAAGATCTTGATGGTTTCCCATTAACACAAAAGCTGTTTCTATAAAAACTACAGATGCCAGTTTAAAAGTGCTTCTCTCCAGAAATTAATTTAAGTACCCTTAGATATCACAATCTCCAGCAATATCTAAAAAAAGAAGCATTGTTCTAATTTTAAGCATACCCACTACTTTCTCCTCTACACTGAGGTTCTGCCCTGTGCCTTTCTAGGCTGCAAGAAGGGATATTTAATAGCTACTGTTCATGCTATGCAGAGGGATACTTGAGCTTTGTCACTCCAGGAATATGCACTTCTCCATTCTCAAGAGCAGGGGAGGATTTAGAGGAGCGAAGAGACAGAAGCCCCTGACTCAGCAACATTTGGGGGTTCCTTTGAGTCTCAAATCAATGTCAGCTTATAATGGTCCCACTGGAGCACACTATGTGGATTTGGAGTGGGTGTGGGGTGGGGAAGGACCAGATAGAGTTTTTTTGTGGCAGTGCATACTTGAAGTTAGCCTGACTACAAGCCTGCCTGTGCACTTCTGCTCGATTATCATCTCCCTATAGTGGTAGTCTGGGGTTCCTTCAACTGACATGGTTGACTCCATTGGTGTCTTTACTGCACCAATCAGCAAACAGAGAGAGTCTTCAGGAGTGATGACATTGACTTTGTGTGCTACATTTCAATTGTAGATTGGCAATGGCAGCGGAGAAAAAAGTAAACAAGACCATACAGTCTGATGTGGCAATGCTTAGGTAAATTTAACAATTAAAGTTGGGGCAAGAACAATGTCTACGGAATTATATTTGTGGTAAAGATGTTTTGGCAAAGTGTTTCTGAAAGATTTTCCGGCTTGCTTCATTAGTTGTGAAGGAGGTGGCTAGGCTAAGCCTAATGGCTTTCTTCACAATTTAGCATATTGCATACGTCACTACCAGACATTAGCAACTGGGTAAAAGCAGGTCCAATCTATTTAAACTTCAAGTTCAACACCAAGTTCATAGTTTACCTATTTCTAATTTTACTCTCTGAAGTAAACCACCTCCGATAATAAGAAAGTAAAAGATATAAAATACAGCACTGATATTGATTATTGTTGCAGCATGTCATAACGCTGTGTAGTGAGCTGTACCTGTTCCTGTTCATCTGATTTGCAGAGGGCATAATGCACACTTTATCGCAGACAAATGACTAGCACGCTAAGTCTGTTCTTTTGTAATCATTACATGCACTTTCTGCAGGCCCTTGTAAAGCCCCTTACCAGCACTTTCAGGTCAATTTCAATTTTACTCTAATTTAAAGAGAGAAAGAGAGAGTGTGTTTTTGAAGCACACCAGTGCTCCTGGTCGTTTTCCTTCCTCCTAGCCTTTTATCATGTGAAGTCTTTTTTGGTGAATACTAAAACCTCTTCACTTGACAGGCAACGCTGGCTCATCATCTGGGACTAATAACAGGGGAATGACTTTTGTTTCTGTTGTTTTGTCTTTCGAGTGAAGGAAATGGGATTTGGATGAATCGAAGTATGACTCCATTTGTCGCCGGTCGGAGAAAACAATAGCACTTTTAGTCACAGGGTTTTCAGTGCACCCGTCTGTAGGTTTCTTTTATTTACCGTGTGTGCTCCACTCGTGACCTGGCTGCTACGGCAACAGCCGACTCACAATGCCTGCTGGAATTCTATAGGCTGAAATTAAAGACTAGATGAGGTCACTGACATAGCTGTGGTAACAGGTGCTATGGCATGCAGCTATATATTAATGCTCTGAGATCTACTCAGACTTTATTTGTCGTGAATAGTGTTGTCTAAGTAGTATTTCATTACTTACATTTCAAACAATCAAAGAAAAGACATTGCACAGTGGTCTTACTCAAGTGTCAGAGAGTTTCTGCGACTCAGAACCATCTGATCCTAAAGAGCACACAATATATCAGACGGGTAGATCAGCTTAGAAGAGAAATCACCCATGTTAAGTGCACAAGAAGGTCGAATACATGGCATCATTTTGAAGCCGGGCTCTCCATTTCTGCGCTACTTTATCATTTACATAGGCCCCTATACTGTATGTTCTTTTGCTGGAGCTGCAAGTGGAGTTTGGGAAAGTGGAATGTATGCCTACATCGTAGAGATGTGATACAATCACTTTGTCTGCCAAGTATACAGTACATGCCATAACCCATAAAGACAGTGAGGTATAATAGTCCGAATGGAAGCAGACTGGCAAACACAAAACATCAGAGCTGTACCAAACACCACTATGACATGCCAGGCTATTAAAGTGTCTGGTGTCAAGCTTTTATACTGAAAGACTAGCCTTTTGATACTGGAAAATTCACACCTGAGCAAAAAATTAATAAAATCATCATTTTTTTTCTTTATGTAATGGCTGTGACTGACAACTGCTAGTTCATCCGTATAAACACAAAGGTGTCTAAAAGTGTGAGCCCATTTAATATGTCGCCTGTCTAAAATCTAAAAATAGATTTTATCAGTTATTTCCACAGTATCACTTGTCTACGCCTCACTGCTGATTGTTTTTTTTTTCTTGAGGTGGGAGAAGGGCAGCGGTGGAGGGGTGTCTGATTAGTTCAGCACCATCTCTCTTACTGCTTCAACTCACAATGAGAAAATACAAAATAATTATTATTTCTAAACAAATATTAGTAGCAGACCATGTATTTAATACATTTGCAAATGATTAATGAATAGTTCTAGTAACCTCGTTTACTGTCAGTAGACCAGTGAGGTATTCCAGAAAGCAGGTTTAGTCACTTACCTGGGAATGTCCACTCAGAGCAAGTGACAACTCTGACTTTTAGAAGAGCCCTTTGGCTTTGTTTTGCAAGAAAAATGAACACATAGGACTTACCACTTAGTAGAAGTTTACTTACTTCAAATACCCCTGCCCTGGAGTTTGTCTGGGTTTTGATAATGTGAGGTTGCACGTGGCTTTTCCTGGAAATTCGTAAAAAAAACGCTGGTCCCTGCTTACTCAAAATTCACATTATGAGTATTCTGAGATGAAAACTATTTAGCCACACATTATGCAAACACCTCCACCTTTGTCAGGTGACGGTGTTGTAAAAATGATTTATCCCCAGTGGGACATTTCCCAACCAACTCGCATCTTTAGTTGTTGGAAAATAATTACACTATCACAGATGGCAGGAGTAATCACAAGTAAAACTAAAACAAAAGCTGTGAGGATGTATTTTTATGATCATCATTTAAGATGTAGTGAATTTGTAAGTAATTTAACAAGTAAGTATATATTTGATTTTTTACAAAACCCAGTACAACTCAAAGTTTCTAAAGACAAAAAAACAAACACAGAGACAAAAACACATAACAAAGAAAAAGATGAGATAAAATAGTCCACTGTCCAAACTTCACAAAATCTAAAAGTCCATGTTTTCTTAAGGATGTGTGGTTACTGATAGGCTGACTAAAGGCCCGTTCACACCAAGAACTATAACTACAACTATAACCATAACTACAATGATATGAGTATCCACACTGAAGAATGACATTTTATTGGCAACATTCTCGTCAGGATTTAAACAACCATTAGGATATGGTTTATGCAAATCCTAAAGAATTCTGTTTGGCTGATAGTGTTTTTATAGGTTATGAAATCACTCTAAAAGGCATCCGAATTGTATCTTTCAGCATATCGTTGTCATTATAGCTGATATATGAACAGCGCCTTTCATTAAAGTGAGAACGATTTTTACAAACATATAGTTGTAATTATAGTTGTAGTTATAGCTCTTGGTGTGAACGGGCTTTAAAGGTGTCGGGCCCCTAATCTCCCTGACCCTTGACCTCTGATTGCCTGTGCTGCAGGCGGCCTGCATCCCAGTGTTACTCAGCAATGGATGGGAGCTGCCGTTCTCCGAGATCATCGACTGGAACAAAGCGTCCGTCATCGGCGACGAGAGACTCCTGCTTCAGGTATAGTCAACACCTTCATCAAACTCACACACACACACACACACACACACACACACACACCCTCTTTCCCTGTTTGCTCACCCCTGGGTCCCTGAGGGTCCAATTTCACTTCTGGAGTCTATAAACTGGCCTGTGGAACTTGTTTAGGTCCCCCCCCCCCTTTTTTGTCTTCCATAGAGACCCCCTCGCCCACACACATACACACACATAGTACCACAACCAACATCACTTCCATTGCTACACTGTTGAGTGAGATTATCACTGTCATAATCTTGGTATAGATTCTGATGTGTCTGTGAAGATCCTCATTCATCCACGACATGGTAGTCAAAAGAGCTAAGTTGTAAGCAACTGGACTTCTTTTGGAGCCTGAAGACGTTCCAGCCTGATGAAAGGTGAAACATCTTCATTTTCCAAATTAAGTCCAGTTGCTTACAACTTAGCTCTTTTGATTCCGATATGTCAAAACACCCAATTATGACTTGGAGGCTCAGTTCCAAAGATTCTGGAATCCATATTATACTAAAAGCCATGCACTTGTGTAAAAGAAGCACTTG
>CM059282.1:5681902-5701902 GCA_030347295.1 Setipinna tenuifilis | reverse complement strand
AAAAGGTGCTTACATATAGTACAACCATAACAAGGAGCACAAGCTCATGAATGAGTACACACACGCACACACACACATGCATGCATGCATGCAAACACACAAACACATGAACACATATGCACACACATGCGTGCACATACACTTAGGGGTGCTGCTGGAAATTGTGGAACCCCTGAAAGAAAATTTTTGGCCCTGAATCACCCTGGCCTACCCCTGTATGCACTCATTCACCACATCTAAAAAAATATGAAACCTCTAATGAACTCATACACTCATTGCTCTGTTGTTCTGACAGCTCCTCAATAGGCTTGGTTTGTTTATTTACTTGTTTATTTACCTAAACAGAAATAAACACACACACAGAAAACATAACGTACACACTAATATTTGGGTGGCACTGAAAGTGAAGATATATAGCAGTCATTCCTGTCACAGGTAGAAGCCGAAGAGCCCTCACAAGACTGCAAAGGCCTAGCCAGGCTGTCGCACCAGGCTCGTAGACGGAACTTGGTCTGGCAAGGATCCCATAGACAAGAAGTTCTCAGAGGGCATCTTTCAAATGCCTCTGTGGACTACTGGACAGAACTCTAACCAATCAGACTACTGATGACAAATGTGCAGTATTCGTATTTTCATCGGTGCCCGTTTTTTCAGGCAAAGGAACAGCCGAGAATAGGCAGGTTGCTTCCCTTCCTAACAAAACTAATATAACTAACAAACACTAATCTAAACTCTCTCTCTCTCTATCCCTATGCAGAAGTACATATGTCTGTTGTGTCTCTACTCTGTGTCCTCCTCTATTGCTTATGTCCCCCTTGATTGTAAGTCGCTTTGGATAAAAGCATCTGCCAAATGCAATGTAATGTAATGTCATGTAAGGTTGGCCAGACTGACTTGAATATGAAATTCAGTGCAGTGTCATAGGCTAGCAAAGGCCAGCAGGGATCCCTAGAAAAGAGCCTCATGACAGACCCTCTTTAAAACCACATACACTTGCAATTGAACATTAATGTCATGGTGAATCATGACATTTTGCAGTGTTATTATATGATTTTACACTATGGTATTGTTTTTGATATTGTTCTATTTTAGTGTGTTGCATGTTTGTGATACTATACATTTATAAGCTTTAGCATTGATCGAGACAAAGTTGCTTTTATAATGTAATGATATTTCACCTTGTTAATCCTCTCTGCAGAGCTTACTACAACCCCCCCACACACCTCTGGTCAAGCATATTTGATTTCTCACACCTCTTTTTTCTCCTCTTCTGCTCTTCTCCTCCTCTCCTCTCCGCACAGATCCCCTCAATTACCAGATCAGTGGACCATGACAGGATATTGGCGCTCCGGCAACAGACTCAGTTCCTGTGGGACGCCTATTTTTCTTCGGTCGCAAAAATAGTATTAACTACATTAGAGGTAAGTGCTGCTGCTGCTGCTGCTGCTAGATCACAGTGGTCTGTCTGCTGGCAGGATGGTTTGTGGGTGTGTGCGAGGTAGAGGAGGTGTGTGTGTGTGTGTGTGTGTGTGTGTGTGTGTGTGTGTGTGTGTGTGTGTGTGTGTGTGTGTGTGTGCATGTTGGGTAGGGGAGCTGTGTGTATGTGTGTGTGTGTGTGTGTGTGTGTGTGTGTGTGTGTTGGGTAGGGGAGGTGTTTGTTTGTGTGTGTATGTGTGTGTGTGTGTGTGTGTGTGTGTGTGTTCTGGGTAGGGGAGGTGTTTGTGTGTTTGTGAGAGAGACAGAGGTAGGGAGGGGTAGGGGAGGGGCGGAGTGGAGCGGGGAGTGGGGAACGAGTGGCCGGGGTCAGACAGAAAGCTGTAGTGATAATGGATGGCCCCTTTTATAATGTGCAAAAACGTGGAGAGCATGAATTGATGGGCCGCTCAAGCAGGGGGGGAGCCTCGGCTACCGGTAGCCATGCTTGCGGTTCCCCTCGGTCAGCTGTGGATTGTTGTTTTACAGCGCGGCAGCTAATTACTGGGACCCCAGCGCCTCGCTTCTGGTCACGCTCTGTGTCCTTATGTTTTAACACCTCGCATACACCTCTCCTTTACATGCCACTCCCTTCCCTTCCTTAAATCTCTTGTTTTGATTTTCTTTCTTTCTCTCTCTCTCTTTTTCTGTCTGTCTCTCTGTCTCACTCTCTCTATTCCTCTTTCCCTCTTTCTTTCTCTCTCCCCGTCGGTTTCTCCAATTCTTCCTGAGGAAATTCAACAATAAGCGGACGTTTTTCAGGTTGAATCACAACCAGATTATACTCAGCATTCTCTCCTACCTTAACTCACATTATTAAACGGTTGCTTTCAGCCCCACTAAACAACTTCCTTTTCTTATTCTCATACCAGAATCCCTTACAAACCCACACTATCGTGAAAAAGACCAACAATATTAGCTTTGGTTCATTGCACCTTGTTGTTTGATTACCTTTTTTTACAATTGTGTATTAAAATGGATTGCTACCCTGTCCTCTACACACACAAAGGCACCATTTTTGTCGTAATGGTGTTCATTAACCCTGTGTTGACCTGTGTTAACCGGCGTGGGTGGCTTGGAGTGTGTGTGCGTGAGCTTAGGTGAAGCAACACGCGCTGTAGCATATTAAATCTATACCTTCCGACGCTCGCTTTGAACTTCTGCAACAAACTGAAACATGAATGCAACTCTCTGCAAGTGAGAAAAGGAGTGAGTCAGACGGAACACACGGAATCGAGTGTTCCAGCCCTGAATCAAAGAAAGAAAAAAAAACTCTTGACTATTCAGAAAGCGTACAATACAAAACTGATTGTGTAATAAATAGCTGTACGGAGATATTTAGTTATACAGGCAGCTTTTCAATATGCCCCTAAATTAATGCGAAGTGACACATTCGCAGCACTCAAATACAAAATGCACTGTCGGGAGCCTTGTCAAGCAGCATAACCATGGTAACTGGGAGATATTGAAATCAATGCCCTTCGAGTGGAAATGTCTGATGTTTTGGTGGAGTCACAGAGAGAGAGAGAGTGGGAGTCAGAGGAGAGGCAGCACACTTTCTCTCTCTCTTTGTCTCTTTCTTCCTCTCTCTCTCTCTCTCTCCCCGTCTCTATGTCTCTCTTTTGGTCTGGAAAGGGGGCTTGAGCTTTAACAGACGAGCCGGCCGGTCGACACTGCGAGAGAAAACTTTGGCACCGCATGAATCATTTCCATCGTAGGAAGCCAATAAGGGCCGCCCTTGATTGACCTCCTCCTGTCTGTGTTATTGATAATGATCCATTTTTGGTCCGAGTCAATTAGCATTGGCACGGAAACTGTTTAACAGGCCTCCCTTGCCCAGACCAGCCCAGCGCGGCTGCTGCTGCTGTGTGAGTGTGAATGTGAGTGTGAGTGTGAGCATGAGCGTGAGTGTGTCGATGGACTATGATGGATGCTCTGTTGTGACAGGTCAGGTTAATGGCTCCCTGGCCATGGGTCTCCAACTGTTTTAAATCAGAGCTGCTCTCATGAACCTCTTCCCTTTAAGAGGAGATGACATAAAACTGAGTATATATATATATAAACAGTATGTCACAAAAGTGAGTACACCCCTAACATTTTTGTACTTTTTTATTATATCTTTCATTGGGGGAAGTGTAAAGATATAATACTTTTCTACAATGTAAATTAGGCAGTGTACAGCTTATATAACAGTGCAAATTTGCTGTTCCCTCAAAATAACTCAACACACAACCATTAATGTCTAAACCACTGTTAACAAAAGTGAGTACACCCCTATGTAAAAATGTCCAAATTGTGCCCAATTAGCTATTTTTCCTCCCTGGTGTCACGTGATCCATTAGTGTTACAAGGTCTCAGGTGGGTAGAATGTAGAAATGGGTAGAAGCTGTGTTGAATTTGGTGTTATCACTCTCACACTCTCTCATACTGGTCACTGGAAGTTCAACATGGCACCTCATGGAAAAGAACTAAATAAAGAAAATTATTGCTTTACATGAAGATGGCCTAGGTTATAAGAAGATTGCCAACACCCTGAAACTGAGCTGCAGCACAGTGGCCAAGACAATACAGCGCTTCAAGAGGACAGGCTCTACTAAGAACAAGCCTCACCATGGTCAACCAAAGAAGTTGAGTGCATGTGCTTTGCATTATATCCGGAGGCTGTGTCTTCAAAATAAGCGTAGGAGTGCTGCCAACATTGCTGCAGAGGTTGAAGGGGTAGGGGGACCGCCTGTCAGTGCACAGACCGTACGCTGCACACTACATCAAACTGGTCTGCATGGCTCCGCCCAGAATGAAGCCTCTTCTGAAGATGATGCACAAGACAGCCCGCAAACAGTTTGCTGAAGACAAACAGACTAAGGGCATGGATTACTGGAACCATGTCCTGTGGTCTGATGAGACCAAAATAAATGTATATGGTTCAGATGGTGTCAGGTGTGTGTGGTGGCAACCAGGTGAGGATTACAAAGATAACTGTGTCCTGTTAACAGTCAAGCCAATGGTGGAGGAAGTGTCATGGTTTGGGGCTGTATGAGTGCTGCCGGCAATGGGGACCTACACTTCATTAAGGGAACCATGAATGCCAATATGTACTGTGACATACTGAAGCAGAGCATGATGCCCCCCCTTTGAAACTGGGCGCAGGGCGGTATTTCAACATGGTAACGACCCCAAGCACACCTCCAAGATGACCACGCCTTGGGTGAGGGTGAAGGTGATGGACTGGCTTAGCCTGTCCCCAGACCTGAACCCAATTCAGCATCTGTGGGGCATCCTCAAATGGAAGGTGGAGGAGCTCAAGGTCTCAAGCTCAAGGTCAGCTCATGTAGGAGTGGAAGAGGATTCCAGTGACAACTTGTGACACTCTAGTGAACTCCATGCCCAAGAGAGTTAAGGCAGTGCTGGAAAATAATGGTGGCCACACAAAATATTGACACTTTGGGCACAATTTGGACATTTTCATTTAGGGGTGTACTCACTTGTGTTGCCAGTGGTTTAGACATTAATGGTTGTGTGTTGAGTTATTTTGAGGGAACAGCAAATTTGCACTGTTATATAAGCTGTACACTGCCTACTTTACATTGTAGAAAAGTATTATATCTTTAGACTTCTCCAATGGAAAGATATAATAAAAAGTTAAAAAATGTTAAGGGTGTACTCACTTTTGTGACATACTGTATACTGTATATAAAATTCAGTATATGCATGGATGTGAGGAGTTGTGGCATACTGGCTGCCAGGGAAATCCCAAGTGTGTAAAAGTGTTTCTACTGCATTTAGGCTATTTGAGGCTGAAATTAAAGTGGCAACAGTAATAATTAGGTCTAACCGCTAATATTTCAAATTATATAGTTCTATCGAGCTTCTAGTTCTAAACGTGCTCCTGCAGTTTGTTCAAGATCACCTCTTTGTGATTGAGTGCACAAGAAATAAAGAAATAAATTACTTACAGTCCTAGGCTGCAACAGCTTGCATGAGCCCCATAATAATGAAAAAGTTTATTTTTGTGCATGAACTCTTGTGTGTTGACTGTTCATCCAAGTTTTTTATTAAGTACATTTACATCCGGAAATTTATACCAAACCACGAAAGACTTTCAAGGTCACCAAGCGAGCATTTTTTAATATTCTTATATTCAATCTTATATTACCTCATGCAGAATAACCACCCCCCCCAACCCCCTCTTATATCTCACCATCAACTTCCCCTATTTGAACACGCTATGACGATTTCATTCTGTTGCTTAATATTATCTTGTGTATGATTTGTACTAAATGAAAAATATCACCGCACAATTGACCTTGTGTGATTTGTTCCATGTCAACGCCCACTAGGACAATGGACCACTGGAAACCTCCCTCATGCATAGTTAAAACAAAATGTGAGACAGAAAGAGAGACAGTGAGAGAGATAGAGAGAGAGAGAGAGAGAGAGAGAGAGAGAGAGAGAGAGGGAGAGCCATGAGAAGAGGAATGGGTGGTAACACTGAATTTAAAAAATGGATGCAGCGACATAGAGTGCAGAACAAGTGCAGTGTTAAAGAAATGAGTTTCTCTGTTTCCTGTGCTGCTGGGCCTCCACAGCAGCACCACCAGGTGTGTGATTGTTTCAGGCACCAAATCCCCACCACCCCCATCACCACCACCCCCCCCAACCCCCACCCCCCGCAAGACCCCCCACTACCACTCCCACCCCCCCAAGAGAGCAAATCAGGCCAGCTCCCGCCTGCAGCCACCACCACCTCCACACCTCTTCGCCACCCACAACACCCCCCACCCCTCACCACCCCCCCCCCCCCCACTCATTTGTTCCCGATGCGTTAAGCACTCGCTGGTACCTGTAGACTGGCAAAATGGATGAAATGAGCCATCATAAAGCGGCACAGCAAGCGGTCCGCTGCCTCCTTTGAGGCTTAGCACCGGCTGTGTGTGTGACAGCGCCAGGCAATTCTGTGCAAAGAGAAAAGGGGGAGGGTGCAAGAGGGAGAGAGCGAGAGAGAGAGAAAGATAGAAAGAGAAAGGGAAAGAGAGAGAGAGAGAGAGACAGAGAGAGAAAGAGGAAGAGAGAGAGAGAGAAAGTTAGAGAGTGGGCAAATGGCAGCCGCTTGGCTCGGTGCCCTACACACACACACACACACACACACAAACACACACACACACACACACACACACACACACACACACGGGGACCTTGAGTTCAGCTTTGTTTACGTTTATATGTTTGTTTGTTTGGTTGCTTGATGATATTGTTGGGATTGATGTTTGTTTGTTTGCTTTGTGTGTGTGTGTGTGAGAGAGAGAGAGAGAAAGAGAGAGAGAGAGAGAGTGAGTGTGTGTTTTCTGTTTGTGTGTGTGTTTGTGCATGTGTGTGTGTGTGTGTGTGTGTGAGTTGTTTTTGTCGAAACTAGCTCCGGTACAATCACTCTGCTGGAAAAAGGAAGGAAAAAAAAACACAACACTGTGTTGCTCATCAAACCATGTGCACTCCAAGTTGCACCATATTGGGGAGTCTGTCTCTCCCAAACCAGCTGCACAGCCAGTTCATAAATCATCCCCCTTTTTGGCCCCAAAAATAACTTAAGGAACGCAAATGAACTCCACATATGTGCTCTAAACACAGGGGGAAAGGAAGGGGGCAACTCTAAACGAGGTGGGTTTGCTAATTAGACCCTCTGAATGATCGTAATTAAGACCAGCAAGTCCCTGTCTATGAGAGCAGCTCAGGAAAGGTAGCAGTGTGGGAGCAGTGGGAGGGGGGAACATGCAGTGGGGGGTGGGTGGGTGCGGGGTGCGATGAGCAAGCGAGCGAGAGTAATAGAGAAAAAAAGAGACAGAAAAAAGAGGGGGAGAAAGAGAGAACTGGGGAACAGAGAGACGGAAAGGTGGGACAGAGAGGGAAAAAGAGAGACCGAAAGGGAGGAAGAGAACAACAGAGAGAGAGAGATGGAGGAAGGGAGGGAGTGTTAGACTGATGGAGAGAGGTACCTGTCCATATGGAGGCTTCTGTCTGTAGAGCCAAGAGCCAAAAGCCAAGCGCAAGGATGGGGCAGCTGTTCTATTTTCGGAGATCTCCGGTGTCTTTTTGGATGGATCCCACAAAAGCTCACACTGTGCTTTATTCGCGGCTGAGAGTTTTTTAAATGATGTGCTGGCTTTTGTTGTGAGCAGACAAGTACAGCCTGCTTCTATTGAATCCTAATTATGCTGGGGCACAGAATACTTGCGTTTGCAGTATTTCTCTAGGTATCTACCTGAGAAGATTTCCTTGAAAAGTAGACATGAACAGTGTCACAGTGCATCAATGCTCTAAAAACTCCCATGTTGCCAGTTGTAAATCCATGGCTCTTGTGTTTTTCGTTTACTGTATTGTACAGTACAGTATTTGGTGCTACAATGTCACATGTTACCACGCTGACCTAGGGGGTATCCTGAGCAGGTGGTTCAGTCACTGACCCAGATACTAAGTAAACCCAAAGTGGTACATCTCCTAATAGAAGAGCCCTCTGTCTTTTACCATGGTAATAAATCCATAAGACTCCTATATTATGAGGTTTACCACTTGCTCTGAGGTAACACACAGGTAGGTGACTAAACCTGCTTTCTGGAATATCTCACTGAATGGTGTTTGGCAAACATGTTGCCTTTTATGTACATATCAGGTTGAAACCCAATTAGATGCAGAGGTGGTTCGGAAAGACAACATGGCTGCCCCCCTCCCCAATACATTCTGTTTGGCTGTTGTTGTTTTTTTTCTATTTGTGTTTATGTTTTTGTTATGATTTATACTGTTTCTTTTTTTCACAGATAATCCGGGACCGAATACATTCACACATATCCAGGGGCAGACTGATGTGGAACTCTCTGCCTGGCGGTCTCTACGCCTTGCCACAGTTCTCCACAGACCCCTCGATGTTCCCTTTCTATTACTCCATGCTGGGTAAGTTCACACAAACACAACTACACGCCTACTGCGTGTACTGTGTCATTACATGGTTGATAGTGAATTCGTCAAATTACCATTATGGGCAACCTGGATTTAGAAGCTGCAGTCTAGTACCACATAAAACAGCTTAGTTCGACCTGTGCACTTTTAATACAGGCCATTTTACTAATCAACTTGGATATCTGGCTGCAGACCTGTGGTAATTAGAATGAGCTGATTTAGTAAACAGCTGGAACAAATGTGTGGTACTGGATTGTAACTTCTGAAGCATCCACTGTATCTCCTTGTGTGTTCCCTCATGGTGTGAACCCTAGGCTGCTCTAACTTTGCTATGCCTTTGTTTACTCTGTGTTTCTCTACACTTCTGTTAGCTTGTTTATGTCCTCCTTTTGTAAGTCACTTTGGATAAAAGGCTCTGCTAAATGTTATATGTAATGTAATGTAATGTAATTAAGCCAGGTTGCCCATCACTGATTTAATAGGTTGCTATAATTGAATGGTGTTGTTTGGAACACAGCGTACTTTGCTTGTTGATTATGACCATGTGATGTAGGTCATCATCTTGTAACTCCATGTTGAGTCTGTTGATAATATGTTACCATTGTGTTAATAATGTGTTAAAGTGCTAATGCAATACAAGAATAATTGTGGACATGATTAATATTTTAATTCCCAAAATAAATGTAAGCAGAATATACCACATTCTCTCTGCTTGCTCCGCTTTGAGTGGGTGTGTACTGAATGTCAGTTGAAGAGACATGACGTTTAAAAGGCTAAAGAATTCTGAATGATAATGATTATTTTGTTTTTGGCATGGTAATATAATGTCAATCAAAGGCACTGTTTTAATTTTTAATGAACATTTATTTTTAAATGTTTATCTCACCTGCTGCTACCTTCCAACTGAAAACGTCATTTGAAATGATGTCATTGGTTACCGCTCGTTAAACATTTGCATAAAGTTTAGCAGGGCTCAACTTTTACCGCCCACCTCTCCCACCTCACTAATCCCCACCCCACCCGCTGCCTTCCAACTGAAAAAAAATGAAACGTTGCGCTTCGCCCGCTGCCATGTATTTTGGGGGCGTTAAACCTGTCAAGGTCTCAAGGTGGACAGTCAAACATAAGTGAGCAATGGACCAATAAGAAGACACGACGATATATTAGCAGTTCAGCGGCACAGACCAGCTTTACTTCCCTTATTTACTTTCATCACCGACATCCAGACCTTTTAAGATAGACATCACTTTTGATCAAGTCCCATTAAACAAAGAATCAGGATGTGTTATGCTTGGTTGGTCCTTGATAAACATCCAGCTACGCGTGAAGAATTAGCACTCGTCCTTATAATGACGCTAACCTCTGAGACCTCCCATCCACATACCACATCTATCACTTGCGGCAGACAGCTCTTCCCCCTGCGCAGCAACACACACCATTCTCTTAAGCTACAGCATCACTGCCACTGACACTCACACAAGTACTGCACAAGGTCTGTTGGTAGACAATGTTATATATATATGAGAGAGGGGGGGGGGGGGGGGTGAGAGGGAACGAGAGAGAGAGAGACAGAGAGACAGAGACAGAGGGCAGGCTGAGGGAAAGAGAGAGACAGAGAGAGAGAGACAGACAGACAGAGAGAGAGAGGAAGAGAGAGAGAATCTGTTTTTATTTTTATTCTATTCTTCTTCTTTCAGTTGACAAAACCGCGGTGGGTTAAAGCTCCCTGCTGCGTATACTAACGGGGCCTGAGAACAATGAAATGAAATCTTTAAATATTACCAGGAAAATGGTCTGGATTCATTGAAAATGGTTCTTCTTGATTTGGAACAAACACCTGAAACTAGTCAACACAACTCTAAACAAGTATACAGGGGCTATCACATAGGTAGACATTGTTATTTTTTGAGAGAGAGAGAGAGAGAGAGAGAGAGAGAGAGAGAGACAGACAGACAGACAGACAGACAAATAAAATCATTGAACAGGTAATAGTGTGGATGCAGGAAAGGGGGACCTTAAATTGTCAGTCTTACAGAGCCTAGTTAATTTCGGAAGAAGTCTGAGCTTCAATGAAGAACGGGCTAATAGGTGCAAATGAGATGTGATCAAAACAGACTGTGCCGTTCAAACACGAAAATGATCCCTGAAATTGGTCACCATGTTCTTCAAGGTAGTCACTCCTCACCACTTTGCAGATTTAGATTTGGCAGTCTGCAGCTTGATAATCACCAAGCTAAAGATTTGCTGCTTTGAGATTCAAAACACATCACAGATGGTGCTGAATATTTTTTAAAATATGAGACAAAGGAGCTGGTTGCCAAAGATTTTTTTTTTACATTTTTATCAGCACAGTGTAGACATAACATTTTGATCACAACTCAAATGCATCTATCATGCCAGCTTTTACTTATGCCCAACTAGCATGCTTTATTTTCATGAATTACTGTTGCATAAAAACATAGCCATATGTGTTGCGATTAGACAAAAAGTCGGGAATAAAAGGAAAAATTAGAGGCATGAGTTGTGATTCGATAATGAAGATGTGGCACATTCCATATTTCATTTATATAAAACACAAATTTGTTTTAGAGCAGACGAAATTGTAAGTTTTATTGAACTAGATGTGGCCCAGGCTGCCAGTTGACAATCCCTGATGTACAATGTCTTTAAAACTTTCACACTTTCCAAATTATTTCACTGAACTCAGGAGGTTTCTTCATTTCTTTCATAAAGCTTTGTTTTAGAGATTTATGTTGTGTGTTGGTAACTTCGATTACTTTTTGGCATCTTCCTCTGTGGCGGTTCTCCCATGAATTTCCTTTGTTGATGTTGATCTACACTTTCTTTCAAAGTCTTTCCCTTTCTGTGAAGTATTTCAATGAACATAAGGGGTTTGTTCATTCGTTTTTTTCCACATAACTTTGTTTTAGAGATTCACTTCACGTGATGAGTTTGATTATTTTGGCATCTCTGTCTGTTGACAACTCTCCACTGAAATCCTTTTGTAACTCAGTGAGCTATATTTAAGGTGTGATTTTGTATAGTGCAAAGCATATATCATGGTATATTGATTTACTGTGGAGGACGTGTGTAATACTTACAGTAACTCATACTTTTGTGCTCTTGTGTTGTTTTGGAGAAACTCATAAAGGAACTATTATGATGAATAGGGACATAAGCTCCAATTATTTATTATTCATTTTTAGCATCTTAAGGAATAGATTATAAAGTATATGAGGGTATCCACATCCACACTTTAAATGTAACAACTCCTGGGTCCACCTCAGCAGCTCCATTACATTACATTTAGCAGAGGCTTTTATCCAAAGCGACTTACAAAAGGGGGACATAAACAAGCTAACAGAAGTGTAGAGGAGCACAGAGTAAACAAAGGCATAGCAAAGTTAGAGCAACCTAGGGTTCACACCAGGAGGGAACACACAAGGAGATAGATGTGCTTTGAGTAAGTTTCAGAAAAGCAGGGACACTTCAGACACACCCGCCGCACACACACGCCAGGAGATAGATGTACTTTAAGTAAGTCTCCTGAAGTAGATCATTGGAGCTCCAGCCCCAATGAGGTCCGCCGCAGATGTGTATTAAAGCAGTTAACTCATTTGGCCACACAAATTCCCCAACAAGCAGCAGCTGAACTCTTGCTGTTGTTGGTTTTCACTGGGTCATATGACCTTACTGGCTCCTTAGTTTCTTTCAGTGTTTGAGCAGCATCTGTAGAGTGCACAGACCGTTTTGAGATTCTTGAGTGCATATGCGTTTACTTATGTTTACTGAGAATTTCTACGTTTGTAGTGTGCTTGTGGTGAAATAAAGAAGTTACAACTACCTCCAGAATTATGGATGACTTGCTACATTACATTACTGTTCAACTCAAGCTACCCTGAGATGACCCTAGAGTCCATCGCTCCATGACCAGAGCTGCCTTGTTTTATGAATAAAACTGTATGAAGAACAGTGTACAATAGTACAATTTCTCCTCAGTTCTATGAATAAACCATCTCCCTCCACTCAATCACACTTTCTCGGCCACTCTTTTTGCACTCAAATTCCTTGTCTTGGAGTCTTTGTGCTACATATATATATATATATATATATATATATATATATATATATATATATATATATATATATATATATATATATATATATATATATATATATATATTCACTTATGCACTCTCTCTCTCTCACACACACATATCCACTGATACATCACATACCTTTTCCTCTCTCTCCTGTTTCTCTCTGTTTTCTCTCTCTTTCTCTCTCTCTCCCTCCTTCTTTCCTTCTCTCTCTCTCTCTCTCTCTCTCTCTCTCGCTCTCTCTCTCTCTGTCTTTCTCTCTCTCTTTTTTCTGTCTACCTCTGACTCACTCCCTCTCTCACACACACAAATTCCAAATTGCTTCATTTGCCGAACTTGGCCGCCACGGTCTGCTGGCAGTGGCATGGGCACCTGTCTTCGATCATGTGAGCAGCCTCCTTTTCCCCGTCACCACCGTCAATATTAATGAGGTGTGCTCTGGGTTAAGGGCTGCTGTGTCTGAACCCCCCCTCCCCCATCTCCCCCACCCTGGCCTACCCTGTGTGCTCTCGTCCTTCTCCGAGGTGCACATCACCCTCTCGGTAACTCAACTCGATGAACGGGGTAGCCTGTGATGCTGCTAGGACTTACACGTCCCCAGGTTACCCTGGGGGTGTGACTGCAGACAGTGCCATGGTGATGAATCTTCAGGTCACCGTTATTTTTGTTTCTCCAGGTTCACAGAAGGTACCGCTCGACAGGCAACTTATATAATGCCTGAGTCATGAGCCTGATGGTATGGTATAAAAATGCAAAAGGAAAAAGACGCCTGTGGATGTGTGTGGATAGATTGCTACTCTTGAAGCCATGAACTTTCCTCCCCTGTTTTTGTTCTTAGAGAATAGTTGGTTTGAAAAAAAGAAAGAAAAGTCAGAGGGAAGAAATTTGTGATCACAAGCCTTGATCACAAGCTGTGTGCTTCTCAGCCATAGTTTCCTGTTCTGCAACTTGTTACTTTTTGTGACGATTATGTAATGCAGTAGGTTAGAAAGGAGCCTTTGAACGATTCTCAAGATGGCTGACGCGACCAGTCTGGATTCCTGAGGGACATAGCTGAACACTTCATCAGGCGATTTTGCAAACTGTCGCTATGAAACAGTGTTTAGAAAAAAATACATAAATAAGATTATTGATCACTGTTCTCCCACTAAAAACACCAACACATATGCTTTTGATGGTAGTCAATCAAAAGTGCAATCGACTTGATGTAACTGGAAATGCATGGAATCAAATCAGTCTTTTCGGTTCACCATACCAGGAATACAAACAGAGAGAGAGAGAGAGAGAGAGAGAGAGAGAGAGAGAGAGAGAGAGAGAGAGACAGAAAGGGATGGACTTAGAGGAATGAAGAGAGAAGGAAAAAGAGAGACACTGAGGGGGACAGAGAGAAATAGAGAGAGAAACTGAGAGCAAGAGATAAATAGAGAGAAGGACAGAAAGAAAGATGTAGAAAGAGAGATAAATAGAGAGAAGGACAGTAGGAAAGATGGAGAGAGAGAGACTTATAGCAGGAGAGGATGAGGAAGTGTCTTGCTGAAGCCTGTCTGCTGAGTGGAAAGGGGAGGAATGGATAGAGGGGCACTCCTCAGTTCCGCCACCATCTGGAAGGGCGCGCTTTAAATAGAAAAGTAGCCGCGCGGCTCGCGGGAGGGAAGCCGGTTCAGTGCCCTGTGTCTGCAAGATTGATTGGAAGGCTTTTAGCACAGCCCGGGGAATAAGCCATGCATCGAGCAGCAGCAGCCGCAGCAGCAGCACCCCCTGAGGTTGGGCAATAGGACATGTGTGTTAAATGTGTGTGTGTGTGTGTGTGTGTGTGTGTGTGTGTGTGTGTGTGTGTGTGTGTGTGTGTGTGTGTGTGTGTGTGTGTGTGTGTGTGCGTGCGTGTGTGTTCTCCTGCAGGTAAAAGCCCATCCCTGGAGTTCACTGCAGTGGTTCAGGTGGTGACCCCACTCCAGTCCCAGCTGCAGCCAGTGCTCAAACTCATCATTGCTGTTGCCAAATCCAAGTTCTGTGCACAGGTGAGGGTTCGAATAAGTCACCCTTGACTGCAGCCCTTTAGGACCCCCTGGCTCAGTAGCTGTGCTGCCTAGCAGTGATGGGCATCTTGGCTTCACAATCAGAATCAGGCTTATTGGCCAAGGGTATAAGCAGCGTGTGCAAGAAATAGCAATTTGCTTTTTCCTCATGGTGTGTCTCAAACTCAATAGACACAATAACAACAGTATAAATACAGTAAACAAATACAATACACTATCTTGTTTTCATACAATACACAACATACAGGTTATATAAAAGGCAGACAGCTCAAATTACTTAAAGTGCAATACAAAAGAAAACTGGTGTGTGAAATGTTTTGTATGGTGTTTGGTTGGAATCTACAATTCAGTACCACATATTTGTTTTAGCCATTTACCAAATGAGCTGCTTCTAATTAGCACGACAGTTTTTAGTTAGGGGAAAAATAGGTAGGTAGAACCAGAAATGGTAGAGCCAGGTGATTTGGAATATTTCAAACTAGACTGTACCTTCTGAATTCAGATTGCCCATCTCTGCTGGCTAGACTATGTTTCTGTTTTTTGGCACATATAACTGGACACTGATGACCAGTTGGGTTTGCTAGTATAAGAAGAAATAAGAAACTGTTTTGCAAGTTCAGAAGTATGTTCTTTTTCAGACATCTTTTGGTTCAGTTTAAACCAATTCTTCAAACTTTATCCAATATATCTTTGTTTTTATGTAATTGTGTTAAACAACTAAATCCATGTGCAAAATGTCTGTAGAGCTTTGTCGTGTGAGATTAGGATGACATTTCATCGATCATTGGCAAGATCGAATAAAATTGCCATTGCTACCGACAGCAGTGCAATATTAAACTTACACAAAGACATGAAGTATTAAAGTATCATAAGCTATAATTCAAGAGGTCTGTCTCGCTCACACCCTGGGCATCAAGTACTTCAGCAGTATAATAGGAAAAAGAGGACTTTATGAGTGCACTCTTCCTGGAGTCCGACGTAAAAGAGGAATGGTCTCGGGCTCTTAAAATGGCTGCCTGAACTGATATAGGAAATCATGGTTCCTTTTTATGTATCTCATCATTTACATTTAGTTCCATTATGCTGTCGTGTTGGCCATTGGGGTGACTGATGTTTGCCATTGTTGCTCTTCCCCCTGCAGATCATAGTGCTGTGGAATTGTGACAAGCCTTTACCTCCCAAGAGCAAGTGGCCCTCCACCAGTGTGCCTCTCACCGTTATTGAGGGAGAAAGAAAGGTGAGGCTAACAGCGCTAAGGCTAACAGCACACATCCATCACATGATCACTGCTCTGACAAGTACTACTACTATGTTCTAAATGTAGTGCTTACATTAGGCCAGTGTTGTTTAACATGTGGGGCTATGTGAGGTACAACCTGAGTTGGTACAGACCGATTGCAAAAAAATAAAAAGTGAAAAAGAAAATGTTAAGCATATATGTTAAAGCATATGTTAGTAGCATGTTTATTTGTTCATTCAGTGGACAGGTGTCTAACCTGAACTTTTACAAAGGACAATAATGTCAAGAATCCTAAACCACCAACTCCTAGTGAAATTCAATGTGGCAGTACAGTTGTGAACTGTAACATCAGGGATGAACTTATAGCCTACTCTTTGCTTAAATAGTCTGATTAAGACTTATTGTTTTATTAACATTTTAGATAGGGTAGTGTGCCAAGTTTTGGTTACAATACATAACTAAATAACTAATTAATGCAAAGAATGGCACAATACATGATCAGTTCCATCACTGATATGCCTTTCTCATAGTGATGTTGCTATATCTGTACACCTATATATCTAAAGGCTTTTGAGCTTTTGTTTTGTGCCTCAGCCTAAAAAAATATCTTTTCATCTGTCCTGTCAAGTGAAATAATAAGTACCAATACTCACAAAATGGGGCGACCATGTTTGGTTTGTTAGGAGATTGAGCAGTCTTTATCTTCCTAATGAAAGGACTGTCACATGCTGTGCATCGCTAAACTGTTGACTCTTGTGATTGTTGTAGCTGTCACTGTGATTCACCGTGATTCACCATAATGTATTCAAGTCCATTTAGAGTTTCTGTGATTGAACCCGAGCCGCCAGACTTTGTTTTAAAAACCCCTGTAACCCTTAGTAAAGAATACTTAGAAGGTCCTCTTCAAACAAAAAAGGATCTTCATTTGTTTGAGTGCTATTTCATCCTCCAGTGGCTCCACATAAATTAAGGGCCTTCAGCGGGCGCTTTTATTCAAATCACAATGTTTTTTTTTTCCTGCATTATCTCAGCGAATGTGTGCAGTGTGAAAATGAAGTCTCGCCGGCCAGTGTCATCAACATCGTGTTTGAACAAATGACTTTTAGAGTGATGTTTTGTGTAACTGCAGATATGCATACCCCACAGAGACATTATTAGCTTTTTGTTAACTTTCACCCGACTTACAGTTTGCTAGACATTCTAGGAGTCTGCATGGTGCCTGACTTTAGTGTGTGCTCTGCATACTAAACTATCAGGTAGTCTGAATGACCATTATTTTAAAAATATATAATAAGTTTTGTACCTTATTAGACCAACAGATGCACTTTTTAATGCATTTATGGACATCAAAAGTATTCAAAACGTATTATTTCTAGTATTTTAAAGCAAAATAGACACTTGGAATATGAATGTAAACAGCTTGAACTATCCCACCACCACAACAGACTGGAGCCCTAAGTGTTGTTTTTTAAACAGTCTGGGAGGAGCTCATAGGGATGATTGACAGCAGGTAACTCACCTGTCCCCCACCTCCCCCACCAGGTGATTTAAACCTGCCTGATGTTATACATGTCTTCCGCACTGGCATTGCAAGGTATCCCTCTGCCTCCCCTTACTCCCCCATTTCACTACTGGCTCTACACTCTCATTCCCCTTACGGGGGAGGGCAATTTTCTGGCGATCGCTGCTGAAGGCATTGCTGTGGACCAAGGACCACTACGAAGCCAAAAATGCAATTTCAGACAGCAAGCATACCTACGGGTGAACAAGTGAAATTGTGTTTGCAAAGGGGTCGAAATGAAAAGAGAAGAGGCAGATTTGCCTAATTAAGACCCTGGTGGGTTAAAGCATTGCCAGTGTGATTGGATGGATAAAGCTATTTCAGTGGGGCAGGCACTGTTTTCTTTCATTTACAGACACCCCACTAGAACATGCAAAGGAAAAAAATATTGTTTGTCAAAAACGGAATAGCCTAATGGCAGACACAGAGGTCGTCTATTATGTCTGCAAAAATACTACACAGAACTGTCACTGTCACTCTCACTCTTCCTCTCTCACTGCTTGCCTCTCTGTCACTTGCTGCATCTGCCACTTGTCCTAGTTAGCTAAAGAAATTTGTTTGAGTTGCGGGAGATTTTGTATTACTTGTAGTAGACTCCCGGAGGCCGCAGGAGACTTGAGATGTCTACATTTATTGCATCTTTTTTTGTCCCTCACCTGGCTTCACTGAGGAGGGATGTGCACATTTACTCTTTGTTTGTTTATTGTTAAGGGATCTGTAAAAGAATGTAGTGTCCAAACAGACTTGCAACACAATGTAAATTATTTTTTTGTTCCTTTTTTTTAAACAAATAATACAGACAGGCAAATTCTAACTTCTCTTAACTAGGCGGCACGCTCAACTAAGTTAAATTACAGGGTGGGCCAAAAAGACACATTTTAAATGCTTATATCTTCAATACTAAAAATAAAGATTGTAAAAAAGACTAAAGAGTAAAAAATATATTTATTGGAAAGCTGACATTTAGGAGGTTTTGAAACATAGGTTAATTTCTCTGGACACCACCACTGAAGCGAATTACAGACGTCTGAAGAGACGTCATTGACTGTCTCCCTATATTTTACGTATTTTGACTGGGAAATGTTTCTATTGACAATGTTTAATGACCTTGTGAAAAAGCCAGCGAGGCTTCTCCATGTAGGATGCGAGCTTCTGGAAGTTGGGGTGAAGTGGGTACAAAAACCTCCAAAATCCACGAACGTATGTAGAAAAATAGTTTCCTTTTATTTACAAAAAACAAAACTCGTGCACAAACAAAACATAAATAACTAAATTTAACGACACTTAATCCAAAAGTAAATTTCTACAAAAGCCAAAAGAACTCAAACAATAACGCCTTTAGGCTCACCGTTTTCTCCAGTATCCAGCAGCCCTACTACTCAGCGGTTGTTCTTTGTTCTTCTCCCGTTCGTTCGTCTGTCCCTCTCCGGTAGAAATGAGGCTCTTTTAAATATACACGTCAATTGAACCAATCATTGCCTGATTGGTCCATACCACCACCGAATTTGGCCAAACATACACAAATACATAACTAAAGACAATCTGTACACCCGACAATAACGCCCACATGTATAAACACAGTATATCCACACACATCACACATAATACAAGAAGTTTAACGAATAAATAACACAATACACAAACAAACCCAATTGAACACCAACACCCCTCCACCACATCACCGATCCCAAATCCCAACGGGTTCTAAAACACTGCCATAGCGGTGCGCGCTTCCGCATGGCAGCAAAGTGTCCGGAGATGAGAACGTATGTAAGTATCGGAGTGTTTGAACCAGGAATTGTAAACAGGGGGACGTTGTAAGTAGGACATGAATGGGTACCTCACCCATGCCAGGGATGTTGATAATAAAAGGCTAACAGTTCCAGTTGCATTGTGACAGGTTTGATGACTGTGGATGTGTGTGTGTGTGGGTGCACAGGTGTACCTTGAAGTTCAAACGGTTAAAACCGGTGAGAGGGGGAGACTGAGAAGTTCACCATCTCACAGACCTCTTCGTAATTTTTAATTCAGGTCTACAGTTTGAAATGACCTGTCCGTGTTTTTTTGTACAAAAAAATGTTTTTTTTTTTTGTTTTTTTTTAAACTACCCTTATATTTTAGACTTTAGCCAATTAGTCTTTAATTCGATTCCAGAGTGCTGTCCAGAGAAATTAACCTATGTATCAAAAACTGTGTTCCGTATTTTTGGCACACCCTGTACATGTGTATTACCCGCAACATAAACATAAGTGCACTTAAAGCTGTATCGCACCATTTACAAGTGCCTATTATATGACAGGATCAACATGTTTTCTCCATGCTCCAGGGATCAAAACAAAGTTAAGTTCAAATGTAGGTGATGCCAAATCCCATCAAATTGGATAGACAAGCTTTTTGAGGTTTTTTTTGGGATTCAGACGATAGTACATTCCTGTTTCGGCTTTTATTACTGCAAATGTGGACTTCAGCAGTTTTACTCAAAACACTGTATCTATACAAAAGACAAGGCCTTGTTTAAATTAGATGTTTTAGATGTAGAAAATATGATCGTAAATCAATCTTGTCTGTAGTATGGGAAATTTCTGCACTTTTACTAAGCTCGTAATTCTGGGATTCATGTGTCAGATCATTGTGTTCCCAGAAAG
>CM059282.1:5486902-5676902 GCA_030347295.1 Setipinna tenuifilis | reverse complement strand
TGATTTCTAGTCAGTTCACCTATAAAGTCTGAAATATTAAAGCAATACTATTCAACTTTGAGGGCTTTTTCTAAACAGAGTGTCTCCAAGTAAATGGACACTTTCACAAAAAATTGACTGTTTTTCTTCCCTTTACCCTGTGCATGTGTTTTCAACTCAACTGATCAGAGCAACCAGTGAGTACAAAAGTAGTCATGTCCACCAAGGTAGGTAAAGTTAGAATTTCTTCAGAATTTAATGTGATCCTGCTTCTCGCGAAGACCTCAAGACTTTAACAGTCTGAGGGTGCCAGGACGGACACCCAGATATTGCAAGCGTGGTATTCTGCCCACAGACAGCGGGGGTGGTCAAGAAAGTCTGCATTTGCCTGGTAATGACTCATGTAAGCATTACCAACTTATGAAGATGATTAATTAACTGGAAAAAGTTGCATAGTGCTGCTTTAAGGCCAACCTCTTATTCACTTCCAAGTGTCTGTCTGGACTGCAGTGTCTGCTGTGACCTCAATCACTTCTTCTACTGAATACTGTCTCTGTGGCAAGCTGAATTTCTATTGAGCGGGATTGTCTGCTCCAAGACCTGTCCCCAGCTCAATGCATAAGGAGATGTCATTCTCCCCTTCTGCCCCCACCTCTTACTACCCATCTCCTTCTCTTTTACCCATCTCCCTATCTTTCTACATCTCTCTATTTATCTCTCCCTCTCTGTCTCTCTCCTCATTTCTTTCCCTGTCCCCCTAACCTGTTTCTCTCTGTCTTTCTTTCTCTCTCTCCCTCTTTCTCTCTCTCTCCTCATCTCTTTCTCTGTCCCCCAATCTGTTTTTCTCTGTCTGTCTTTCTCTACCTATCCTGTCTCTCTCCCTCTCTCCCTCTCTGTCTCTCTCTTTCTCTCTCTCTCTCTCTCTCTCTCTCTCTCTCTTTCTCTCTCTGTGGCTGTTCCTCTGTCCTCCTCACCCCCCCTGTTTGACAGGTGTGGCACAGCACAGCACAGCACAGCACAGCACAGCACAGCACGGCACAGCACAGCGCCTGCTGGCTTAGCATGAGGGCTAACGGAGCACTGTGGAGAGCACAGGCAGCCTGTTTTGATCCCTCTAAGACACTGTAGCGGAATGTACAGAAAGACAAACACAGCTTGTGCCTGTAGGAAAGGGCGAGACAGGAAGGAAAAACAAACAGAGGCAAAGGAAAGGTGGAGATGAAATGAGCATCTTGGTGTGCAGCAAAACTCTGTGTGTGTGTGTGTGTGTGTGTGTGTGTGTGTGTGTGTGTGTGTGGTCTGTCAAGGCATTAGGTTACAGACAGTTATTGATCCAAGTGAAGGCTGTTGACGCGTTAACCTGAGAACTCTGGTAGCTCAGTACGTCTTGGTGTCTCTTGATGAAGCCATTATGACTCAAGTGCGTAGAAAGCGTTTGGCTGCTGTTTCTTTGTGTGTGTATGTGTGTTTGTGTGTGTGTGTGTGTGTGTGTGTGTGTGTGTGTGTGTGTGTGTGTGTGTGTGTGTGTGTGTGTGTGTGTGTGTGTGTGTGTGTGTGAGTCTGTGGGTTTGAAGGCGAGTGGGTGGGTGTGAGAGAAAAAAAGTGTGAAAGAGAGAGCTGTCTAGACATGTCATCAAAGAAAGAAGGTAGAGGCAGAGGATGCTGCTGCTGCTGCTGCTGCTGCTGCAAGGAACCAGGCAAGAAAAGAAGGTGGAGGAAGAGAAAGAAAAGAATGTGGAAAGAAACAAAGAAACATACAGTGGAGGTGGGGGTGGGGGTAGAGACAGTGGGAGACTGAGGCAGGACTAAGACAGTGACACAGCCTCCTCAGTAGCACATCATATTTGTGCCCAGAGGGAGAATGCATTGACGTTGGCCAGAGACGAAGAAAGACAGGGGCAGAAAGAGAGAGAGAGGGGGAGACAGAGAAGAAGAGGGAGAGGGAGAGAGAGATCAAACCTACAGTGATGAGCTGTCTATGTCTCCGTGGGCCCAGTTAAAGGACTCACACTCTTACTGCTTTCAGGCAGTGGAGGAGGAGAGGGAAGGAGAGAAGAAGAGAGGAGAGGAGAGAGAGGAGAGGATAGGAGAGGAAAGGAGAGAGAGGAGAGAAGGGGAGAGGAGAGAGAGAAGAGGAGAGAGGGGCGGTCAGACTGAAGGACAAACAATCCCTGAAGATGTCCATCTGAGCTTGGTATGGAGGGGGGAAAAAGAGAGAATGTGAGAGAGAGGACCTGCAGGAGATGCCAGGGTGAACAGCAGAGAGCAGCTCTGGCCAGCAACAGCAACAGCTGGGTTTCCAGATAACCCCCACAATCCAGTTGGAAAATGCAGGGAATTTTGCATTAAGGCAAAGGTCTTTAACGCTGCATTCATATAAGATGACCAATACAATGCTGTGAGTGAGAGGGGTCCTTGATATATTTCAGTTAATGAAAGGATTTTACTTTTTAATTAAAGGTGTTGTATGCGAGAGTAGTAATCAAGTAATCAAATCAAATAATCATAAAATGGTCCTGGTATGTCACCAGAAATGAGTATTCACATTTTCAAACTTAATATACAGCCCACAAATTCTGTTAATGTTTTAATTTTGTTTTTTTTTATTGTTTTTTTTTTTTGCTTCTTGCCCCTAGAGGAGGAATGCTTTACAGTATTTTAAAATTGATTTTAAGACCAGTTTTGCCCACAATCCTACATATAGCACATTATATATATATTATTTGTAGAAGATGTGTGGTGTGTGCTGACATAAATGTCTGCCCGTTAGTTGTCCTTACAGATGACCTGCAACATGACCTCCAAAGCTAATCCTTGTAGAGTTCACGTCAGCTCTCAAAAAAGAGCCATATTACGGCCTATTTTAAGACTTCAAGACTTTAAGACCTTTATTGTCATTGAACAGCTGTCTATACAACAAAATTAGCAAGGCCACATAGGTGCAAGTTAAAGGTGTCAACATGTCAAAGTGTCAAGCAAGGCAGCATTATAGAAACACAGGAAAGAAGGGAGCATATACAAGGCGCACTGGGAAGGAAACTGGGCTATGTAAAAAGGTTTGTGAATAACGATATTGCACATAATAGAAATTGGACATTATGCTGTGGGTGGTGCACAGTAAGAGGTAGCAGGGCAAATCCATTGACCATAATCAACAGCAGCAGTGAAGTGGCAAAACCAAATTTGACAGTTTAGTCACACAGACCCTGTTTAATAATTAATCTTCTTCAATTATGAGTCAATACTATAATTACACGAGCCCTACTTAAGGTGGCATTTTTCATTTAATAGCTGAAGGTGGTTCTGTCATATTAGCTGCTGGATCGATAAGTCGGTATGCAACGATTTCCCAATCAGCCACTGAAATCATGGCAGAAATACACATTTCACACTGGTTCCCTAATAGCTGCCCAACGTCATTAACCCAGCGCAGGTTTATTAGGCACAAAGGATTTATATGATGCGGTCCCTCTCCCACCTATGTCTGAAAATGAATGTGAAATGAAAATTGTGCTTGGGGGTATGTATCACTGCACAGTCTCATTAGGAAAATGGCCACTGTTACACCATAATCATTTATAAAGCAGTTACAAGGCCTCATCAATGTTTCATAAGCTTCTCTCTGTTAAGTAAGTCAGCTGAAAAGTGTGGGGGAAAAATCTCCAATGTAGATGCCAAATGTGGTTATGATGATAATTTTACTAAGTGCACTTTTAAGCGCACTGACGAACCCGTGATTATGTTTTTTTAATTAAAAAGTAAACTTGAAACTTGCATTATTTCTAATACAGAGCATCCATATTACACTTTAAAACTATACTGCAATGCCTTTGTTACTATACAGTCACTGAAGTGTCCAGATTAGTCTTTGGTAAGGTCATAAGGACTGTGAAGAATTGAGAGATCTGGTGCACATTATCAAGAAAATGTTTTTAGTTGCCAGCTTAATTTACTTGGCTTCTATTTTGGAGCATTTGGAGCTCACTCAGAAGCTCAGGAGAAACACATGCTCTTCTTCTTAGGTGGTTTGCTTTCAAGTGACCAACATCTCAACTAAGGGCTACTACAAGAACATTTAATTTGAATTAGACTGCTTTAATAAAACCGATTCCTTCCAGTTCATTATAATCATAAAGAAATAAGGATTTTTAATACTCATGAGGTTTCTAGAAAATATTCAGGCGGAAAAGACAGGCCATAACACTATGACAGGTATTGCCCTAGGTGAACAGGAGCATAGTTTGAATTACATGGGGTACTGGGGGGTATGTACATATCCCCCTGATTATGTAAGACCCAGTACCCCCAACGATATAAAAGCAGCAGGGTTGTGGGGTACCGACATATTCATGTAATTAATGTAAAACATAAAAGCTAGTGTTATGGAAGGGTAACTCACACTGTGGATAGGAGTCTTGCACAGAAAGCTTTCCCTGACTCCACTGTGAGCAGGAAGGTGATGTATTTCTGCAGCACATATCCAAAGAGGGCCCCCAATCGTTGTCATTTATCCTGCAAGCCCTGGGAGGTTGATAAATAGTTGATAAGAGGGTGCCTAATAGCTGCTTCTAGATGGGTGGCTGGATGGATGGATAGCCCCAACGAGTCCTCTGTCTCTGTCAGAGTGTTTCATAAGCCTCTTGACTACACTTCAGAGGCCTCTCGCCACCACCGCACAGCAGAAATCTTAATATGCCACCTGCTTCGTCAGACACATACACGTAAAAGTGTGTACTTCTTTTGTTTGAAAGAACAAATATAACTCCTGCAGTGCATCTGTATGATCACAGTGAATATAATTACAAAGAATGAGCATATGGTGTGTGCTTTTTTGAAAGAGAAAGGTAGGGAGTTCTTTCAACTGTTCTTATCTTAAAGCCTCTTTGTGGTGATAATGCTTCTGATATTCTGTTATGATGCATTCAGACATGCAGCAAGAAGGTAAACTTCCCCAAGAGGATCAGTTCACACTGGTGGGAGTGAAAAAAAGATCTAGAGAAAATATGGCTAAAAATGATGTTTCATAGATACCTGCTTTTTTGCTTTTTTTTTAAAAAAAATAACTGTGCTGCTTGTTTCGATTTTGCATTATATTTCACAGAGAATGTAATAATGCTTAAAGCTGATTCAATGGGAAATATGATTCTTTGTCAATCATACTTTGTCAGGTTACGCTTCAGCAAAGTATCATGTTTTGAAGTGAATGAGTAGCATTTACTGATATCCCTCCTGAATTACAGTATATTTACTGATATGTGATGTCCTTGTTTGTGTTTGTGGAACATTTCATTCATCTGAGGCAAAGTTTTGAGATTGGCATACAGTTGATATTTTTATCAGCTCACTTCTTTTCTAAAGGGAACTAAAATTATCTATTGCAGGCGTCCACTTAATGGACTGTACATGTCTGTGATTGACATCACTATTGATGAAAACTGCTGCCATTGCCAGAGGCTGTAGAATCATTTAAACAAACACTATTTAATGGCAAATGAATTCCAATTTTTTTTTTAGCCTGGGTGAGTTGGCTCAATTTTTTTTCTCGTTTTATTCTGTATGTCTGCTATCACTGGGACATTTACAATACTTCCTCGGTGACATTTGATATTTTTATGACTTTATATAAAACCTCATATAGACAGACTAGGACTAAGTGTGAAGCACATGCATCTTTAAGACTCTAGGAGTTCCTCCAAATCCATCAACTCCATATTAGACGTTTAGATTTTTTTATCAGATTTTTGACTTTGATGGGGTTGCATCTCATTGAATATTTTTTCATAATAACATGATTTGGCATTAGCATCAGAAGTGTGTAACTCATCAGTGTGACCCTCAAAGAATGTATCATTTGTGATATATGCAGTTATCTGAATATAATGACCTGAATATTTTTCAAGAATGTATTTAAGGGGGCTGTATGGTGCAGTGATCAGAGCATCCATACCATAAACGGGCAAGTGCCCATGGTGAGCCAGGTTTCAATCAGACCAATGGTCATTTCCCATACCATAACCCAAAGCTACCCCATCTCTCACTCTCCTACTCATTTCCTGTCTCCATCTTTGCTGTCCTATCGAAATAGAAGACGTAAAAGGCCAAAAACATATTTAATTTTAGAAAAGATTGTATTAAACAGTAAATTGTGATTTGGCACAGTAATACAGCAAATGACCAGAAACACAATGTGAGAATACCAGTGGAGTTTTAGTGCATGGAAGCTGACTGATGCTTAGTGTTCTGCCAGCATCAGAGATGTGTGGTATTTTGTGCATCCTCAACTCAAACTTGCTCCTTAGTAGTCAACAGCAATCCCATACAGCTGTGTTTTCTCCTCTCTTTCTCCTGCCTCCTGGGGCACACACACACATTTTATATACTTTGATTTTGACCTTACTAGTCAACATTCTTCAGGAATCACATTTTCTAAATAGTCCAGTAGATTAAAGCAGTCCAGCAATTTATGCGTTTTACCAGTTCATGTGGAAAGGAAACTTTCTTTTCCAAATTAGCATGCTTCCTATAACAGCTGATATTGAACCACACTTTGTCAAATGTCTTGCCTTTGTTTTATGTATCCCCCCAATCTGAAGTCCACTGACTGTCAACCTCTGCACATGACATTGAAATTTGCAACAACTACCCCTTTATGTCTTTCTCTCTGTCTCTCTCTTTCTCTCTCTCTCTCTCCATCTCTCTCTCTCCCTCCATAATGTCCTGTTGCCACACCCCTTGTGTCTGCTCTATCCACCTGAGGCTAATCTGCAGGCCAACAGGTCCCTGTCGATACTGACCGGCCCTGATTAATGGCCCTCCCATGAAGCACAGTACACAAGTATTTATGCACTCGCTACATTAACCCCCTAAGCTTAGTGTCAAGTGCATTACTATATTATGTGGTGCAAGGTTTCCTCTCTGTCTTACACTCTAACTCTCTCTTTCCCTTTTTCTATCTCACTCTGACTCTCTTTTGACCCTCTCTCTCTTTCTCTCACTTTGACTAGGTGTCAAGTGTGTTGCCTTTTCATCCATTTTGAGCCTCTCTCTCTCTCTCTTTCTCTCTCTCTCCCTCTCTCTTCACTCTCTCTCTTTCCTGTGTCATTCTCACTGGTAGGCTGCACATTGTACGGGCGGCTCCCTAAGTATACATGGAGGCGGAGGATTAGATTGGCCTCCCCATCCAGCCAGGAAACGCTGACAGTATGGTTCCTTCCAGGCATAGAGTCACACTGACACACACCCACACCCCCACACACACACACACACACATACACGCACACATACACACTCGCACGCACACGCACACACACACACACACACACACACACACACTGTATGTGCCTGGAGATATACACAAAATTCAACAGAAACACTAGAACAGAACCTAAAAATGTTAGCAGTTGATTCATACCAACTGATAATGAGAACGTGACATTCTGTTTTTCATTACAGAGATGTCCCTTGCAGATATGAATTTTTCTTCTTCTTCTTTCTCTTTCCTTTTTCACAGTACCTCTAGCCAATTGTGGTAACGCAATCTATGAGGGAAGAATGCTCCAAGTTTGTTTTAAGATGTCTTCAGATGATTTTTGTGTTAATTCACACAATTATCCCTAAGGTCACAAGAAAGAACTGCTTATGTAGGATTTGTTCTTGTCTTTGTCAAAGAAAATGTCCTCTAAAATTGCTAAAAAAAAAAAAAAAAGATTTCTTTTCATGCATTTTTTTACTTCACGGCAGCTCCCTAACCAGTGGGATGTTTTATTTAACCACTACCAAAAAGACACTCTTAAAGATTTCTGTTCAGCTAAATATGTAAAAACAAGCTACTGCCCCCCCACAGCTAAATCTTATCTCCTTGTTTAAGTTTACCTGCAAAATGTCCACAGATTGAATCTTATCAGATGCAGGTGTCTGGAGTGTGTAGGGGCCCTCGACAACAAAGGAAGACCGTGGCAGTGGTGGTGTTTTATCGCTTCCGAAATACCGAAGCCATCAGTCTTTCAAATGTGGGGTTGAAAAGGCAACATTTTGGTCTCTAGGTACTACATTCGCATCCGTGGTGGAGTGATGAATGAAAATGCTCGTGAGAAAGATTTATTCACCTCCGGTAAAGCTTCCCTCCACCCAAAAAAAGTCATACATCTCCACATCCCTCTTGACAGCCGCATGCAGAGAGGCTGGGGTATTAAAACATTACCCATGACCTGGAATGACTAGCACCTTGGCAAACTGTAGAAAGGGGTGAGGTTTTTTTAGCGGAGTACGTTCATTTTTCAAACACCTCACAAGGTGCTGGTGCAGCATAGCAGTGCCATTTAGAGCACGGCGAAGAGTAATTAATTTTCTAATGACTTCACAAAGCTAATATCATCACTGAGTGTTTAAAAACCCGCCAGGCACTGACAAAGACTTTTCCTCTCCTCTTCCCCTCCATCTCTCACCCCCACTTCACCCTCCAACCATTTTTTTCCCTTTCATAGACAATGAGCAGTCGCTTTTTCCCCCATGAAGTTATCCATACGGATGCAATCCTGAGTCTGGACGAGGATTCCGTCCTCTCGACCAATGAGGTGAGTGACGACAGGTGACTCCTCCCACACTTTGCTTGGATACCTACGGCCTCATGTCCTGGGTATTATAAGTGTGGCAACAGTACACATGTGACATTCATATGAAATTGGTCAAGTCAAAATTGGAGGTCAAATATATCACATTTTATGACAAGGTAAGGCAAGTTTTTTATATAGCCCATTTCATACACAAAGCAGTAACACATTAAAACAAATAAACCAATTACAATTAGAAGCAATTAAAACAAATGCACATATTAAAATACCAATACAAAGCATAAATCCCAAGTAGTGAAAACCAGTAACCTACAAGCACAGACTCAATATGCTTTGGTGTGGAATTGGCTGTATTTTTTTTTCAGTATCATCATACAAAGTAATTTACATATTAATTGGATGCTATTATACCGGTATATAATCTTAATGCCAATTTAGAGGAGTATGGAAGCAGAACAAGAGAAAGCTCGATGCTATTCACATTCCTTTTAAAAACAAACAAAAAGCCCCATTCAGTAACACTTTCAATAATGCTTGTACTCATAAGACTCTATAAACACATTAATAAAGGCTTATAATGCATTCATAAAGTATATAGAGTATTCAGAACTATTTATACATGACTGTACTTCTAAAGCATTATAATGCTATATCATAAGTCCTATTCCAACTTCAGGTGACACAGTATATTCTTGCCTAGGAAGAAATGTTATAAATGTGTTTTAGAGTCTTGTGAATAGAAGCTTCATAGAAAGTGTTGGGTTGATGTTAAATTGTATGAGGATGCACTGTTAACCTTGGAGACCCCCTTCTTAAAGGAACATACACATCTTAATCTTCATCAACACAAGTAACAACCAGGCCCAGATTATGGCTTAAGACATGTCTGGGCACAAAATTGTAAACCGTTGTGCTCACTATGAAACATTTGATATGCTGAGCTAAGTAACTGTATATGGTTTTAATTTTGGGCTTTCATGGTTTTACCATGATTTACCAATCCTTGCCTATAATTCATAATTTTAGAAAGAGTCGTGCCAAGATACCAGTTGATATATTCCTATCCCCAAGTGTGCTCTATAATTCTGGTAGGCTGTTCAGCATTATTACTCTGTGTGTGTACGTGTGTGTTACAGAGAGAGTGTGTGTGTGTCTTTGTGTGTTCCTTAATGCCTTATTAATGTCAGTTTACTCCTCCATATTCAATTAGTCACTCTTAACAAATATTTCCACAATGCAGTCTCAGCGAGCTGTCATGGCTTGTTTTAATTGCTCCCGCCTTTTTGATTTAATAAGATTGTAATGTTTGTCTGGGAGGATGGGGAGTGTTGGGGGCACAGGGGAATCTCACAGTCAAAAACACCAGCGCGTCTTATAACTGATGCCTCTCCGTATTCCAAGTCCAAGCTTTGAGGTTTTGCCAAGCTATTGTCTCTACCTAACAGAAAAGGTTGTTGTTTTTTTCAAAGAAAAAGATCAAGAAAAAAAACGTCAGGTTCTTAGATGATTGTCCATACAGTTGTCTGGCTTGACTGCAGCTGGTCTGTGATTGTACAGAACAGCTTCAGTCTCTGCGATTCACAGCCCAGGGTTTTCATGATGATAGAGAACATTATGACCCTCTTCCCAACGCTCACCGCCTGCAGTGGAATATTCCCACACCTGCTTAATGTAAATCATTTCACACACTGGGCAGAGGGGGGAGATGAGAGAAGGGAGTTTCTCACTCCTGGACGTGGAGCAGAAGGCCAGTGTTATCATCACATCTCCAATTCAAACACAGTTAATAGGGGGAAATACTCCCTAACGCTCTGGGTAGTTCAACATCTGCTCTACAGTTGCAGCAGGTGTTTATACACTCATCATAAAATGTTAATGTGAAGCACCATTGGAAAATACGTATCCCAGTTTGATATTGTGCTTTGTTGTAGAAAATACTGCATGTTATGTTTTCGCTTCACGACAAGCTTGTGCAACTATCCCTGTCCATTAAACGCTTAGTAGCTCTCTCTTTTTTTTTTTTTTTTTGAAGTCACAAATTGTCTATCGTGGGAAAAGACCTAAAATCTACCATTAGTGTCTGGCAGACATTTTAGAGTAACAAACCTCCAGATGCTGTCGTTCTGTGGGTGCCGTCAGCGCAGGAGTCCCCCTCCTCTCTGGGCAAATGCAAATTTCAGGTCCGTTATGCCAACTCTGAGCGAAGAGCTAATGAAACCCAGTTTTCTCGAGCAGTAAAAGGGATTTGCAAAAACCATTAATTTTCCTTTGGCATTGGGGGAAAACTCTGTGATGATCATAAGAGTGTCAAAGCATGAAGTCACGTTTTGGAGTTTGCTCCACATGACTGAATATAAACAGCTATTAAGCCAGGTCAGAATGATGACATTGTGGGGAACGACCAAAATGCTTGATGACATTTCTACTGCAATCCAAATTTTTCATGAAGGGGAAAGAAATTAGTCTTTGAAAAAAAATCAACCAAAGGGTTTTTTTTTTTACATTTTAAGAGGTCCAAATAATTAAAATGTGGCAAAGTGCCACTGTTTGGCCCAGGTAAAATCGTTTTAATTTGCAAACAGGAAAATCATTATAATACAGCCTCTGATGAGATGAATAGCAGACAATTTAGTAACAGACGCGTTTGCTGCAGTTTTTATTGTCACATTCAAAGGGAAGGCATCCTCAGCAGCTCTAAGGGAGGATATGTCTCAGTGTCTGTGTGCCAGTTCAGTTTGATCTCCAACATGATACACTCCTAAGCTTCCAGTAAAGGAAATGTATTGATTTGAAAAGCTTGTCATGTTTTGGACTGTTATGTATAATTTATTTTGATAATGTTTTATTTATACAAAAGTCAATTTTTTGCTTTTACTTTGCCAGAAGAGACACTTAACTTTTATGGTAGAACAAGATTTTCAGAGGCATCTGAACAAAAGTTTTATGAGGACTTGCTGAGAGCTCTTCAAGCAACAGCAGCAGCACTACTACCACACACACACACACTTACACACACACACACAATCACTGAAAACCTCTTCTCCGAAGCTTTGTCTCCTTAATACGCTGCCCAAGTAATTGCCCCTTAAACACACAGTGCTTTTTAATTGAAAAGTTGCAGCAGTCGGCACATTCAATGTAATACTGAATACTGCGGCTGCACACACAGCAGAATCCGCCCGAGGAAAATTCCCCATAATTGTGTCACTCCAACTCATTGATTACCTTATTATTTTAAAGAGGAAGTAGTAATAGTGGATGGAAATGGCACTGTGAATGGGGCCTCGTTGCGTTCATACACTCCTCACATTTCGCCAGCAGCAAGGTTCTGATAGAGGCACCCAATCAGACACGCTGGGTTTGGACTCTCTCGCACTCTCTCTCTCTCTCTCTCTCTCTCTCTCTCTCTTTCTCTCTCTCTCTGTTTTGAGCTCTGAGGCTCTAGCCTCGTTGACCCTCCAGCAGTCCGTCTCCAGCCAGGAATAATAAAGGCCAATTTATAGTCCAGGCGACAACTTGACAAAAAAATAAAGTTGTCGACTGATGTCAGCGCTAGAGGCTTTCATAGCTTTGGACCATCGAAAAAAGTTGTTATGTAATAAATCGAACACTTATTTTAAATCATCCAAACAAGGACGTACGTTTTGCATGATCAAAGCAACACTCCAGAATGCAGAACTTCGAGTTCCCATCCAATCAGAATAGGGGACAACATATATTCACGACAAGCTCTGACATAGAAATGTTATCTGTTTTTACATCATATTTTGTCGAGGCACAACTGGATTGTAAGTTGGTTTTAGGGGGGGAGAGCATGCAAATGCCATCTAATTTGAGGCTGTCCCACCAGTCCACCAGTGTCTGAGGCTGGCCCTATGTTACCGTTTTTCTTGATTGCTTTAATGCAGCAGTCAATGCAAACTCAGAACAGTTCAAAACAGTTAACACACAGGGCTATACAGTGCCACGGTGGTCAAAATGACACATTTTGCTTACTAAAGACTCTAACTGTGCCAAAATGTTTAAATTATGCAGCAAAAGCAAACTTTGCTAACTTGGTAACACGTGTATAAACTCTTTAAATCAGTCATCCACAATGACTAACAACATACAAAATACAGCACTCAGTGCACCAGTGCACCATTGCTTGTTATTGTAGCCTATTATGTAGCTTTCATCCATGTCTATTTGTTGTCTCTTTACAAAGGCATTCTTGCAAATAATTGGATCCAGAATCAGAAATGGTTTAATGCAAATTTTATTGATTTGAAAAAAATGTGTAAATCCGATGAGAAAGGGTTAACGCATTTGCAAGAGGTATCTTCTGCTCTGTTGAGATAGTGATGATGAAAACTGAGTAGATCCCAGTTTTTTTTTAACCGGTCAAAACAGTCACAAAAAACTACATTGATCATGTTATGTGACCGACCGGCCATTGCAGAGTCCAAGTCGGGTCCTGAGTAGTGCCTTTAAGAAATAAATGATTCAGGAGAGCCCCCACCCCCCACCCCCTTCTGCTCTCTCTCTCCACATGCATATCCTTCATCATGGTCCTACACTTCAGATCCATAATTAAGGCAGACGTGTTATGAATGAGGGGAATTGCAGGCTGTCAGTTCTAATGTGAGGCACTCGTGAGGCCATTATAAAAGTATAACTCCTGAAGGGTGTATTATTTACATGATATCATAAATCGTGCCATGAGGTAATGGCCATCAAGGACATCAATCTACTGCCAGCACTGCCTTTTTCTAAGGCCCATTTTGCCCTTTCTTCTCTCTCTCTCTCTCTCTCCCCCTCTCTCTCTCTCTCTCTCAGTGTGTGTGTGTCTCTCTCTCTCTGTACACCTTTTGTTTTTTATAATGTAGTTTCTGTTTCTGTTTTCATTCCAAATAGTGTGTGACATTGTCCTAAACGGTCTATGCTCACTTGCATTGTTGAATGTTAATTTTCATATTGCCCTAAGCAAAGGTAAATATGATGCTGAGAAAAGGGCAGGTCCTCACAGACTACAATCTGGGCCTTCCTCGACAGTCGTGTTCTTTTTTTAGTCAAGGTCACACACACATACACAGAGACGGACATCCTGAGTTCAGAAAGTAAACGTCCTGCCACACATTTGTTCCAGCCAATTCACGGAGCCAGGTGATCCTAATTAGCACAACTGTTCAGCCACATAGATGAGCTAATTAGTGAAATCACCTGTGTTAAGAACAAAGACAGATGGAGTACATGGCAGGAGCTTTACTTTCTCAAGCTGGCTTGTCTCCCTTTGCACAGACATCCTACACACCTCAACAGCACTAGGTATTATACGCATTATCACTTCTTTTAAGAAGCCCTCTGTGTTTTTTCTCTCCTCACTTAACGGCTTAATGGTAGCTGTAGGTCAGCTTTGCCTATACATTATTACATTACATTACATTACATTACATTACATTACACTTACCAGACGCTTTTATCCAAAGCAACTTACAAAAAGGAGGACATAAGCTAACAGAGGTGTAGAGGAACACAGAGTAAGCAGACTACCTTCATACATGAGATGCATGTGTCTAAGTAAGTTTCACAGAGCTGGGGATACTACAGAAACACATACTTCCTACACAGGCAGAATTATACAAGCATGAGGCACCTATGGAGAGGGTTGGTTTAGTGGTTGTTAGTTTTGTTAGGAAGTGAAGCAGTCTCGGAAGAGAAGGGTCTTCACAAGCTTTTTAAAAGTAGAGTGGGATGTCGCTGCTGTTGTAGCAGCTGGTAGGTTGTTCCACCATTGAGGGACAACTTCTTCTTCCAAAAATCCCCCTGTGTTTCCTCTCTCCTTTCTTGTTCTTTAATGGCGTGGTGGCTGTAGGTCGACTTTGCCTTCATCGTGTGGCACAGTTTCCCAGACCGGATCGTGGGCTACCCAGCACGGAGCCACTACTGGGACCTGGGCAAGGGCCGCTGGGGTTACACCTCCAAGTGGACCAACGAGTACTCCATGGTGCTGACCGGGGCCGCATTCTACCACAGGTAGGTCAGCCACCACAGACGTTTCTGTTTGTAGAATTTGACTGATTTCTTTTTCCAAAGCAACATACAGTACAAAAAACACCACATTATAAATCCTTGACTACATAACAAAACATGACAAAAACATTTTAGGTGAAAAATAAAAACATAGTCTATATAGGTTAATAATAGTTAGAGACAATCTACTTAACTGCAAAAATTAAATTAAAATTGTAACTGTCAAATACAGTATAACTGTATCCAATCTATTCTACCATTGAGGAACATTGTTAGTCTGGGCCTGCCCATACTGCCTGTGATGCTACATTGAATTTCACATTCAAGTCAGTCTGGCAAACCTGTTCCTTTGCCCGAAAAGTCAGACACCAATGAAATATGAATGCTATACATTCATCATCGGAATCAGTAGTCTGCTTGGTTGTAGCTCTGTGCAGTAGTACACAGAGGCATTTGATGCCCGTTGATCCCGCCTCTAAGAACTTCCTGTTTATGCGAGGTTTGCCAGACCAAGCTCTGTCTATGAGCCTGATGCAACAGCCAGGCTAGTACATTGTGGAACATGAGCCACACTCACAGCATGGATCACCTGGTAGTGATTATTTACAATATCTACATTAATGTCAATTTATTGCGATTTTTCTCTCTGCATTAAGTGTGTTTATAATAATTGTCTATAAATTAACATTATTACGTTATTATTTTTTCCCTGGTAACAAGCACAAAAAAGGAAAGAAAAATGTCTAAACAGCAAAACGTGCCAATTACTTTTAGTGCAGGTTGAACTATAAAATAGGAGACATGGAGGGTTAGGGTTAGGGTTAGGGTTATGGCAATGTGTGTTCGCGCATCTGTGAATGTGTGTGTTTGCAGCCTGCTTCTCTCCAGCTGTTCAGAAAAGCATAAATAAAGTGTTTTTTACGGAGACAGACTTGGAAGGCACATGTAATATTTGTGTGTGGTGCATCAACATTAGGGTGTGTGCGAGTGTGTGTGTGTGTTTGTGTGAGTGTGTGTGTGTGTGTAAGTGTGCTTCACCATCTGTATTACAAATCCATGTTGTGATAGAAGCTGTTCTGAAATACATGAGCAATTCAGACAAAAATATGGAACATCTAACCATGCAAAAAATTGAATCGCAAAATCTCTTTCCTCTCACCAGAGATTTGAAATCATTTTTAAGCGCTGTTTACTAATGTAAAAAATGTGTTTTCACTAAACTCCATCAAAAGTAAATTTGGCATTTGCTGTCAAAACTTTAGGTTTCTTGGCACCAAATAAAAAGTAACCCTGAGAGATGTTGTATACATTGAAAACACTGGGCCTCTCGCTCTCTGTACTTTATTGATATTAATAAATGATGACAAGTGGCATTATGAGCCAGTGAGGAAGAAGAAATACAATATATTGGAACTGGCCAAATAAACCTACACTGTTCATTTCTTGTGGGATCTTTTCGACTGACTTTAGATAACTAAGATCTTGAAGAGAGACACACAACTACACAGACTCAGAAACTGAGAAATGGATTGAGTTGGTGTGTGTGTGTGTTTCTGTATGTGGAAAAAAATGAGAGAGACCTTCACAGAGAGAGAGAGAGAGCGCACACTGCAGATTGAGAGTGAAAGAGAGAGAGAAAGTGAGATAGAGAGAAAGCTTGGAGACTGAGAGAGAGAGAGAGAGAGAGAGAAATAGAAAGACAGAGGTGGACAGAAAGAGAGAGAGAGAGAGCTGCTGAGATTGAGAGTGAGCGCTCTATCCATTGGGGATCTAAAAATTGCAAAGCCGACAGGTTCAGGAGTCATATTTTAAAGATCAATAGCCTCCGCGAGTGGAGGGTTCACAGTTTGTTTTAGAGGAAGGTCCGGGCACACATCCGTCTCAGCGATGAGACAGACGGCAGAGACGCGGGACCTTGGCGGTGACACCGCGGCGAGAGGTGACAGTGATTTAACACCTGCCACCCAGGCAACCCGCTGATGCTGCAGAGAAGGCAGAGGGAAGGGAAGGACCCGCAGGGGAAAAAAATGAGGCAGTTGGGAGAAGGAAGATGTCTTTCAGCAAAGCGGGACGTGTGTGTGTGTGTGTGTGTGTGTGTGTGCATGTGTGTGCTAGCAAGTGTATGTGCATATGTGTATATATGAGCATGTGTGTATATAGGCATGCTAATGTTAATGTTTTCTAAAATGGTTTGGATGTTTGCATGTCTTTGTGTGGGTGTGTGTGTGTGTGAATGTTTATGTTTGTTGCCTGCTTGAGTGTTCTGTGTGTGCGTGTGTCTATCTGTGTGTGTGTGTGTGTGTGTATTATTAGTAGGATGCTTTAGCTAAGCTCTCTGCAAAAATAAAAACATATCTCTTCGAAGAAGCATTTGCCCTGTGCGTAGGGAAACACAATGGGAGTGGCAGGCAATGAAAGCCCAGTCGGGGAAGGAAACCAGGAAGCTTTAGCTTTCGTCATACTTAACTTCTGCCCTGCTTCACCCGAGGCCCTGTGATATCCCACCGAAATGTGTCAACACGAAGGCCGTATTAGTCGGAAAAATCTGAGCTCCGCTCACATCAACAGCACTCAAATCCAGAATGCCTCGTGTTTGATCAGATCAGTATGTTTAGGGGTGCCAGCTGTCTGTGATTCACCCTGTGTTTACTTCTCGGTACTCAGCTGTTCAATGCCTGGCCTTACTTGAGGCAAAACTCTTTTTTTCCCTCTCTCTCTCTCTCTCTCTCTCTCTCTCTCTGTCTTTCTCACTCTCTCTGTCTCTTTCTCGCTCTCCTTTATCAGGCAAACCCCCTTTCTCTGTCTGTCTCTGCATATTAATTTTAATTATACTCTACTCCTCCCCAAGCCTTTCCGTTTCTGAGGTAACCATCTGAAGTTTCCAAGAGATTGTCCCTGAATGTAATTGGACTTACGTGAACTTGGTTTCTACCACATTCATCAGATCAGAACGGGTCTGGACAGAACCCAAGCCGATCCCAATTGGCCAAAAGAGACTAATTCCAGATGTGTCCACATCGTGTGTGTGTGTGTGTGTGTGTGTGTGTGTGTGCGCGTGCGTGCGTGCGTGCGTGTGTGTGTGTATGTGTGCTGTTTAAAAGGGTTGGGTACTTCCTGAAATCTCATAATACCGTGCATATCACAATACAGATGCCATAATAAGATACACATTGCAAGACATGTAGAATGAGTCATGACCCTGTCCGAAGCACTTATTCCGTGTAATAGCTGTTGTAATTCTACATGATGGCAACATCAAAACCAAATTTCACATCCTTTCAATTAAGGCCATCAAAGCCCTTAAATACTCAAATACTCTAACAGTCATTAACTTACAAAGAAAGTTTTGAGTGAAATGAGAGAAAGTTTTTATCTCATATGCATTGTTTTTTTGTGATATCAATATTTTGAGCATAGTCTTACTGTTTAATGGCCTTTAATTCTTAAGATGAATTTTGCTATCACTTGGGACATTGTGTGTGTGTTGTTACACACACCGGCTCGAGGCATGAGCAACATAAATGGGAGACCACACATAGTATAACTTTCCATACATATGTTTAGCTTACTTTTAGATGTTTTCAACAAGTCAGTAATGTGAAAAGAAAGAAAAATGTAGAGTAAGCATGGTCTGTTGCAGTGACAAACAAAAACCCCAACACGACAAAGGAGGAAGCCCCAGCCTCCTTGACCAGGAGACCATTTGTAGGCCAGGCCCCAATTAGATTGAATCCTCATACCTGGACACCAACCTACCTGCCAATTAAACAAACAAGAGAGAAAAGGAACAGAGTGGAGCTGGGTGCTCCGGGAAACAGACAGAGCTGTAACAGTGTATGTGTATATGTATTTATGTGTGTGCTGTCTAAATGGGCTTTGATGGTTAAGATGCCTTTTGCTGTCACCTGTTGCCCCAGATATTACCATTACCTGTACACACACTACTTGCCCGCCAGCCTGCTCCGCATGGTGGACCAGATGGCCAACTGCGAGGACATCCTCATGAACTTCCTGGTGTCGGCCGTCACCAAGCTGCCGCCAATCAAAGTCACACAGAAGAAGCAGTACAAGGAGACCATGATGCAGCAGGTCTGTGCCCCCTGACATCAGATGCTCCTGTGTGTGAGTGTGTGTGTGTGTGTGTGTGTGTGTGTGTGTGTGTGTGTGTGTGTGTGTGTGTAAATGTTGATATGTGTGTGTGTCTGTGTAGGAGAGGGTAAGCTGGGCTGATGTCAAAAGCTTGTTTGAAATGACTGTCTGGCTGACTGGCTCGCTTAAACAATGCATTCTGTTGCTCACTCTAGTGTGCATTGTATACTATAGGCCAAGGGTGTGAGTTACATTGTTTTGTTAAACAGTGAACATCAGAACATTTTTGATTTTGACAATTCAGTGCATTTTAACAAAAAGATGGAAGTGACATCAGAAGTGTGTGCATGAGAGTTAGAATGGGGTGATATCCAGAGGTCATGTGGTGACTTAAGTCTATCAGTGCCCTTTGATGAAAGAAGAAAATGACATCATATACATACTCCAGCGTGTGTGTGGGCTGGGGGGACTAGAGGGGGTTAGGCTATGTTCAGACGTGATGGTTTTTTGCAGACGTCGGTGGATGGTTTACCTTATTTTCCTATGGTACAGGGTGTTTTTAAAAAAACATCCTGGGTGGGTTTTAAAACGCCGCCACTGGTGCTTTTTTTCCACTCACCCCGGGTGGTTTTCAAGTTGAGAAATTTGAACTCGCCCCGAAAAAAACCACCCTACGTCAGGTGCTTTTTTGACAGCTGACCAATGAGCAACTGAAATTCTGTAGTTTCAAAGAAGAAACATGGCGGCGAAGTCTCTCAAGTCAAACAAAATTCCAACCGAACAACTGGTGGTACTGGTAAGTGAGCACACAGAGCTATATGACATGGCAAATACATTATACCACAACGTCTACCACAAGGAGACCGTTTGGAGATCGACTGGGACAATTTTGGGACACAACTGTATGTGTTAATTTCAGTTCTTTTCTTCCGCTCACATCACAAGCTAGGCCAACCGTTAGCGTTTACGGTCTATCAGCTGATGCTAGCACCGCCCCCATGCTTTTTTGGAAGGCTTTTTTCTCTCTTCGAAAACCACCCAGGGCAGGTGTTTTCTGTTATAAAAAACCATCACGTCTGAACATAGCCTTACACACTCAAATAATGGTGCCAGTACTGGTTCTTTGATACCATAAAAGAACCTTCACTTTCCATGGAACCATCCAGATGAGGTTAAAGAACCATTTCAGCACCTTTATATTTTAGCATGTATGTAAAAGTTACTTCCCATTGGAAATGGTCTTTAGAGCCCCAGATCATAATGGGCTATGTTATGTTATATCGGCATCAAATTGTTCTTTAAAGAATTGTTGTCTTGACGCTTCTTTGAAGCACTGGTAAAGGCTCTTCTATGGCATCGCTCTGAAGAACCATTATTCTTTAGAGTGTAAGCTGGGGTAATATTAATGGCAGGAGTCATTTGGTGACTGGAGTCATTTAGTGACTGAAGTCATACGTTGCCCTTTTTACCCAAAGAAGGAAATGACATCTGATGCATGCTCAGAGGTGGACAAACCAGCTTGAGTACGTCCTGACGTGTGGCCTTCTACCTGTGCTGTAAACATTACATTGCACTTAGCTGACGATCTTATCCACAGCGACTTGCAGTTATTTAGGTACAGGATTTCATTTACAGTCGCTGGAGCAATGTGTGGTTAGATGTCTTGCTCAAGGGACCTTCAGCTGTGGATGAGGGTGCAGGAGAGCACTAGCTGTTTACTTTCCCACCCCCATTCTTCCTACTGGAATGGGAATTCAAACCTGCAATCCTCCAATCCTAAAGACCAACTCCCTAACCACTAGGCCACAGCTGCCCAAAACACAGGTGACATCAATAATTAGCTCTTCTTCCTCCTCCACCTGGCTGGAGAGTGGTGCTAATTAGAGTAAGATGGGTTAATGAATCGGCTACAACAAATATGTGGCCGGACTATTACTTTCTGAACCAGGGATGTCTGCCTCTGTGTTCGGAGACAAAGCTGAGCCGATATAATGGCGTCAAAATAGTCTCATAAGGCACTCGCATGATAAAACATGCATTCGGGCGTATTGTATTATTTCATATGCGTAGATATTAACTGCAAAAAAAACTGGAAAGGGCCCAGAAGCCTTTAGCATTCCATAGACTTCCATTCATTTTAGCGTTACTTTGACATAACTTTACATAGGAAGCATGCCATACCTTCTTGTTGGCATTGTTGGACACCGAAGAAACCACTGCAAAAAATATTTACCTTGATCGGAAATCTGTCATGTCATTGTCTTGTAAGAAACGTTTTTCTGAAATTATGCTAAAAATGACGTCTAAGCGACAGCTAGCAACTTTCTGTCACAAAGGAGAAAATTTACCGTACTGTTTGAATAACAAGCCGTAGCCATACTCAAGCCCATTTAGTTTTCTGTTCATTTCGGGGAAACATTTCCAGTAACATTTCCCACAAAGGTAGCATTGAGTTTGTATTTTTTTGTAAGCGGGATCGTTGTCTTTATGGATCTTTACCATTCGATGCAAGTGAAGCTCAAAGAAACATGGCTAAGCTAAGCTACGTGATAGCCTTGTATGTACACGTTAACTAGCTAGCTCCCTCAACATGCTAACTTGTAAGATTGGCTGGAACCAAAGTTAGTAGAGAAAGAATCACGTCCCCAAGTGCAATACTAGCCCTCCACTTAAGTTAGCATTATTGTACTTATGATGATGGTGAAAGTATATTCATTAAGAAAATTATCGTATACCGTCTGATTTGTGATTTAGCATCTACTAGTCAGTTTATCGTATTCAAATTCGTTGGCCAACATCAAAAATCTGGCTTCATCCGGTCCCCGTTGAAAACTATGCCATCCCTCAGTCCATTTCTTCTACGGTCTATGGTTAGCTTGCATGAAATGGATTTCTGCTCTCTCAAAGTTGTTTTCTGTTCGCCTGCGTGAAGGAAGGGTTAAGACGAGACTTCACTGGACATATTTTTCAGGTAGGATAACCTGAATTAAATTCGACCATTTGCAGTTCGTGAAAATAGCTTCTTTAGCAGAGTTTCTTGAAAAGATGTTTTTGAGAAATATGTTGTGTAGTTAATTTTCGTTAGCTAACGCTAGCAAGCATCTCATTTAAGATTAACGTTATCTTGTCTGACAGGTAATTTAGCAGTGAATGTACCAAATGAGAGATTAAAAAACTCACCTTTAGACCACTTGAGCTAGCAAGTACTGTAAACAGACGTTATCTCTCACTTGGTGTTTACTCGGAACCTACTACCAGTCTACCGCAAAAGCACCTACCTACTACAGTCACAGCATTAGTTAGACGTAATAGATTATATTCACTGCTAAATTACCTGTCAGACAAGCTAACGTTAATCCTAAATGAGATGCTCGCTAGCGTTAGCTAACGAAAGTTAACGTTAGATAAACAGAAACCACACATACTAATGCTGATTATTAAGTTCACTACACAACAAATTTCTCAAAAATATCTTTTCAAGAAACTTTGCTAAAGAAGCTAGTTTCATTCATTGCAAATAGTTGAATTTAATCCAGGTTATCCTACCTCAAAAATGCGTCCAGTAAAGCCTCGTTTTCCTCTGTCTTCCTCCTTCTTTCGCACAAGTAAAGAGAAAGCAACTTCAAAAGAGCAGAAATCCATTTGCCGCGAGCGAACAGAAATCAACTTCATCAAAAGAGCTCAGTGAGTTTTTGAGGGTCCGTCATTTGGTAACTGAAATCCTTTAGTATCTTCTAATGAAAGAAGGAAATGACATCACTCATGTGCCGGAGTGTGTGTGTGTGAGTATGTGTGTTGAAAGCATTTAGCTGCGGTGATATGAAAAGCCTTGTGCGTATATGTGGGACTTATTTGTCCTGGAATCGGGTGAGTCATTGCTCTTAGGTCAGGTATTGCCCATTTCATGTTGAGGTGGAATTCATAGCTACAATGACGAGCAGTATCAGATTCCTCATTAGGGGATTTGGTGTGTGTGTGTGTGTGTGCGTGCATGTGCATGTGACCCTGTACATCTACATGCATCTGCAGTATGCATGCTAAAAATGGACAGGATTATTTGTTAGTTGTTTTTATAACAATTTGTTTGTATTTGTATAGCACCATTTATACAAGATGTAGCTCAAAGTGCATACTTGCTGTTTGCAGTCCTGTGTTTGTGTGTGTGAGAGAGAGACAGTGTGTAGAGAGATGAGGCAGTGCTTTGAGTGGGTGTGGGGTGGTTTGTTCTGGGGGCAGACGGATCCGATAAACTCCCTGGTGGATCCCAGCGCCGGCCGCCTCAGCCTCTCAGCCCCCACGCCACGCCTGATTGATGGGCCAGGCCGGAGTAGGCCGATGACTCAGCACCGCTGGCCCCTTTGATGAATGTCTTAATTGTGAAGGGCGTGGAAGAGGGGAGGATTTACTGTTTCTTCCCCCTACTCTTTCTCCCTCTCTACTCTCTGTCTTTCTTTCTTTCAATGTCTTTCTCTCTTTCTTTTTTCCTCATTTTCTCTCTCTCTTTCTCTCTCTCTCCTTCCCCTCTCTCCCGCCATCCATCTCCCCCTTCCCTCTATCCCTCTCTCCCTTCATCCCTTCTTCTCTCTGTCAGTCCTTCCTTTACTCCTTCATTCTCACTCTGTTCCATCAAAGATGCTTCTTTTCGGCATCTTTAGGGCAATTTTCTTTCTCCGTTTCCTCGCCTCTCTGTCAGATATATCATAACTTTAGTGTTTGACAGAACTCTCTTGCTGGAGATCAGAGGAGGTTGTCACATGAGGAAACTGTGGAGCTAGAAACACTACAGCTCCCCTCTCTGATCTTGCAGACATTTTGTGTTTTTTATTTTTGAGTCGGAGCTTTTCAGTTGAAGTTGTTGATTTTTTCCCCCCTAATCTGATTGATTTGTTTTGCTTGAATGAGCTACAGGCCTGAGCTCCTTAGTGCCCCGAATTGCAGGTTGCAGGTTTCTTTTTCCCTGAGCTAAAAAATATTTCTGATACCTGTTATTAGCGGCTAAGGTGCTTGTAGCAGACATTTCTGACATGCCTTTGCTTTTAAGGCTCCTTCTGTTAGCCATTCAGCTCAACACCCCTGTGTGTGTGTGTGTGTGTGTGTGTGGGTGTGTGTGTGTGTGTGTGTGCGTGCGTGCGTGCGTGTGTGCCTGTTTGCATGTGTGTATGTGTAGGTGTGTGCCTTTGCGTATGCTTGTGTATGTGTTTATGTGTAGGTGTGTGGGTATCTGTAGGTGTGTGGGTGTGTGTGTCTGTCTGTCTGTCTATGTATATGTGTGTGGTAGTGTGTGTATTTCTATATGTTCAAACACCTGCTGATCTTCTGTGTGTGTGTTTGCGCCCCACAGGGCTCCAAGTCGTCACGCTGGGCTGACCCAGACCACTTTGCGCAGCGTCAGAGCTGCATGAACTCCTTCAGTGGCTGGTTTGGCTTCATGCCCCTGCTGCACTCCCAGATGCGCCTGGACCCCGTGCTCTTCAAGGACCAGGTGTCCATCTTGAGGAAGAAGTACAGGGACATCGAGAGGCTTTAAGGACACACACACATAAACACACACACACATAAACACACACTTGTCACAGACACACGCATAAACACACACACACACACACACACATAAACACACACACACTGGTATGTGGGTGTGGCATGTATGGGCCAAAGATGTCCATCCTGAGGAAAAAGTACAGGAACATCAAAAAAGGCTTTAAGGACACACACACACTTATCACACACACACACACACACACACCCCAGTATGTGTGTGTGGCATGTATGGGCCAAACCAGGGGAGCACCCTCTTGTCGTCTTTTTTGTTTTCATTTTTATGTTTTATTTTTTCAGTTTAAAAAAAAAAGCCAACCATTGAGTTCGCTTTTGACTTTGTGACTTGATATCTGAAATGAAAAGGAAATGATATCTCTATAGAGTAAATTATTATATTGAAAAAAAAGAAATATATGCAACTCCCAGGGTCCATTTCTGGTGGTTCTGATGGCCCTCCTTTGCTCACGGAAAAAACAAGCCCACTCATGGAACAGCGGTCCGGCTCGCAACACGGGAGTTGGGTTTTTTGTCGTCTGTTGTCATCCTTGTTGTCGTCGGTAAAGAAGAAGAAGAAGATTGTTACTTTTCACAAGCTCACCTTATCCCTCCAGAATGGAGGACCTTGTAAACCCTACCTTCACCCATGCACCCCCCGCCCCCCCTCGGACGAGGACTGCCAAGTCGGTGGATGGTGGTCAGAGATGTCACCTATGCCTGCAATATGTACTTTTGTTTTCTATTTTACGCATATTTAGTTTTTTATCGCTGTTATTATTATTAATATTATTATTATTGAGGCTGTCATTTTCTTAGTTTTCAAGAATGTGTCTTGTCACAAAAAGAAAATAATATAATAAAAGCAAGGTGGGTGAGATCTTGAACACCATACATTCTGTCCAGATATTACTTTTTATTTCCAGGGATCCAGCAGGATAAGACATTTTAACATTTTATTTTCTGTTGCTTCGTCATACTATGAGCTATAAATTGCCAAAAAAACAACTCAGATAAAAGATTCTTAAATGTATTTTTGTGTGATGTTGTTATTGTTGCACATGCATTAGCAGCACTGAACACATAGGGTGTTTTCCTTTTTTGCTTTGCTGTTTCTCTCTTTTTCTCTCTCTCTCTCTCTTCCTCTGTCTCTCTTTCTCTCTCAGGCAGATTATAAATATTAGTTTGTGATGGTGTGAGTTTGTGTGTGTGTGTGTGTGGGCGTGTATGTGTGTGTGTGACATAAACGTGCGTGTGTGACATAAACACACATCTAGTCTCCCCTGTATGTCCAGCCATATAAACCATTCTGTTTGGTTGACCTAATTTAACTGTTGTTAAACACAAGGCAAATGCTTCCTAAAAAAAAACAGACATCCCCATGAAAGACAGACATAAAATAGCAAGCGCATCCTCCTCTCCACCCTCCTCTCCGTCCTTCCCTCCAACCTCCTCTCCATTCTCCCCTCCACCCTCTCCACCCTTGTCTTCATCCTCCTCTAAACCGTCTCTTCCGCTCAGGCAGGTAGTGTTCACTTTCATGTCTGACAGGCCGCTAACTGTAATGGACGTGCTTCACTTTCTGACCTCCCAGCGCTGGCAAACAGGGGCTGCTCGTTTGCATATGCAAATGAGTCGTATTGAGATGTTCCCCATGCCTGACAAAGCGGGTGTGGCACTCGGGTTGGAGGGTATCTTTGATTTGTTGTGTGTGTGTGTGTATGTGAGTGTGCGTGTGTGTGTGTGAGTGTGCGTGCATGTCTGTGTGTGTGCGTGCGTGTGTGTGTGTGTGTGTATGTGCATGTGTATGTGCGTGTGTGTGGGGGGGGGTACAAGCTTTGGTCTGTCTCGTGGGGGTTATAGTGCCTACCTGCCTACCCACCCACGCTTGTTGACTGAAGGTGTGTGTCCTCTTCATGACTCTCTGTCTCTCCATACTCTTCTTTTTTAATTTGTCATCCCTTTGCTCAGTTGCTCTTGATGTCTCCTCTCACTCTTTCTTTTCCTTTATATTTGTCCCTCCATCTCTTTGCTTAGTCGCTCTCAATGTCTCCTCTTGCTTCCAGCTTTGATGCTTTATTTCCTATTCTTAAGAAGCTTTACTGAAAAACATACACACATATGCTGCGTATATGTTGATATATTCAGCTACTGGCTAAAAAACAACAAAAAATGAACATAAATGTTCCCTGTCGTCTGTAACCATAGATGTTATTGATTTCTCTCTGTATTTATTGATGGATTTGTCTGTCTGTCTGTCTACTCTATCTATCTATCTATCTATCTATCTATCTATCTATCTATCTATCTATCTCATGTCATCTGTTCTGAGGTGGTTTTCTGGTGGTGATAGACTGCTTCTGTTTTCCATCGTCTTGCTGCTTTTGGTCATCTTTTCCTTCTCATGCATATCTCCCCATTTTGTATTATTATTTTCTCCAAGAACGAGCCAACAGCCTGTGGCATGGTCACCAGTTTCATTGCACGACCCAGTGATTTGTTTGTGGATTTATTTCTGGGTTCTTTTCGAGCATTCTTGTGATACTTCATATATATATTTTTTTCTGTTTCTATTTGCTTTATTAGGTGTGTTTTTCTCTGCAGTGCTTTTTTCCAACATAAGTGAAAATGTTTTAACAAATGCCTGATGGCACAGTGTCTAAATGTCTGAGTGTCTGCTCTTTGTTTGCCAAAAGGGATCCGTCTCTCTCTCTCTCTCTCTCTCTCTCTCTCTCTCTCTCTCTCTCCCTCTCAGTGTCTCTATGTCTCTCTCTGTGTTTCTCTCTCTCTCACTCTTACTCTGTTTCGCTCTCTCTATCTCGGTCTCTTCCTCTCCGCTCTCTCCCCTTTTCCTCTTCCTAGTGATGCATGATAATGTTCCCAGCTCCCCTGAACACCACCTCAGCCTTGTGTTTCTGTGGCCCTGTATTCTGAGAGCAGTCTCTCCCTTCATGTACCTGCACTGAAGACTACCATCTAGGCTGTGGAGTCTATGAGCGCCCGGCATGCCTAATATCAATGCCGTCTGGATTGTCTGGGCCCATAATGGGAAAACATGAACCATTTTCACCTGAAATATACATTTAAAACCTAACTTTCTAAGTGGAGTGTGGGAGAACAAAAAATGCAGACAATCTACAGCATGGACAGAAAAAGACAACATAGAAAAAGAAAGAGAGAGACAGGGAGACAGAGAGAGAGAGAGGGACAGAGAGACAGACAGAGAGAGAGGAAGTGGGAAGGGAGAGAGAGAGAGAGGCAGAAAGAGAGCAAGAGACAGAAGAGGCGAAGAGAAAGAGAATACCAGTGTGTTCTTCTCATCGCGGCGCCTGGGGGAATATGAATGAGCACACGGAACGAGTTTGCCATTGATCCACATTGATCCGAATGGAGAGCCAGCTTTTATTTGTTTCCCGAATAAGCCCAAGTAATCTCTGTTCTCATTCCCTTGTTTATGCGAATATCAATTCTCCAGCCATCAGAGGGAACAACCTGCATCTGGGATGAAAGGCATGAAAAGGATCTAAGAAATCTGGGTTAATTCAGCAAACCATCCCAAACATTTTTTATCGACATCTCCATGGCCCTGATTGTAATTGTGGTTCTAACCTTTAATTACTTTTTGCATAATACATTCTGCTCCCATACCCCCCTAGATGTGAAAAAAATCCTTTGAGTCCATCTATGCTGTTTAATAGTGTAAATGGAATTTATCATTTGTTTTCACAAATGGACTCACTTACCTAACCTTAACCTTACCTAACCTTCATTTTTTTCACTCTTTAAAAAAAAAAAAAAAAAACAGGTGATGTATAACATAAAAGTTGTTACTGCTCTACTAGACTAGACTAAACTAGACATGCTTCTTTGGCTGCATTTTAATGCATTTTAATATGTTTTCATCATTTGTATGTAAACACATACCTAACCTTACAGGTGGTTGGGTTTTTATTTTTCCCTCTATTTGTTTTCCCCCCTTTTTTTCTTTTTTAAACAACATTGCATGTGTAGCACCAGTTGTTACAGTTCTCATAAAACTAGACATGCTTCTCCTGTTGTTTATGTTGCTTCGCTTTCCCTCTGCTCTCCGCCGTGTTTACAGTCCCACAAGCCAGCAGCTGCCATTGATCTGTATGTTTCTCTTACCAGTAGATACTGTAACACGTTTGTGTGTGTGTGTGTTGTGGTATGTGATTGAGTTAAAGAACCGTTCTCTTCCCCTCTATCTCTGGTGTGTATGTGTATGTGCTCGCATATGTGTTTGTGTGTGTGTGTTTGTGTGTATGTGTGTGTGTTTGTGCGTGTGCATGCACACACGTGTATGTCTGTGAAGATTTACAGCAGTTATCTCCCACCTGGATGTCTGAGATGGGAAAGAGTGGGAAAGATGTGTCAGGAGAGTGGCTGATGTGGGGTGGGGGGGGGCGTTTGTGGTTGGAGAATATGTGTGGGTGGGTGGGTGGTGGGGGTCAGAGGAGGCTGGGGATGGAAGAAAGGCAGTAACATGAAGAGTTGCAGAGACATGTCAGGAGAGGGGCTGAGGTGAGGTGCTCTGGGGGCCTAGGGTGGGGGGGGTCTGGGGAGACGGGGGGGCTGAGTTGGGGGTCGGGGTGAGGGTAGATAGCTAGATAGATGTACTTTATATATCAAAAGCTGGGAAACCAAGCTGGGTGTTGGGGTAGGGGATGAGGTGGTGGTAGTGGGGGTCAAGGAAGGCTGGCTGGGGGGGTGGAAGCCAGACAGCAACACAGAGCTGACCCAGTCCATCTCCTGGATGCGATGGCAGGCAATCCACCCCCCCACTGTCATATCTCACCACACCACACCTGAGTCAGACATCAAAACAGGCCAAGAATCTTTACGCATCAAACAGAAAGTCATGGAACATGTAAGCCATTCCTGTCACTCCTGCCACTCTCTCTGTATCTATCTCTTACTGACACACACACATTAACTCTCTCTCTCTCTCTTTTTCTTTCTGCTTTTCATTCACTTTCTCTGGGTCTGTTGGTGTCTTTTTTACTCTCAAACTTACCCTCTCATCTCCCTCAAAGTCTCTCTTTCAGTGTCCCACATTCTTCCTCTCATTCTCTCTCTCCTCCTCACTCTCCTCTCCCTCTCTCTTTTTTCTCTTTCTCTGCACCCCCCGCCCGTTCTCTTGCTCCTACCTACTTCTGTCTCTTTCTCTCTCTGCCTCCCACCCTCTCTCCGTCCCACACTCCTTCGTCCTCTCTCTCCCTCTTCCTCCCTCACACACACACTCTCTCTCTCTCTTTCACTCTCTCTCTCTCTCTCTCTCTCTCGTTATTTCACTTCTCTCCACTTTGTTCCCCTCATCATCCACTTTCCACCTGCTCCGGCAGCTAATCTGCTCTGCCAGCCCTTGTGCCTTGTGTGTGCCGCACCACAGTGCTTCTGCGGGCAGGTTTCTGGTGGTGGTGGTGGTGGAGGTGGGGGTGGTAGCAGCCACTCCGCCGCCTGAGTTACAGGCCTTCAGGAGAGCGCTCCCTCGGGTCCCATTAGAGTCCCGCAGGGGTTTTTATAGAGCAATGTTCCCGGAGACTTATTGCACAAAAACAAAAGCTTTTCTGTCTTGCTTAACGCAGCCCTTTCTCGGGGAGCAGCACAGACAGCGGGGCCTGGTCCCCCGAGGCCTTTTGTCTAATGTCCTCCTACTACGGTGTATATATTTGTCGGCTGGTGCAGAGCGGCATGGAGCAGGAGAACCAAAGAAGGGCCCTCGGAGAGAGATCAGTGTTGGCCGCACAAGGAGTAGGGAGGTGAGTGGGTGTGTGTGTGTGTGTGTGTGTGTGTGTTGGGGGGGTGTGTGTGTGTTTGGGGGGGGGGGGGGGGGGCAGGAGGGGTGTCGATGAATCTATATGCTTCACATCTGGTGTGCGCACGTAGTCATTGTAATGTATCAGTTTTCACAATGGAAAATGTATGTATGGTATATGGCATGTGGCCTGTGCCCACCCACTTGTCAATCAGGCCCACCCAATCAGAAGTCTACCATTGTTTGATTGATTGTTTTACGTCATAACAGTAACCTATGTTATTAGGTAGGTCCACCTAATTTTTTCGGGACCCACCCATGTAATGATTTCTGGCTACACCCTTGGTTTATGGTGAGGGATAATGGAAAACCTGATTTTACAGTGTGGAACGAGGCAGTAAAATGTTACACCTTGAAGCATATTACTCTCTGCTGCTGGAACTTAGAAAAACTGTTTATAATTCCACATTTGCCACATATTCATTTAGGTTTTTTTATCTTTGCAAAGGGCTTGTTGGAGTTTTTGTGTTATTTACTATAAATACACTATAAAAAAACTATGCATTCATCCCCCACAGCTTCTAGTCACTGATGCACATCATGAAAGCCGATTTATATTATTTCTAATTAACAGCAAATGCACCAATTTGGCACAGTCTTATAAATGCATACCATTCAGTACAATTTCCTGCTGTTCCTTACATTACCAATTTCAGGCAGGTCAGGCTTATTAAAATATAGTATGCCACCCCACTCCCATTTCCACCCCCACCCCTACGCGCACACACACACGCACGCACACGCACACACACACAAATAATCATTATTATCATGCACCATACAGTTTGGCATTAGTTCTGCATAAGTAATTACCTCCTAAAAGGGAAAGGGTTGAACTAAATATCTTAACCCACCTAGCATGTATATTCTATACTATACTATTAGACATTTTTCACATCTTTCATTTCTGTCTTTCATAATAAAAACAAATGACAGTAAAGTACTGTCAGTACTGTCAAAAGTATAAATACAGTACCCAGGCACTCAGTGTTCTGCAGACAGTAATTGTGTAACTTTGTACTCCTGAAATTGATATACAGTATGCCACACGGAAAAAGTGCATTCTTGAGCAGTTTTACTTACGGTCAGTTAGATCAGAAAATTCTCACAAAGACTTGTGAGACCAAATGACTAAGCATAATGACTATCTTATTTATAAACAATGCCACAGCAAGTTCATTCATTCATTCATTCATTCATTCATTCATTCTGATGGCAATGATTAACTTTAATTTTGAGTTATGATAGAAGGATTTTGGGCAAGTTGTGCAGTGTGTGCAGGTCATAGTGTTGTGCTGTCTCTACTTACTTTTCTGGGGTGCGTTTCTCGAACGCAAAATAGCTAACTTGTTAGCCACTACCGTTGTTGGTACTTCCGAAGTACCGCCTCAGAGGCTACTTCGCGTTTCTCGAAGCCTACAGAGAGAAACTGTAACAGAATTTGTTTGTATACGAGTACTACCAGTGGCAAACATCCCAGGTTCAGATAATAAAAACTCAGCATATTTGTTTCAGCCACTGAACCAGTTGATCCTAATAAGCAAAACTCCTCAGCCAGGTAGATGAGCTATTGGTAAAATTACCTGTGTAATTTTAAGAGTAAGGGCAGAAGGAACTTAAGGTAGGACTTTTACATTCTCAAGCTGGTTTGTTTATCTCTGAGTACTAATACTTCAGTCCAGTTAAAATTCAGCACCTGGTTGCACCATCTGCATCATTAATAGTCATCATTATTCGATTTATATTTTAAACATGGTCCTGTATTTGTAGATACTGATAATCATGGCCACCATCAACATATGTCAATGTTGTTTATCATTTTCACAGAAAAATCATGTTTGATTGCACATAACTATTCTGAAATGAGAAAGATGGCAGAACCAATAACAAACCACTCTTACCTCTGGAATTGAACCTCCAGTAATTTAACATAAGAAGTCAATTTTCAGTTTCTGTTTTGGTATCTGATACCTCTGACAGAGCACCAAATAATAAGAGTCATTGTCCAGACTTTCACCATGGCAACTGTGTAGCCAAAGACAGTGACCTATTAAAATAATTTGTACTGAGAGTTATCATGATGTGTCTGTTTGTATTTGACATATTAAATAGCAGGGAATAACAGAATAGCGGGGAAGATGAGAAGATTAAAACAGAAACAAAGAAAGAGAAGGTGTACAGTCAAAAATATATATTTATTTTTTAAAAGGTTCACACAAGCAGCACAAGAAAATTGATTACCTGAAATAGAATGCAATTCGAGTGACATGTATAGTTTATGTCTCAAAATTAACTACATCAGTAATCATATCAATGCCATCAAAATGCAAAGTAATATGTCAGGTATTTTTTAACTATGCTAGTCCATTATAGGCTAGTATAAAATTATAGTTTTCCAGTCATGATGATTATACACATTTGTTTTTTTTTATTTAATTATCATTCTTTGGACTTTACCTAATGCCTAACAACTAAGCTGTTTTGTGACTGAAGTAGTTTTGCCTCCTTTCTTATTTTTCATTCAGAAATAGTTTCACCCCTTAACTTTGCCTGTCAAATAGTAGGGGTAGTGGAAGTGCTGTAGAAGAGGGGTAAGGTGTCAGGGTAAAAATGACAATGGGGCCATGTAATTCTTAAAGACAGCCTTAGGCACTCATTTTCGCCTGTACAATTGGTTTAGACACATCATTAATATTTGCAAAGCAGTCAGTGTGTTCTACAAATCAGTGAAGGAAAAACAGCACCACATTAGAATAAGCCCTATAACATGCCTAAAATCTTTCATTTTTGTCAACAAATATGTCGGCCCCATTACAATGACAAGTCTTTGTGACACTGTTTATAAACAAGACAGCCGAAATGCTTAGCACTTTAGTCAGTATAGCTGTGCTCTATTTTCTGTATTTTCTGAGGTACACCAAAGGTTTCTGATGACAGTGACTAAAATTGTACAAGGCTGCACTTTTTGCTGTGTAGCCCATATTAATTTCAACAGGACAGACTTGTGCTTTACTGTACGCGACAGATTGAGTGCAAGAGAGTGGGACAGATAGAAAACACCCCTTTGGCAAAACTTCCCAGAGGAAAATTTGAATTCTTACAACAGTCTTATCTTTTCCTCTCAAAAATAAATAAGATCTTATTGACTTTTAAACTGTTGCTCCTAAAACATCCACTGGAGAAAAGGAACAGTAGAAGGCTATTTTAAGTTATTACATTGAACTTAGTGTTGTCATAGATAATAAGAATGACAACTTGTAAAGTTTAGAAGATTTGAACATTTTGGCAAAACACATCAACACTCAACAGTGGGTCTTCCCCTGGTGGCACTCATTAACCACGACCTTGTCGGGTCTAATTTTTAAACTAATCTAATTACATTGCATTTAAGAAAGTGAATTCTGAATTATTTCTCCTAAAACCCCCTTGGAGAAAGATCTTATTTGTTTCCGAAAAAAAAGTCAAGACAATTCTGAGAAACAGTATTCTCCTCTGGGACACTGTCTTTCTAACTTTCACTTGCAAACTGAAGGTTCATGAGATGCCTCTCTGCTGATTTTTTTAGGGGATATTCCAACTAAGTGGTTTAGAAACTAATCCTGACTCTGAGTTTTATTGGGAACGACTATTAAGCATCCATAAATATAGTTCATTTTGACTGATATGACATGAGCAAATGATAATGTTATAAAACAGATTGTATTGTATGAAAGTAACTGATACATGTCCAAAAGCGTTTGCAATTTGTTCAAAGAAAGAAGAACTTGCTACTATGATGTGCACAAATGACTAAATGTTGTGGAGGTTCCACTGATAGTTATGAGAATTTGCATTTTGATCTGAGAAAAGCACCAAAGCGACTGACAAAAACTGTAAAATAACCAGGTAAGTGACTAGTGAAACAAAGCTTTAGGGTTCTTTCATTAGGAGGTTTACAGCTTACTTTGAGTTCTATCTTGGTTAGTCAGTAAAGCACGTATATATGCAGACCAATATTAGCAAGCACCATGCTGCTATGGCTGCATGCACGCACGCACGTACGCACACACGCACACACGCACGCACGCACGCACGCACGCACGCACACACACACACACACACACACACAAACACTATGTGACTTGTTCTCCAGGCAATCTGAGAGAGTAATTGTGAAACTGGTCACACTTAGTCTATGTGTTATGGTTTTGGCCGTTGTTGTTGTTGATTAGCTGTTGTGACAGAAGCCCTTACCTTACTATCAGTTGCCTTCAATACAGTCAACCACAGCATACTGCTAACTACACACTCAAACATGAGCATTATGGGTGTAGCACCCTCCTGGTTTCAATCCTTTCTCACTAGGCACTCCTTTAATGTGTCATGGAACAGACAACTGTCCTCAACCCACTGCCTCTCCACAGGGATACCTCAAGGGTTGGTGCTGGGTCCTCTGCTGTTTGCCATGTACACCACCTTGCTGGGCCATGTCATCCACTCACACGGCTTCCGGTATCACTGCTATGCTGAGGATACACAGCTGTACCTGTCGTTCCAGCCAGATGATCCCACGGTCCCGGCACACATCTCGGCTTGTCTCTCTAAACTGTCCGCATGGATAAGGGGACACCACCTTTAGTTTAATTTGTCTAACACCAGACTCTTGGTGATCCTAGTCCAGAATTCAATCTGCCATTTTATTAACCTGAATATTGGCTCTGCCACTGTTGCTTCAAACAAGGTTGCAAAAAACCTGGGGCCCATGATTGATGACCAGCTGTCATTCTCTAGCCACATTTCCTCTGTATCCCAATCGTGCCGCTTTGGCTTCTATAACATACAAAAAATCAAACTGAATCATACCTGACCCAATATGCCACTGAGCTTCTGTTACAGGCTATGGTCATATCTCACTTTGATTACTGGAACTCTCTCCTGGCTAGCAATTTAAGCACAAGGCTTTGACCCTAGCCTACAAAGTAAGGGTTTGCCCCTGCTTATCTGAAGGCTATAATAAAGGCTTATGTCCCATCCAGGGCTTTGCGATCAACACAAACAAACCGCCTTGTCTTGCCTTCTCCTCACACAAGGTGATCTCAGCCTAAACTGTTCTCCGTTGTTGTCCCTCAATAGTGGAACAAGCTATCAGTTGCTACGAGAGTAAGGTCATCTCTCTCTACATTTAAGAAGATTGCGATGACACTTTTCCCAGAGTACTTCCCTTCCTAACAAAAATAACCTCCACTCACCAACACTGTCCTGTACCCTGGCTGCACTAACTTTGTTATGCCTTTGCTTAGTCTGTTTTTCTCTGCATATCTGTAGCTTGTGCATATCCTCTATTATAAGTCGCTTGGGATAAAAGTGTCTGCTAAGTGTCATGTAATGTAATAAAAGTAATTTCTTATTACCTTCAATAAATAGCTAATTATTTGGGACACATGCAAATGATTATGTATCTGCTGTTTTGTACTTTAACAATGTTTATGTCAAGTTAATCAAAATGTATAACTGGTAAACTGATAAATAATCCTACCCTCTAATACAATAGGCATTAGTCCATTGCAGAAGTAATTACAGTCAAAAGTGCAGAACCAGTTGTCAAAACCTGTGCACTCACAGGCACTCACAGCTTTGCAAATGTTAATGTCTATTTAAGAACAAAAACTGACAATTGGCTGACAAAAACAGTATCAGACCTGTAATATTACTCTCAAATACTGAGTTTCATTATGATTATGCTACAGTTTCATTTTGTTTACTCGTTAGTTATTATACTCTATCTTACTCTATCTTTTCTGTAAAAAAGGCTTAGGTCAAAAGCTTTTAGTCATTATATATGCTTTAACAAGAGATGGATATCTCTGCTTCAGACAGTAAAAGTCCTACCACTTAAAACAGGTGCGCTTAAAGCAGGTGATTACACCAATTAGGTCATTTAGCCTACCAATGAGTTGTACTAATTAGAATCAGCTGGTTTAGCAGTTTAATAAATTTCTGAATCTGGGGGGTCCACTTAAACTCTAACTGTACACCTCGACTGTCATAGTTATAGGCAGGAGATGATAATTGTCAGATGAGGAAGCAAAGAAAATGTGGTCGTTGCTTTTTTAAATTTCTCCAAAGTTTACCACCAAATTCCTTACAACAACCTCTCCTTTCTCCCCGTTCCAGTTGATCTACTATGTTAAAAATAGCTTAGAATGCATATAGTGCTCTACCCTTGAAATGTCTGCTGAGAAATTGTCACAATATGAAGATGCCTTCTCTCACACTCATATTTTACCTTCGATGTGTTTTTTTTTCCGCCCCACAGTAAAGCAACTCAGCAACTTTAAGAGACCCTGTCCCTTGATATGAACACTGTATCTTGCCATATTTTCTCATAAACTGGAAAAATGGCAGTATCTGTTGCTGGTAATAATAGCCCCTATGCAATCTGTCAGAGGAGGGGACAAATAAGCTGTGTGCCTCTCCCCAGTGGAAATTCATTTGAAATCTCATTTTCTGCCAGCATTTCAATTTTGCCTACGATTTTTTCCCCTCTCTCCTTCCCTCCATGGCATCCTCTCTGTCTCCACCACTCCACCGCCCACCCTCGATCTTGCTCCTTCTCTCTCTCTCTCTCTCTCTCTCCTTACTTTCATTCATTTTCCCTTCCTCTCCTTTTCTCTCTCTTTTCCACGTCTCGTTCACTATCCCTCTCCCACTGCACTACCTGGCGGCCTAGGGACTTTTGAAAATAGGAGACACTGTTAATCTAACCTGTAATATCCCTAGAGTAGATGCCAAAGGGTGTCTTGTGTTGAGGATTTGCTACAGGGAGGTACTTTAAAAAATGTGGATGAGAAATACAACCGTAGAGACCTATACGCGTAACCACTAAAGTAATATTCTGATCATGAGTTTTGATGTTCTGATATTCTTGAATGATACAGAGAAAATGCATGGATGAATTAGATTAGGGTATAAGAGGCTTTAGCATCCATATTTACTTATCAAGAGCATAATACCATTCCTCATTCCAACTATGGGTGTTGTATACAAACACGTAAACAGAAAGCCATGTGCATATGGGGCTATATTAGGCCCATAGCCTACATGAAAAAGAGAAGACTGCTCCTTTCAAACACTAATGCCTGTCACCTTGTCTGAAATCCAGACGGATACTTTACCCTTACACTTGTATTTTTTTATTTATTTTAAGGAAAAATTTGTGCATTCCACACAAAATTGAGCTGCCTCTGTAGCTGCCTTCTTGATACCGCAATGCATACGTAAATAAGTGTCATGTTGTTGTTGAAAAACAACATTGTGTCACCTGGGAGCTTGCTGATAATCCCGCCAGGCGGTGTGACATCTTCAAAGTAAAGCCCTGGTGCATAGCACCGCACTGCCACTGGCACTGATGAATTCCACCTTTGTTCCCCCAGGTATTATGTTGCGTTCGCAAATATCCCGCCAAGCAGGCCACGCTCATAATAACTGCACCTGCCCGCCGTGATCTACTGTTGAAAGCCCGGTGTCATCTCAGGACGATTAAATCATCCCTGCTCCCCGCTCGCCAGGAACGAACAAATAACTGTATATTAGAACAAGGCCAAGGTCAGACTAGCCTATCAGTGGGAACATCTATTTTGAGAATTGCAAGCAAGTCCGCCACAGTATGGCAAACACAATGATAGACCCAATATTTTAGCTGAAGTATAGAGGCTCTTTTTCCTGCAACCGACTGGAGGCATTGCCGCCTGTAGATGTCACGGAGACCGCAGAAATGATCAGTCTGGACGATCGGGTGCACGGGATTGTGCTGAGTCTCCTGCTCAGATTGATTGGCTGACTTGAAGCCCGACAATCCAAAAATAAACTCGTCGTTTAACTCGTAGCAAGATGTTTACCGCAATTCAGGGTAAGAAATAGCCATGATTATCCAGGACAGCTGCATTTATTTTTCCTTATGAAAACGCGGCTGTTGATGGAGCATTGCTTTCACCTGCATTAGTAAATTATATCTTTACACCGCTCCCATTTGTGACAAGTAAACAAGCCCTGTATATGTCATCTGCACATTTACAGTAATGTGTGGTATGACTTAGCAGAGTCTCGAATGGTGATTAATTGAAGTGCCTTCAGGAATGCTTCAGTTTTGCAGTGCCACAGATATTCCTATGATATGTTATGTGACTAACTGGCCTCCAGGGTCTAGGCTTGGAGATTTTCAGAACATGTATCAGCCTTTGCTTTGACAAGTAAAACCATTTGTCTAGCGTGTTGTTTTTCATGTGAAAACACACACTTGATGCAGCCTCTTTAAGCACAAAGAATGGAATGTTTAATTGCTCAGATTTATGTCTAAATGGTGGATTGTCAAGGGGGAAGGAAGAGAGCAAGAGCGTTAATCACAATTCAAAAGGAATAAATCTCGCAGCACAGGCTTCATCTAGACCTCACACTACAGTTTGTCTTTTAAATATTCCATCACCAGTTATACCATAAACTGGGTTGTGCTTGTGTAAACACAAAAACTTTATCAATCATTCCAGTTAAATGTTTTATTCTTTAGATTATCTCCCTCAAGCAGAAATATTTCATGCCAGGCATTTTAGTTCTCAGTTCTTCATTTTTATTTCAATTTATGTGACAGTCACATGTTTTCTCGTCTGCATAGGTAGGCTGCATGCCTTCTCTGATCAGGGGCTAATTACACAGAGATAGTGGAAGATGCGGAGAAGCTCTCTTTGTCTTAGTGATTTTTTCCTCCACTCACGAGGACAAAAAAAACAAAACACAAGAGCTGCTAGTTTTCCCTCTCTGCCGCTGTCCAGTTCTAGCATCACACGTCTCCTGCTCCCTTTGAAATTAATCAGGAACGTGTAACACAGGAAATGAGGTGGCATTTTCCAATAATGAGAAATACTATTTCCTGGCCCCAGCAACCGAGATTGACATTTTCCATTACGAAGCAAAAAATGTACATGTGTTCCTCAATCCCAGTGTCGTAGGAGTTGATTTTGGCACAGAGCGCGCGGTCAGGTCATCAATCTTCGGTCTCGGCACACTCAGGCCTACACAGGGACAGGGGAGGTGCGGCGATGATTTATTAAAAAGGGGGGGCATGGAGGAAACCAGTAGCAAAGGAGGCCTGTAAATCCTGATAAAACTTGGATAAAAGCAATTTAATACCATCAATCATGAAATGCTGCCCTGCAACTTAAGGGGAGTGGTGAGTAGAGGTGGTTGGAAGAGGTGGGAGGAGGGGGGGGGGTTAGCACCTAAGCAGAGACCCTAGGGCAGCTTGAAGTCATGTACATTCAACAGATCTCTTTTTGTTGTGTGAGTGTTTGCAACTAACAATGTTGAGAAGAAAATAATGCTACGTCAGGGGAAAAATATCACACCACAACCTTCAACTCGGTGAAGAAAGCCATAAACTTGTCTTGCTACAGAGTGTAACAAAAATAGTGTGTGATGTTCCATGGTCTGCACAGATCATGCAAAAAAGCATCACACATACCGTAACCCTCCGAAATTTTCGTCTCCACATTGCAGAAATACTAACACCCTCAAAAAGGTTGTTCAGTTTTCCTCAGCAGTGGGTCGTCCAGGCTGTGTTACTCAGGGTGATGCATCTCTTTATTGGACAAACAGGACTGGGAAAGGAGGCCTTGAGGAATGATTTAATTTACTCTGCCAAGCAGTAAATCAAAGACAGCTTTGCCAGTGCGGCTGCATCAGGGATCTGCCACATTTAGCAATGCAATACACTTCCCCGAGCAATGCAAACAAGACAGATTAATATGAGAAAGTCCAATTGCCTCAAGGAGGGAAAACAATACAAAAAAAATCACAAGTGTGGGAGGTAAAAAAAAAGTTTTTTTAAGAACACCCAGGGGGGTGTTGTAACACAAGTTGTATGAGTGTATATTGAAGCAGGCATGGCTGACTCTTTACTGTCCATTCACAGCAGGAGTTACAAGAGCTATAACCATGACGGAGGTCATTTTTACTCCATGGAGAGACAGTCTGTCCGTCCAAATACCCCTGCTAGCCTTCAAAGTACCAGACAAAAATGAGGAAGTCACAACATAGTATATCTGAGTACCTTGGTAGCCTTTTAGTAGAAGGTGAAATGTTTTCTGGATGGCGTCCTGCTCCCGCTAGGACTGGGTTGTGAGGTGTGCAAGCCAAGTGCACTGTGCTCATTTCACAAGTCAAGTGTCTTTGGAGAGAGAGCAGCAAGGCCGTCAGCAAAGCATGGCGTAGTTGGCTAACTAGAGTAGATGGAGGATGGTGGAAGAGTAAATGCTAAAAAAACTAATAAAAAATAGATATAAAAAAGAAAAGTAGGTTACACTTTATTATACAGTTCCTGTTACAGTGTATGTCTATCATGAAGTACCCTGCAATAGTATGTAACATTATGTACTTACAGTACTCTGTACCTTAGGGTTAGGGTAAAGGTCAGGATTGGTCAGGACAGTTACTGTTAGGTATGTTAAATGTAAGTACATAATATCATTACATGTTGTTACATTTAGATACACTGTAAAAGGAAGCTGTAAAGTAAAGTGTGACCAAAAAGTATGATCGAAAATGTTGATTTAAGTCAACAGTGAAACGAGTTACTGAGACCATTGCTGTTTGTGCATCTTGAAGTGCTTTAGACATGTTGGTAGCTCCTGATGTGAGCACACAGTTTGACTGCAGTGCCTAATGGAGAACTTATGGGACTGCATCGTGCCAGCCTTGCTCCCGATGGCAAGGATGCATGAAGAGATTAATCCTAATAAACACGTGTTGACATTAATGGGACAATTCAACCTGCTTGCTACAGATGTCTGGGCCACGTGTTCTGGGCACTGAAAAAGTATTTCTCCACCGATTTGAACCTTTTGAAAAAATTAAATATTTACGCCGAGACATCTGTGGCCCTGTAAAGCAGGTGGGAATTATTGAATCGCTGAGAGTTGGGAGTTTTTTTTGTCACCTTTGTTCACTTGTCTTTTATTTATTCATTTGTTTACTTTAACACAAAGGCAACTTCCTGAACAGTTAGACACTATTTATTACGGTTGCCTGTGCAGCATTCTTCACTGTCACTGACAACACGTGTTGTATACACACACCGCTTCCTACTGAGACTTTGTGCCTCGCACCACCTGTGCTTTTTGGGAAGTCAAAAATAAGCAATTATGGCAAATTACAGCAAAAGACGTCATATATTTGCAGTCTGGGAACAATGCGAAAAGTAACTGAATGTTGCATTTCTCACACATTCATATTTTGTTGTGTCTCTGATTGCTCTTCTGGGAATGATTAGACAACAGCTGAGCTTACCAAATATGCCAGCTTGACGTGACATCCAGCAATTTTTCAGCCTTCTGTGAGTGTGTTCATACTAAGACCTTAGGTGCACTGGTAAGAACTGATACAAATGGAGCAATGCAGGCAGGTCATGTGTGAAGTTGTAAAGCAGTGCGTTCTTCTTGGAATTCGAAGACATTTTACTTTTTATCCGAAAGGCTTCTTCAGTTCTGAGAACTGATGGTAGAGTCTCTGGAGATGTTCCTGTAGTATATTAAGCAGTGCAGTACACATTGGCTGGTTGTAGGAACGCACATATGGGTGGCTTGTTTGTCAGAAAACCCATTTGCTACTGAATTTGAAATCAAACTAGTTTTTTATTTGCAGTCATTGTTTATGGGTTGTTTTGTTTTGTTTTTGTCTCTTGTTTTTCCCCCTATTAACTGTAACAACTATAGCAAACTATAGCAAGGTGTTATATCTTTTGTCTTTCTTATGCTGTAGCCCATGTTCTACTTTGACTTCTAAATGTTGTCACTACCTTAATGAAGCACTTTGGGTCAACTTCTGTGCTATATAAATAAGCTCACCTGGCTTGACTTGACTTCCTGGCCCAGTAAATATGCAAGGTCATAATATGGCCTTACTTAATGCCATGACAAGATGATACTTACATTTACACGTTTACCAAGAACATTTGATTTGCACTGAGTTCAGTACTAAAACAAAATGCAGTGTCTCCAAACTCATTATGATTCCAGATTTAGATTACACCACCACTGGTCTGACATACTACGGTGAAAGACAAACACCGAACTACTTACATTTGTGTGTAAATGATAAAATAATCAAGAACCCTTCTCAGCCATGTCACTGCATGCTCCAACTTCTGACCTCTGGAAGATGGTTTAGGTCCATTCATACAGAGACAACACGCTTCAGAGACAGGTTCCTCCCTTCAGCTATCAGACTCCTGAACAGGGCGGTATTTCAACATGGTAACGACCCCAAGCACACCTCCAAGATGACCACGCCTTGGGTGAGGATGAAGGTGATGGACTGGCCTAGCATGTCCCCAGACCTAAACCCAATTCAGCATCTGTGGGGTATCCTCAAATGGAAGGTGGAGGAGCTCAAGGTCTCAAGCTCAAGGTCAGCTCTGTGATGTCGTCATGTAGGAGTGGAAGAGGATTCCAGTGACAACTTGTGACGCTCTAGTGAACTCCATGCCCAAGAGAGTTAAGGCAGTGCTGGAAAATAATGGTGGCCACACAAAATATTGACACTTTGGGCACAATTTGGACATTTTCACTTAGGGGTGTACTCACTTTTGTTACCAGTGGTTTAGACATTAATGGTTGTGTGTTGAGTTATTTTGAGGGAACAGCAAATTTGCACTGTTATATAAGCTGTACACTGCCTACTTTACATTGTAGAAAAATATTATATCTTTAGACTTCTCCCATGGAAAGATATAATAAAAAAGTACAAACATGTTAGGGGTGTACTCACTTCTGTGACATACTGTAAATAGGGCTAGGCTGACTGCCCCTGTGACACTGTTTTCACAGATGATGAGTGTGTGAGGGACAAAAATAGGACAGTCCATAATTCTGAGACAAGTTTCCATTTCTGGTTCAATGTGTGATTAACTTTTGTGGGAACAGTCATTTCGAATAAGTGGTTACTTTTATTTAAAGCATTATTCATTTGATCAAACAATATAATTTTAAATTTTACACAAAAGGTCTTTGAAAGCTCTCCAGGTTCCTTTCATCCACACGTAAATCTTCATTGTTACCATTCAGATAAATTAGCACTTTTTAAAACCCCAACCCCACACACACACACACACACTTACACAAATACACACACACACACACACACACACTCACACATTCTCTCACTCTCTCTCTCGCTCTCTCTCTCTCACACACACACACACTCACGCACACACTCCCCCGCCCATCTTCACAGCATTCTCCCCGGGGATGGCCTGTCAGATATTTCCCTATTTAAGTGTCATCTGAGGGTTCAAGACACCAACAGGCTTCACTGACACCTGTCCAGGCTGTCGCTCTCCTTCCTCCGTCAGAGTGCAATTACCTGCCTCGCACCTGCACATGAAACCAGGCCATTCCTCTGTACTTAAAGCTCTGCTCTCTGGGAGCTGCCATTCCTTTTTTTTTTGGCATGCTCCCCACCAGGGGAATTCAATTGTCAGCCACATTTCAACACCAGTGCTGATCTGCATTTTAAGATATACAAAGGGATACTTCTTTTTCTATAAGGAAGCTGGAGTGAAAGTAAACGAGTTTGAAATAAAAACCTTAAATACAATTGTATAAGTAAGAAAGATGACAGTTCAGCAGACACTTAAATAGTCTTTGGCATAGTCTTAGGCATATGCTTTGTCCTCACTGAGAACCCTTGCTGATTCTCCCAGACTGAGACAGCAGAGAGAGGCGTTGCCAACCTGTAGGCCTACTGGGCGGGGGAGTGGGGGGGCAGACAGATGGAGGTGGTGCTCATGGTGGTACTGGGGTGATTGTCACAGTGTCACCAGGAACAGGTAGCTTAAAGCTGCCATCAGCAGGTCTTCAAAGGCATTTTTCAAACATACAGTATTTGCTGGAACTGTCACACTTTTGTGACAGTAGTACATGAAAGAGGCAGTTTAGGAAGAAATACGACCCCTTTGGCACCACCTACAGCCTGTAGTCGGATTTGCAAAATTACCCCGCTCACAGCGACTTGGCACGCGTCTAAGGACTAGACTCTATGGTTGGGAACCTGTCAGAGCAAAAGGGGAGTGGTAGCTCCTGTCAATCAAAGCTCATTGCTGTTGTTGTATACGGGACTCATTCACCTGTTCACTCCCTTTCGCATGCACTGTCATGTCTCTAAATGGAAAGAGGGGAAGGGAGGATTGTTTTGGAGCTCGGTAAAGGGTAAGGAAGAGACCTGGATGTTGTGTCTTTTTTATTTTTCCATCCAAAGTCCTGCAACTTTGAAGACCTGCCGACAGCAGCTTTAAAGATGGGTGATGGTCTGAATGAATTAATGAATGAATGAATGAATAAATGAATGAAAGAATGAAATGAAGTATTACCATCTTGAGACTAGTATGAATTACTGTAGCAACCACTGAGACTACAGTGTGTTGTAAGAAAGTATGGTATGTGAAAAAGCTAGACATTAAAAAAATGTTTGATTTGAGTTTAGTAGTACCAATTTACTTTGATTTTTAAATTAGCTGCTCACACACTTTTGTTGCGCTTTTTATAATAAGCTCATCCCAATGACATTGCACAGCTAGCTCACTTGCAGGTAAATGGGCACTGGTTAGGAAACAATAATTTAGGCTGAGGTGAACAGCTTTTTGCACATGGACATGAAAATAAAAGCATTTTGCTAATGGATATTTTGGATAATTCTAAACCAAGGCAGCATATATTATTCTTCCTGTTTTTTCACACGCAGGGAGTTAATAAGCAAACTTGTTCAAAGAAAACAAAACATGCTTGTTCTATCATTATGAGGCCATTTGGAAAAAATATGGAATAATCTTTAGTGCCTCCAGTCTTCTTACATATATATGTAGAAAGAGCGAGGTCCACACTGTAAAAAGTGCTCCTTAGAACCATCTAAAAACAAATAGGGCAGCAGGCTGCATTGATCTTTTTACATATGGGTTTAACTTGCACTATTTTTCTTGCGTTATTTTTTCAAGGATCAACAACATATGTTGGTTAAACCCACTTAAAATGTGAAACTTAAATCAACATAAAAAGATCCATGCAGCACATTGCCTTTATTTTTTACATTTGTTATGTATTCTTTACACATATTTTTAACTTCAAAGTGACACTTTTTACAGTGTAGATTTAAAGAAACATGAAAAAATGTGGATGTAATTGACTTACAGTTAACCGCTAGTGCCTGCAGTATTCTTAGGTCTACATTTAGAGGGGGAGAGAGAGAGAGAGAGAGACAGAGAGAGAGAGAGACAGAGAGAGAGAGGTCCACTGACCTCACAGCTCTCAGCTCCCGCCATGCCAAGTGCTGCTGCAGTGTCCGGGGAGTATTTCCCTGATGACGTTCTCTCTCTGACAGGTCCGGCTGTCCTGTCCTCTTAGCACACACGCTTCCGTGCTTGCCGGAGCCTGACCGCTCCATGTCCCCAAACAGATAGTGCACTGCCTCGCCTGCGAGCTGCTATTCAGATAACCTTGTCCTGTCATTGCATGCCTTTAAGAACAAATCTCACACCCTTATCGGGATCTTGTAAGGCCGGCTAATGCAATTTCCCAGTCACTGAATCTGTATCTCTCTCTCTCTCTTTCTCTCTCTCTCTTTCTCTCTCTCTCTGTCTCTCTCTCTCTTTCTCACTGTACCGCAAGCAATCATTCATTCCCCCAAGATGCCTACCCACCCTCCATGGGACGAGGCTTTCTAAGACCCAGCAGCACCAAAGGCAATCTTCAGGTTTGATCTGACATCTTTAAGAGGGCCCTGAGCCGCCGAGTATTAACCTGTCTGACAGCGTCTGCCTGATGCTGCTACCACCACCACCGCCACCACCACCGCGGCTGATGGTGCTGCTGCTGCTGCCGCTGCTGCTGTTGCCACCTCCATCTATCCGCCCAGTACATCACAGCTGAGCATTACCAGCTGTCAGGAGCAGAAGTAGCGACCCCCACAAACTGTTATAATGTGACTGTGAGTGTAGGTTTGTGAGTGTGTTAGTGTGTGTGTCTGAAATTTACCAGCCACGGTAATATTTTATCAGCATTTGCCTGGTGGCTGGTGCCAATTTCCATCCCTGGTGTGTATCTGTCAGGGAACATACATGAGGGTGTATAGTACATATCTAGCATTTATGTATGACTGTGTATCTCGATCATATTATTTTGTGCTACTGTTATTGTTAGCACTGTTATGTAGCTGATACAGTTAAATGAGTGGCTTCAATGTTTGGCGTATGTGTGTGTGTAACACTTTCTATGAAGATTGTATTCATAAGACTATAAACACATTCATAAAATATGATAATGCCTTCATAAAGCTTAATAATGGTTGAAATTAGTATTCTTATACATACTCATGGCTTTATAAGCAAGAATGCACTGTCACTTGAAATTAGAATAGGGCTTATGCCACAGTATTATAATGCCTTAAGAGTACAGTCATGAGTATGTTCAAATAGTTATTTAGGCTACTTAACATACTTTATAAATGCATTATAAGCCTTTATGAAGGTGTTTGAATGCTTTTGAATGCAAGCGTCATAGAAAGTGTTATCCAAAATTTCTCTCCAACATAAACCTTGCAGTGTTTTAAATATAAACTTGCCCAAATTAAAATTAGATAGGGTATCCTCCTTTTACATATTCTTTAACAAATTGGAGGACAAATTTGCTTGAGAAAGTAAAAGTCCTGTACATGAGTTCCTTATGCCTCTGCCTTTAACACAGGTGATTTCACTAATTAGCCCATCTACCTATCTTAAGAGTTGTGCTAATTAGGATCAGCTGGTTCAGTGAACTAAAGAATGTCCATATGAAAATTACTGCTGTGGCTGGAACAAATACTGAATATGGCAGTACTTTTGCTTTCTCAACCCTGGATGTCTGCCTCTGGAAAGATTATTAGTGATCATAATCTTCAGTACTACTTAGCTGCATATTAAGTACACAAATTAAATTCAGAATCATATGTATACTCGTGAAAGCCTGTGTTATTCCTGTGCATAGTTTTAGCCATTTACTTTTTTTTTACCAAGAAGATGTATTAAGATACAATATCTCTTCTTCCCGGGAGTGATGGACAAGGTAGCAGCCAGAGTTGTCAATCCCAGCTTGCCGGCTTTAGAAAGTAAAAACCTTGCCACCATATTCCATCCATCCATATTCTGATTCAGCTGACCCCAATGATCACACAAATAGTCTACCACCGCTAGTCTGGCTCTCAGGTTCAACCCACCAACTGCCAGAAATGGCAGGTGGGACCCTGAGCATGGCACCATCCCCACACACTGCTCTGTGGACGCCTGCTCATGTGTGTGATAGGTTCGTTTCATTGTGTACACTATGTGCTGCAGAGGCATGCTGTGTGATCACAAAGACAAATGGGAATCACTTTCACTTTCAAAACCTGAGCAAGCTCATGAAGTGCACATTGCACACAAGTATTTGCAGTAACCAAATACAAGCCAAAACCTTAAAAAAACCACATTTGTACAGGAATGCATATACATAATCAATCCCATCTGATTACTAAAAGAGAAAAAGCACAGATAGGCTCTCATCCTATTACCTGAACAGAGCACAAAAGCCTTAGGGGTGGAGGGAGGCAGGGAGGGAGGGAGAGAGCAAGGGGAAGAATCAATGTAAGTGCAATTATGAGAACTATTTTGGTTATGCATCAGCCCAACGAAAATGAAAGCTAGAAGTTTACCTATCAACCAATTTTAATTAACTAAAGGGCCGCCATTCACTTAATGAAAAGCTTCATTGAGACCCAATGGAACTAATTTCGTCATGCTAATTGGCTGGGGCCATAGCGTGCGGCGGTGGGCTAATGCCGTGTGTACTCACTAATTTAAATTGTGCTGATCAACCTGCCGCTGTGTAATTTCATAATTAAATTTCCTGTAATGCCAAAATGCAGTTCCAGAGCCCAGAGGGTGCGGAGGGTAATGTGTTATGAGCGACTCTGATTAAATACCTTTCCCACAATGCACCTGGTGGTGGAAATAGATTTCGTTTTGTAATTTGAGAGTCTCCTGCTGAGATGGAAGTTGTGAAGGATTTTTAAAAAGTATTTATTAGAAGCACTGTTGCTACAGACAAGGGCACATTTGAATATCTGAACAGTTCGGAGAAATTAATTCAAATTATAAACGTATTAGACAGAAATCAATTAATTAACCACAGCTTGGTGTCATGAAATAAGGAATAAAACTTTCGAGCTGTCATATGTCGGTACACAACAAAACATGTCTCCTCACCACTAACTCTCTACTATAAAAATGTAAAGAAATGTAAACACTAAATATAAAGCGAAGTGAGGTCAGGTAGGCAAGAGTCTTTAATCATACTTGAATAGTTGTTACATTAACATTAGGCTACTATAGTAGGCCTACATCAAATCACTGCCACAACATCACTAAAGCATCTCATGAAGCCATTGATCTGAGAAGATGCTCTGTGACAATAATGACACTGTAAAGGGGGTGAGAGAGAGAGTGAGAGAGAGAGTGAGACAGACAGAGAGACAGAGACAGAGAGAGACAGAGACAGAGAGAGAGAGAGAGTGCATCTGGTTTAATGGCTGGAGACAAATGCATTGTAGCAGCACTCTACACCTCATCACGTGCCTTGGGAATGTGGATGGACTGAACATAAACGCTTGGAGCTGACTCAATGTTTTTTTTCAGACCGCTTTCCATAAAGCAGACTATTGCTTGCGGCATAGGAGGGGAAAAAATGCGTCAGGGTCAAGTAATTGATATTTCTGCTTACCCAGTATCAGCATTCTATTATCTGTTCCATAAACCGTGTGGACTGGCAGTTTCAGCAACACTGTGCTGTTACTCTCACCTGGTGCATTTTACAAGATTGTGCGTTTATGCGGTGTAGACACTCCGAGAGAGTGGAGCAGGTCGTCGTAATGTAACCTCAAACAGGTGTGTGTGTGTATGCATGTGTGTGTGGGTTTGTGGGTATGTGTGTATTCACATGTGCGTGTAACACAAACTATTAAATTACAGTCTGACTGATATAAGCATCCTGTTATGTGATCTATAAAAATATGGATCGCCTTGCACTGTCAGCATATGACCTCATTAAATATTTGCAGCTTGGTCTCATCAAACGGCGTAGAGTGTCACGCCAATTTCCTTAAGTCTTTCCACATGTTATTTCAACGTTGTTTTGTATTTTCTTGTGTCATTTCACGCCACCAGTTTCCCTGCAGTTTTGACCACTGACCAGAACATAATGGCTAACTTTGTTAGCCTGTGTGATGTGTTAACATTTTAAGCATTCTAATCTAAGCCAATAACCCTAACCCTAACCCTAACCATCTCTCAGTGTTAAAACTTATCCATACTTGTCTATACGTCTCTCAGTGTTAAAACTTATCCATACTTGTCCACTTATTTTGTAGTCTTATATGTGACATGCGAAAATGCTTAAGTGGTGTGCTATTCTACACTATCCCATGAGAGCATGTAGATATTTCACAACACAACTATGCAGGCCTCAAGGCTTGGTAAAGTACCTTAATGTGGGGGTTTTACTTTTAAAGTTGTTTGTGCAGCAACCTCACATGTTTTTAATGAAACAGAACAAAAGGACTATCAATTTATTTATTTATGCTTTATATATCAGGATTTAAGTATTAACTGGGTATTTGCATTGGTATGTGTTAATGCTAAGCAAGTGCAGTTGCAGAAGTGTGTGTTTACAAAGACTGAAGACCTGGACAAATGGAATATCATTTGTAGTTACAAACCTGGATGTGTAAGAGAGATATATAGATAGAGAGTGAGAGAGAGAGAGACAGAATGCAATAGCCTTATTTGTTTTTTCCCATTCCTAGCTGTGTGTGAGTGTGTGTGTGTGTGTTCAAGGGATCATGACAAAAATAAAGAGAGATGGGTTCCCCTGGGGTGAAGTCGCTCCCCACTTCAATTAGATTCTATTGAATTTTATTAAATCTTCTCCGAGCTGTCACTTCATTGCGCTCTCTGACAGGGAAATAAATAAAGCTTGCCCTGACAAAGTGCAATTTTCAACAAAAAAAAAGTCTCAGTGTGCACACAGCCACCCATTGGAAATGATGGTCCATGGAGAGAGACAGAGACAGAGAGACAGAGAGAGAGAGAGAGAGAGAGAGAGAGAAAGAGAGAGAGAGAGAGAGAGGAGAGAGAAATAGTATCCTAAGGAAACAGTTAAAAACATCTGCAGTTTTAGTAAAGCCAGTTTGTATGCTTAGAAGTTGAATCAGTTGGATCGTTGCACTTGAGCTATGTGTGTGTGTAGAGAGAGAGACAGAGAGAGACAGAAAGAAAGAAAGAGAAAAAGATGAAAAAATGACTAATGGGGCCTCTACCTTGTAAAGGCTGAAGACAATGCAAAGACTCTTGCAGGAGATGAGACAGTTGTTGAGCAGGCATCTGAAATTATCCCCAGAACATGCGGGGGATGGATGGTGGCAGAGTCCATCAGTTCAAAGCTGTGGGCGTTTCACTTGCACCAAGTCTCTCTCTCTCTCTCTCTCTCTCTCTCTCTTCACAGCACACGTGTTATCTTTACACTTGTAAGCGATACGCTGTAGCAACTCGGGCTTTGTGAGGGCAGGTTTTTCTCAGTTCCTGCAAAGGCAGAAGACACCTCGTGTCGTGTGAAACTGAACCTGAACGACACCCCGGTGCATTCCAACTTCTGTGATTCCAACATGTAGAGGTGTGAGGTGGCCTTGAATTCATAGCTCAGCTTCTCTGAAATAAGTGCAGCTGACAACAAGCAAAGTACAGCTGGCGTGATATCCTGCTTAAAATGTCTCAGTTATCAAACAATATTATCCGTTGTCCCAAATGTATGTTGGCATGTGACTGTGTGTATGAAGACATCCAGAAATATTGCAGTGATGTGCAGGTAAGTTTATATAAGGTGAATACAACATTTTTACGTATTCAACCCAAAAGGCAGTGTTAAGATTGTGTATATTGTACATATGAACTGCTGCATGACTTTTTAATTCACTACACACAGACAGAACATCCTCTCGACCATCTGGATGTTGGGACTTTGCTTTTCTTTTAGGAATAGCCTGAGATTTAATAGTGACGTACCAGTATCAAGTAACAGCCCTGCCATCTAGTGGTATTATCATGGAAGCGCAGCTACAGTAGTATTGAGTAGTAAGATCCTTTCTTTACCAGAGTGGGTCAAATCAGCTTGAGAAAGTGATAGTTCTGCCACGTGGTCTTTCTGCCAGTGCTCTAAACACAGGTGATGTCACTAATTAGCTCATCTACCTGGCTAAAGAGATCTGCTAACTAGGATCAGCTGGCTCAGTGAATTGGCTGAACTTTTATTTTCTGAACCTAGGATGTCTGCCTCTTAATTACCCACTGCCATGTTTAATAATCAGCCAGGGTTGTCTGAGGTCTGGAATAAGTAAAAGCTGTACTCAAATAAAAATACTGTTTCTTTAATAAAAAAGTGGAGTAGTATGACTGGAGTAGTACCTATGATTGCAGTATAGGCAGAAACTGTATTTCATAAACTGATTGCTTGAGCAGTTAAGTGGCTTCACTTCATGTTTTGTTATACCTGGGCCTTTGTATTATATTTAAATAAAGTAGCTCCAACAGTACAAATAACTGGGGAAAACAAGTCACAAAGTAATAGTTTTCACCAGCAGATGTGGTTTGCCATGGTACCTTCGAAATATGTTAAAAAAAAGCGAAATGTCTGTCATGTTCCGGAAAGCATATCTGTTTTAATATCTGCATATTCACAGCCTCATGATGCTCTCACAAGCTCTTTATACAGACCAGTTACACACAGGCACACAGTCAATACAAACATCCTGATGTTAACAAAGAAACAGTGATGGAAACATAAACACACACAAGAAAATACACATATGGATACCCCTCCTCCAACACACACGCACACACACACACACACACACACACACACACACGCACGCACACGCACACGCACGCACACGCACACACACACACACATATGCGCACGCACACACATATGCGCACGCACACACACACACACACACACACACAGATAGTAGTGTTCTAGAAAATGTCATAAGGGCAAACTACTTTTAAGGAGGTTACAGGTTAAGTATTTGTTCCTTGTTTCAAATGGACCTTCATTAAGGGGAGGCATGCTAAGAGGCCTTGGCTTTGGCACTGGCCTCACACTAGAGTGTTTATCAAACCCCTGAAGCCTCTGGAGTGCTTCTGTACAGTAGGCTACCTACACTGGACCTCATATTTGGTAAACAGTGGTTTGGATATGTAACAGAGACTCTCACGTTACAAAAATGCATCCTGATACTAAACACAAACACCAAAAAAAGGAGCTAATGTGACAACTAACATCAATAATCCATTTTTTTTTTCTGACAGGACTTCATTATCATGTCATAGCCCTTCCCTTACGTTTGGAGTTTGGAGAACATGGAAACACAGGACAGTTCTGCAATTTTTCAGCTAGAAACTCATCTCTGATGATTTACAATTTGAGAAACAGCTGGAAGGAGAAGTTCGGTGTGAATCAATCCATAACCTTGTTGTTTGAGGTCACAGAGGTAAGAAAAAGATTGGGAAGAAGAAAAAGTTTATGCAACATAGGTCAAATAATGAACTGGTAGCTAACACTAACTGAATGGGGCATAGAAACTAACTTTGAGTTTTAGTTCCCTATGCCCCAATTAGTTTTAGCTAGCTGCTATTCGGTTTACTGTTCGGTCTATGTTGCATCAAATTTTCTCATTCTCTTTCCTATAGGTGGTACTCGGTGATCTCGAACAACAGGGCTATGGATTGATTCATACGGAGATTCTCCTTTAAGACAGTCAGAGCATGCAGATACAGCTGCGGATGCTGTATTCTCTGTATGCCGTAAAAATGCTGCATTCATTGCATCTGAAATATCTATCTCTACTGATGCAACTGTCACTGTATGACACAGACAAACATGTAAACATACTGAAAAGTTCTTCAAAGTTGATACAAGGTAACAAGTTGGCATTATTCCTGATTGGCTTGATTTATATGACGCATGATTTTTCTGACCTCTGATGTTGTTATTCATGTAATAAGATGGAAGTATCTAAAATAGACTTCAAGTAACATTATTTTAAAACAGGATGTCCATGATCTCTCTATGCATAAGTGATATGGGGGGGGTAGGTTTTAAAAACAAGCAAACAAAGGTGCAAGCAAATAAATACAGTGTGCAAAAAAGAGAAGCTAAGCCCACCCCCTATTGATAAAATAAAAAAAGTCTGTCCCTTGCGTTTGTGGCAGCCTGCTGTGCCTCGAACCGTGACAAAAATCTCCATGCATTTGGCAACCCCACCAACATGTTAAAGAAAAATGGTTAGAGATATGCATTCATTGGCAAGGGCTGGCATACAAATGGAAATACAGACTTTTTTTTACCCATCATAGACAAAAAGTGCCCCCCACCCCACCCAATAACAAACATGTTCCTCTGAAGACTTTGTACCAAACGGCAAAAAAAATACTCATACTCATCCAAACACACAGGCACACTCACACACTCACTAACTTGATGACAAACAGTTTTTTGTAGTTGGAAAAAAATTGATGCCGTCCTGGTAAATTTGGCTTAATGCTAATGAAGGCATGGGGTTGGTTCGCTCACGGAATCTTCAAATCTTCTTCCTTCGGAGCGCTGGGAAGAGCCGAGAGTGTCACAGTCGAGCTAGGACAGGCTTCTGAGTGGGAATCTTGCCTCCTGATTGACAGATGAAAAAATAAAGTCAACAAAATAAACATCTGACAGGATTATCACACCCCCTCCTGGTTGTACCCTGACTGAAATAACCGTGCAAATATCTTGCCGTGCGTTTGCACCCATAAGTTCCTCATCACCCATACGAAAATAAACACTTTTTTTTTGCCAAAGTGGGTCAGGAACATGTGCTGGGAGAGGTAAGTGTTCTTCTATGTAGGGCATCACACCCAACAGTGGAGAGGGGGGGGTGCCTTAGAACACAGACAGGGCCGTTTTTGAAGACAGGCAAAGAGATGGCAGACAGACGGTAGCTCTGACACTCTGGCTGATGAGAATAGCAGCGTGAGGTTACACCGTTATAGTTTCTTTCGCATACGATGTCTGTGCCCAACACTCATAAAACCAGGAAGCCACTTAGCACTGTGGTGGAAGCATAGATATCTAGAGTTTCTAGTTACATATAGTTATATAGTTACTGAAAGATATCTACGGGTGGAACCACATATAATACACAAACACATCTGTAAAGCTGAGGGTCAAACCTTTTATAATGTCAGTGAATAGGGAAATGGCCTGACCAATTGGCTAACAATTTCTTCCTGGAGGTGTAGTTACTGAACGATATCTATGGGTGGAGCCACCTTTTCTTTTAATCCACAAACAGAGGATCAAGCCTTTTATAATGTCAGGAAATAGGTAAACCAATGTGTTCATTTTACACGTTTCTGCGAATCTGTGAAATAGCGGGACCGGGAAAGGTGAACCGTGATATAGCGGGGGATCACTGTAATGTTTTTTTTTTTTTTTTAAACTAGTCTTCCTGTTGTGCCACTGCCACGGTTGTGCCCTTTATGTTGTCCTCACTGTTATGAGGAGTAGAACTCTATAGAGGCAGACGCCATGGCACTAAAGCTCACAAGAAAAGCTATTGAGCTGAGTCGCTCCAATAATGAGACTCAAATTATTATTCTTATCTTGCTGATGCAAATAATTTTGATAATCTGCAAAACAAAGTACTTGGAGAGGTTACTCAAACTCCATCATTTTGTATAGGCCTTTCTGTCTAACAGTCAAACTTATTATATTTTTGGGTGACTGGAAGATCTGGTTATCATTACCATCCATTATAACAATTATTATCTTACGGGCCTACAATTTCTCCTGGCATTGATAGAGAACACAACACAACTCTTCTGAAGCCATTACAGGGTATTACATCATAAATTATAAGTGATTAGTTCTTCCTGCACAAACTTCATCTTTTAGTGCAGTCGGTGGTAACTGGAAGCTATCACAATTCCGCAAGCAGTGCTTACCTAAGGTGTCTTCCAAAGAGTTCACTGCAAGCTTGTTTACTTTGAGGACAACCTGATCTGCCCTGGAAAACAAAAAATAAAAAATAATCTGTTATGTCCAGTGGTCAGTCATTCCAAACAGAGGACACACGAGCAGCTGTCAGGCGTGCTGTGGGTGCCTTACGTTTTGACCTTCTTGACAGCGTTGAGCCTGAGGAGGGCGGCCAGGGCGTTCTTCTGCAGGTCTGAGGACAGTGCCTCATAGCACCTCAGGCTGCCTGTGTGGGACACCAGAGAGCACAGCTGTTAGCGCTGGGGTACTGCACTTCCTCTGATCACAGGTAGGGGGCAGTAGAATACCCTCTAGCTCTGAGCCATGTTTACGGCTCTGCTCTTGTGTTTTTTTCTACACATTTTACACTTGCATATATTTTCTGTCCATTTGCGGTCTTCATTCCAACACACTAAAAGGAACGGATCCAACAGACTTATCTTCGACTGCGGCTCAGGATCAGCATGTTATCTCACATTCAAAAAGAATAGTGATTGTTTTTTTTGCGGCATTTTAATTCAATTGACACTTAAAATGAAGCATAGGCAATAAAGATATGTAGTTTAGGTACAACAAGAGCATGCACATAAACACACACACGCACACGCACACGCACACGCACGCACGCACGCACGCACGCACGCACGCACGCACGCACGCACGCACGCACGCACACACGCACACACGCACACACGCACACACGCACACACACACACACACACACACACACACACACACACACACACACACCTGCCAAATGGAGCTTGACAGCAAACGTCCTAACAGCAGGAACAAACTGTTTTTCAGTGAGGTTGTCATTGGCTTCTTCACAAAAGTATCGGCACACCACCTGTGTACATAAGCACGCACACACACACACACACACGAACACGAACACACACACACACACACACAGTGGGGAAACCAGACAAAAAAAAGCATGTTAGTGGAGCTCGATACTTCCACCGCCATCATCCCAGCAGGGGATCCCAGTCTGTTTAGGGAATCAAAAGGCAGGCACTTTTCTTAGAATTGAATACTACTTTTGGGCAACCATAAAAAAGACTGCTCACTATCAGCGCCATTCATGCCTTACTAACCCTTTCATACGCACTCATGATATGGTAACATTTACTGTAAAAGAACCATTATAACATCTAAATGAGTAGGACAACAGGTTATGGCATTCAAAATACAATGGTAATGCTAACAACAGAGCAACAACCTCTCTCTCTCTATCCATACATAGGTGACAATACATTGGGCAAATATATTGGGCAGCTTTTTGAGCATTGATGCCGAAGAATAACATGATGGACTCCTAATGTTCTGACTGAATAATCATTACAAAAACACGAGTGGCCTGATACCAGTGGGAAAGCACCGAAACAATACATGTTCAGTACAACAATACTGCAACAACAAGTTGCTCAAAGAAGTTGTCCCATATATTGTCACCTCTAGTGTATCCCTGATTAATATGGAGAGTGTGTGAATTTTTCCAACAGCCTTTTCACAAGTTAAAGAAAATTCTGCCCAACATGCTAATAGTGGCCAACATGCCCATGGGCACACAAACACTAAATGTTTTATGTGCATGTGGGTGTGTTGTATGTGTGTGTGTGTTGTATGTGTGTGTGTGTATGTATGTATGCATGTATGCATGTATGTACGTGAGTGGGTTGAGTGTGAGAGTAAAGGATTACTAGGGGTTTGCTTAGTGGGGCTTCCTGCATGTAAAGTGTATTATTATTATTGTTGTTGTTGTTGTTGTTGCTGTTGTCATTGTTATTATTATTTAAATTAAAAATAAAATACAATTAATTAAAATATTATTTAAGCAGTATTAATAATCGGTATTCTTGCACGTATGGCAAATGTATGCTTGTGTAACATGGAAAATGTGTGAATTTTTCCAAAAGGTCTTCGCAAATAAATGAATATGTTTGCAAACACAGCCGTGCCTGGTATCCTTGTATGAAGGGCTCCAGCATGGCACAGAGGAAGGGCAGAGTGGCACGGCCGCTTTCTGTCGTCACGATGCCCTGCTGCAACATCTGCACGGCCCCACACTTCATCAGCAAGTAGCACGCCTCATCAAAGTCCTGTGAACAGAACATACAGACACACACAAACACAAATTTACACACACAGAGGCGCACATGTGCAAACACACACAGTCACACAAACACACAAATTAACACACACACACACAAATTCGCACACATACACACATACACACAAACACACGCACACACACGCACACATGCACACAAGGTTACACTCAAACTCAGTGTTTCTGAAGTCTCTACAGAGGGGGGCTAGTGTATCACTGAAATAGCTACACTCTACGCTAAAACTGATGATTTAGGTTAAAATATGCCTAACATACTGAACATAACTAGGAGATACTACAGACTAATTACTACGGTTACTGGGGTTACTTAGAGATGACAAAAATCACCATGAACTTTATAGATGTATCCATTGGCCATGGGACCACACACACTTTTTTTTTTGTTTTTCTTTTAGTGTCCAACCAATCGTGTGCTCCTCTGTTGCCAAAATAAGGGGGGAACAAAATAGCAACTGGTCAATGACATGTCTATACCATGTGGAAAAATACCAGGACCATGTAAATGTTCACACACTGCTGTGACACTGTTACACATGCCCTCCATCGGCTCTTCAGCGCAGGGCTCACCCTCGGCTTAACACGACGTTCACAATATAATACAATATAACAAACCAAACAATGTAATGTTAAAACAAGCCTTTCATGATGCAGATGCAGGTGTAAGGCAGGTAAATATGTCACAAAACTAAAGAATCAGGAGCACCGCACACTGATCACTCTTAAACTCATATTTAATTAAATTGACATTATCACTAATTTTTGATCAGACAAATGTTTTCCCACAGCACGCCAGCAATAACCACCAACCAGGCCTGCATCAAACTGTAAAAATTATTGGCCAAACATAAGGTCAGCGCCACACAGGGTTGAAATTCAGCCATTTAAAAAAAATTGATCATCACAGCGAAATGCCAGCTCTCACCACAAAGGAAATGTAGACATTTACGCATATCCACCATTAAACACAACTTCGAGTTGGAAGTGCTTGACGGTGATCATACATAATAAAGGGCTTAAGGCTGCTAGCAAAGGCAGCGCTGGTTAGTTTCCCTGGTGTGGTCTTACCTGTACGGCCTCCCCAGGACAGAGGATGAACTCGTTGGAGAACATGTTGCGCAGAAAGCTGAAGCAGTTGTAGACCTCATCTAAATGTTTAGGAACATGGACCAGAAACATCAGGAGAGTTTTCCAACCACCATAATGCAATCATGTGCTCAGATTCACAGCATAACTGACTCAACATTAACATCATCTAGAGAACGCAGACCATGTCAGACAATGGCACACAATTTGAATAAATGGTTCCAGGGGAAAGAAAGGATGTTTTTAGCCTTTCCTTGTTGATACTACTGAGTGGCACTGCTTTGCAAACACCAAATGTGCAATCTCTGAATGTGTGTGAGAGAGAGGCGCTTTCACACTTTTTGAAAGAGTCTCTTTCACACTTAATGTCATTTTGGTGCAGCAAAACAACTCATTCTAAAAAATACTGTGGCATGAATGACTTCGATTCATTTCAGAGAGTAAAATTCTGCCATGCATTCTTTCTGCTTGTGCACTAATCACAGGTGATTTCACTAATTAGCTGATTTACATGCCTGATGATTTTGTGTACTTATTAGTATCAGCTGGGTTAGAAGATGGTTGGATTAAATGTGGCTGGAGTTTTTATTTCCTGAAGCTGGCAGAATCTGTACCTCTATGTGTAGACACATCTGCAGCCATGTGCGGCTCACATTTCCTGCGGTAATGACTGTGTTTGTGTGTATGTGTGTGTACATATGTGTGTGTGTGTGTGTGGCTCACGTTTCCTGGAAAACGGATGTGTATGTGTGTATATGCGTGCGTGCGTGGGGCTCACCCTTCCTGGGGGAGGTGGCGGTCTGCATGGCCACGGCGAGGAGTGCGGGCCGCAGGAAGACGTGCAGGACCTGGTTCCTGTAGGAGGCGCAGGAGAGCGCGCTGACCGCCTGCTCAAACAGGAGGGCCTCGGGGCTCTCGCAGCCCTGCGGCACGGCCACTAGGAGGCGCACCTGCCCCCCGCACACGCTCACCAGGTTACAGTGCAGACACAGGCTGGACGACACCACCTTCATACTGGACGTGTGGTCTGGGGAGAGGAGGGGGGGGACAGATAGTTAGTAAGAGGACAGGGGAAAGAAGAGAGAAAGTGAGAGAATGACGTGACATGCAGCGCAGGAGGTAAAGGATTCTTCAGTCTGCACCAGCCTGAACTGCAGCTTAGGCACCGCACATAGCCAGAATCCGGCATACACACACAGCCACACATTCACGTAGACACACATACAAACAGCCTCACACACACATAAAAATGAATACACACAGGCACACACAGAGCCTCAGACACACACACATGCATAGCTTCAGACTCATACACACACAGATGCACAGCCTCAGATACATACATACATATATACATACATACATACACACGCACGCACGCACGCACGCACACAAATGAAAGGAGCTCTTGGGGGTGTCTGCGCACGTCATGTCTCCCACATGTCACTCATCTGATGGTGAGTAGGAGCCTTCAGATCACATCAGACTGACGAGTGTGTACAACAAGATCCTGTCACTCACACACTCACGTACACACGCACACACACAGATCCTATCCCATCAAAGTCACACAGCTAAGGACTAAGGACACAGAGTGCCTAACTAAATAGGACAAAATAAAAGTCCTGCCATGTATTTCTTCTGTCTGTGCACTTACCACAGGTGACCTTAAAAAAAATAGTTGATCTACCTGTCTAATTATTTGTGAGCTAATTAGGATCAGGTGGTTTAGAAAATTGTTGGATCAAGTATGTGGCAGGGTCTCTGGGATCTCCACCTCTGCTCTTGCTACACAACTTCACCGTTATGACTCAGTTTACAGAGATATGTATGCACACAGCAAGCACATAGAAAGACAATGTCAAAACAAAATAAAAAACACATCAGTCTTAAAGTCACTTGCCAGCAAGCAAACCAACATCACATGGTGGGTCGTATTCACATATGGATGTCACGTCAAATAAAATGTACTTCCTGTGCATTACAAATAAAGGTAAAAAAAGATAATGATAAAACTTGATCCAAAATGCAGCAGAACAGAGGAGACGGCTGGCTTCCACCCTTCTTTTCCAAGAGGAAGTGCACAGAGTCAAGCAGTATCACTAAAATGGATGGCAAACCGTGGATGGCTCTGATGAGATGGTCTGCACACTTCAGCTTCCCTAACTAATATTTTGTTTTATTTAATTTTCCATCAAAAGTTACATTTTAACCATATGTTCTAATGAAGGGAATATGCTTCATTTGTTATTGGAACCTACTGTACATGAAAAAAAAAGATTTGCTAAGATAGCTGAATTGTGAGGACCTCGTTTTCTCTTCTTGGATACGTTTGCTCTAGGTCCAGCACCTTTCTTTGATGATGAGTGTCCATTTCACCATTTGACCATTTTGGATAAACCTCCTCACCTGGCCAGTCGAGGAAGGCTCCAAAGGAACGAGCGAGATCCCTCAGCCAGATCGTCTGCTCCACGAGCTGTGAGAGTTCCATGCCCTCCAGGTTCTGCATGAGGAATGTGGCGATCAGAACCCAGGGCTTCAACACCATGTTCTCCTCCTGCATGCGAACGAGCTGATAGGCCGTGTCGTTCACAAAGCTCTGGGCCTCATTGGTCGGTTTTCTAGGAATATGCCTGTTCAAAAAAAAGCAACATTGCTGTGATTACGGCAATTAAGTCACCATAATTGTGGCACAATAAGATGCACAATGTTTCAGCAAATGTGAAAACATCCATTGCTAGGTGAATTTATCCCACTTTAATATGAATGAACAAAATGAAATGCTGAAATAAAACAGTGACTTTGCGAGATGTTGTTAAACACTGGCGTTATATTCAGAGGTGGAGAGCTAGACATCTTGAAGTAATAACTCTGCCATATACTCCTTCTGCCTACTGAACACAGGTGATTTAACTAATTATTAATTTCACACAGGTACCCATCTGATGATTTGTCTGCTCACTAAAAACAAAAAAAAAAGTCCAGATCAGGGTTTTTACTTTTTGGAGCCTGGGTCGCTACCTCTGCTTATAATAATAATATGAAAAGAAATGAGTCTGCTTCTCTGCAACCACAGCTACAACTTGATAAAGGACTTTGCTTTTTGAAAAGTCTTTGAGCAGCTGCTGGCCTGCTGATAAACATGAGTGAACAGCGATAACCCACCTTGGCACAAGGTTATAGTGGGCACGGTTAATCCGCCCTTGTGCCAGACTGCGGACTGACACTGGCTGTCCAAAATAAACGTGCATGCTGCCATAATCTTCACTCAAGATCCTCCTCGCTTTCAACAGACCCTGAGGCAAAAGAGGCAAAGGGAAGGAAAAATATATAATCCATGGATAAAAAACTAAATCAAAATAACAAGATCAAGTCATTAAACTTTCCATTACAAGGTCAAATTTCACAGTTCCAAGTTCCAAAAGTACTGTTGAGGAACCTCCAAACTCAGGGCAACCGAATTCAACATTTTTCAAACAATTTTGTCAAAAAAAAAAAACTTGAAGAAAGCACATTGAACATCCACAACTTTGCTCCCCTTCAAAGCGTTTCTTCTTCTTATGCCAGTGCTTCTCAGCATGTTGGCACCGTCACACAGAGTTAGTCAACCCATGCATGGAGGGGTGGGGGTGGGGTTGGGGGGGTTGGCTGACTGACGTGCACAACAAGGTGTTGCCAATCACGCACTGACAGGCGCATCTGTCTCTGTGTCTGTCTCTCACCGAGGTGGATTCCTTGGGCTTGGGCACGCCGAGCAGCTCGCGGGCATACAGCGCCTCCTCCAGCACCCTCTCGTAGCTGATGCTGACGGGAACCAGGCTCACATCAAACACCTCGCCTTTCAAGAAGGGCTCCATCACGATGTTCAACAAGCCTGGAGGTTGGAGGGGGTAAAAAAAGAAACAGAGAGAAGCTTTTACAAAGGGAAGGTGTGAGATATACTGGACATAGTGTGAGAGAAAACTGACACAGTCCAACAGAGAACTTTTAAAGAGAATTTTTAAGGAGAACAAAAAGTAGTAATGGCGAAAAAGACTCAAACAGACAGAAACCAGAAGGACAAGGGGAAACTGAACTGAAGTGAAAACAGGGGGAGCAGGGGGGACAGGCAAAGGCAATACAAATTGAGAAAGGAGCATAATTTAGATAGTAGCTTGGACTTTAATATATGTGAATTCAGAGATAGATTACTCTGAAAGAGTTAAGGAACTAACACAGGGATTTCAATCCATTTGTGACAAATCATGCAGCTCCACTTTTTTTCAGTGTTTCAGAATTTTTTTTTGTAAAAGGTCCCTGCAGCCAGGTTGTGATGTGATGTGATTCTTCATCACTCTACATTTATTTTCAGACAACTAGCAATGACAGGAAACAAAATCAGTGGCACTTGGCTTTGACGTCAGTTAGGACCACTGACACACATAGTGATAAGCCAGCCAAACAACAGAATCAAAAACAATTTGGGACTTGATTGTAACCTACAAACAAACAAAAGGCGTGTATTTTGCCTTTTAAAATACAATTACGCAATTTTCCCTTTATTTTGATAGGGCAGTGAAGATGGAGACAGGAAGTGAGTGGGATAAAGAGAGATGGAGCAGAATTGGGAAAAAACCACAAGACATATCAAACTTGGGTCCCCATGGGCATTTGCCTATTTAAGGTACAGGTGCTATAGCCACTACACCACAGCACCCTGCAATTACAATAAATTATGATTGAATGACTGAATTACCTAGCTTTGGTGTTAGCGACTTTGACGTGCGGCTCCTTGTGCCTTCTAAGAAGAATTCAATCGGAGCATAACCATTCTGGATAAACAAAAACACGAAAACAAGAATATTAAATCTCAGGCAGAGGACATGCAACAACTGAACACAAGAAAATGAACTGGCAGTGTGAAGGATAAACTAACTCATCACTTACCCTGAGTATTGTTTTGACGTACTCAGAGAATACAGCCCAGTACAGCTTGTCTCCTCCAAAGGATCGTCGGATGAAAAACGCTCCCGACATGCGTAGCATCTCGCCAACAAACTTCATGCCCATAAAATCTGCAATGGATGATACACATATGTAATAATGTACCCCTGTGCTCCCATAAGTGTATGTATATAAACAATATACAATTTATTTCATATTTGCCCATAGTGATATTTTAGGATACATAATAAAAAATGTATGATCTGTTATGATGCCCTAACCCTGATGTAGGGCCAGGCAATATGGCCAAATATTCATGCTGCCATATTATCTGAAGCAGAGTCAGTAATGGTAATGCAATATGTTCGTTGGTACATAAAGTGTTAAATGAGTGGGTAACAAACTCCCATAGCAAACGCATTGCGGCAGTAGGATGTATTCTAACCTCTTAGCACATTTCTAAATAGTATGGAATGTAAATTTTAAAAAACATTTCCTGTAAATATTTTAAAATAATAATAAAAAAACACATTTTCAAGTTGTCAGTTTTTAGGCCAATGGAGTCATCAACAAGTGCTATCGCAGTAGGACAGTATGATCAAAATTTCTACCGCTGGCCAGATTTAGTACCATTAACACTCCCCCACCCCCTTACGTACCCATTCCTGCTGCTATGACAGGCAGCGTGAGGTCGTACGTGTACAGGATGTATGACATCATGAGGAAGTCCATGTAGGAGCGGTGGCTGGGCAGAAGCACCACTGGGTGTTCGTGTATGGCCTGCTGAAGCTATCAATGACAGAGAAGAAATTACATTATATTACACTTATGTAACCCATTTGAAAAATAGAAAAGCAGACGCTTTTGTCTAAAGCTACTTACAAAAGAGGCCATAAACAAGCTACAAATATGCTGAGGAGAACATAGTAAGAAAGAGCGTAGCATAGTTAGTGCAGACAGGGTACAGTGTAGGTGAGGAGAGGTTAGCAGTAAGGAGAGGTGGGTAATTTGACCTAAGAGAAAAAAGGCAATAGCCCATATTTGTTCTAACCATGCACAAAACCAACTGATTGCAATCAGCTCAACTTTTCAGCCAGGTGGATAAACTAAATAGTGAAATCATCTGGGTTAGGGTATGGGCATTGCTCAAGGGGAGCTGTGCCTGTATCTAATTCACTGTAAGTGTCTTTGTATAAGAGCGTCAGCTAAATGTAATGTAATGTTATGAATTTATTGGACCATGTCTGCAAACACAAATGTGTTTTTGGCCCTAGGCCACTGTTCCAAATAATGCCACTCTATCAACTTACACCCTCAATATGCTACCTTAGCTCTTTTAATACAAAGGCTGAGCCAAAAATTATAAAAAAAAAAGATGGTCTTAGCCCAAAACATACAGGTTATAATTTAAACAGTCAATCAAACAAAGGAAGACTCCTCACTGGGTGGGTCTGAATGAGAACTGGGTGGACACAGGCCCACCACAGCCCATTCTTTGAAAATGACTGGCTGGCTGAGTGTCTGGCTTAAAGCAATGCATTCTAGACTTGAAATAGTGACGTTTTAGCACAATCACGTCCGAACGTCACCATACCACATGGGTAGGTACAGTGATGTTTGGAAGAAATTGTCCAAAAACGTTGCTACTTTAAGTCCAGAATGTCAGAAAGTCAACCACTCATTTTTCAAAAAAGCCCATTGTTTCAAAGATAGCTCGTAATACCCACCCTCTGGATGCCCTCCTCGTTAACACAGACACTGCGGAAGAGGCTCTTGAAGGCCTTGCTGAGGGTGAACGCGAAGAAGCGCACGGTGCTGAGCTGCAGGCGGTGAGCCATCTCCTCCAAGATGGCCGCCGCCTCCTCCTGGACCAGCTCCACACACTCACCTGACTCCGCCGATACCTGGGAGAAAGGCAAGTTATTAGTCTCGGGGGGACAGGCTGATGTAACAGTGTAACTAATCTAAGTCGCTTAATACAATTATGGCTTATTTTTGTATAGATTTTTTTTATATTACACACTTCAGATATATGCGTTTCTTAGGTTTGTCTGCTTTTGTTGCATGTTACTATGCCATCTATTCAGAGTAATTGTGGGAGTCCATGCGCACAATCAGATGACTGACAAATGCATGCAATCTCACCACTGCTGAATGACTACTTAGGCTAAGATACATTGACATACAGGTATCAGTTAAATATTGGACAACAAACTACATCATTGCAATAACTGTAGTCACTGTATCTGAAATGCCTTTCTGTAGGGCTGACAGTGACTGTGGGTATGACTGATGATCAGCTGATTAATATTACCTGACTAATAACATGCTGTAGCGAATCAGACTGAAGGACGATGGTCTTCAGCATAGCAGGTTTGCATGGAATGAGGCCCTTGTAGAGCACAGGTGTGTAGCACTTGAATGCATATCTTATGTCACTTGAGTTCCTACGTTCCTCCAAAATGTCTTCAAAGTCATCCCTCTTCTTCAGAACAGGATCCCTTTGCTTAGAAAACAGAAAAAATACTTCATTGCTTAGAATCGCATCCATTACTTTTGTTTGCACAGAAAGTAATAGCAGTCTAGAAGTGTGAAACCTACACCCAACACATCATCGGTGGGGATGGAACATAAGCAATTACTATAAAAGGCCTTTTACCCACAAAGCTCAGTCTGAATTAACCGACTGACATTTTTATTAAGGAAGTTTTGGATTCTATCAGTGACTTACATGTCATTTCTTGATGTTGCAACAATTACTTTTTCAAACTACTGACTCGTTTGTTCCTGACTAATGGTACGGGCATATCGCGTTTAATGTCTTTAGGACAACCAGCGGACTTTAAAAATCGATACTTACTAATACACGTCAAAATTATTTAGCTCATGTTAGCGTGCTAACGAATGTCATTTACAGTGAAGTGCAACAGTGACACACTTACCGAATACAGTGATTTAGATGCCATTTTTTATCAAACCGTTGGAACACATGAACTTTGCATTGCTATCAAAAGCAAATTAAGGATTAAATTTGTTAATTCTTTTCTGTTACACAATCAATGCAAACATAATTCACATGGGCGGGGGCATTCGCTCAGGCGTTTGCGACTTCCTGAAACGGTGGGCTGACTACGGTGGCCGAACAGTAGCATTCACATGTGAAAGTTCCTGAGTCAGAAACACAACGTGAGTTTATGTTGTGGATGTGTGTCACTCGTCTTGTTTTAGGTTATATTTTTATGCGGCTGTGAGGTATGGCCAGACATAACGAAAACGGTGAGACAGAAGATGAGGACCAGTGTTTCTTGGATCAGGTCTTGAATCAACTTTACGATTTTGGTAAGTTTTGCAGTAAATGGCAAGCTCTTGGTTGGTTACCTAGCTAGCATTTCCCTCATACAGCTAGCTACTACAATAGCACAAATCTATCTGATTCGGGATTAGGGAAATATTACTGTTTTAATCAAGTAGCTAATGTGTGGTCAGTTTAGCAATCCGAACTGAGTATTGGTGGAGTAAAACGTTTTATTGTTGGTAATGTTGGCTAATTTCGTAACTTGGCTAATTTGAATAACTAGTTTCTGATTCTGTTCACTATCCTAATAGGTGATGAAACGAAATGTCGAAAAAACAAGAAATCACAGAAGAAAAAGAAGAAAACAACACACGAAGAAGAAATTGAGGAGCCAGCCAGCAATGACACGATCACAGACTCAGGGATATATGATGTCGGAGACGGTGACAAGTCCCTTAATGATAAAGACTCTGTTAAAAGTGATTTAACTAAGGTTGAGAGTCCATCCTCAGCAAGAAACCATTCAAATGTTCAGGTGGTGTGTTTTGAGGACCCTTTAAAGAAAAGGAAATCAAAACCTCAGGCGGAAGTAGACACAGAAGAAAAGGTAAAGTTGAATGCCATGATGCAAGACTCTACTACTCTTTAATATAAGCATTGTATTAACATTGCTTTGATCCTTGTTTTCTTTGTTAATTTGTTGGTGTAACATTATGGTACACACAACAGAGATGGTATGTTAATGGCCTTGAGTTATTTTTTTGTGCTTCGCTACTATCTCTCATGTATTTATATTATGCAGCCCCCAGAAATTAAGAAAAGAAAAACAGAAGAGGAAGAGGGGGAGTTCAGTATAGAAAAGGTAAGAGTTCGAGCTGTGATTTAAATGTAACCTAGGCTCACTTCAGCCTCACTTCAGTATAGTTTTATGGTCCATATAACGGTGTAAGGCTGTCTGAGGTTGAGTATTTCTAATTAACCACTTTCTCCTTTTGCAAGGCAAGACTTGAAGTCCATAGATTTGGAATAACAGGTTATAAGAAGGATCAGCAGAGAGTATTTGAGCAAGACAGAGCCATCATGCTTGGAGCAAGGGTACGTGCTATTGATCACCCAGCCACCTCTTGTTGGCTGTGTGTGTGTGTGTGTGTGTGTGTGTGTGTGTTTGTGTTTGTGTTTGTGTGTTTGTCTGAGACTGTACATGCTGCATCTGTATCAGATTGACTGAAGAAGCTGAGCAGTGGCCAATCTGGAGCACTCTCCTGCATCATTATAGTCCCTGTGGAGCATTCCAGTCATTTTTCAACATTGTGTGGTTCAGGGTTATAAGAAACTCTGCATTCATTTGACATGCCTTGTCGACAGATCAAAGGAAAATGTTAATTCAAAACACAATTATAGCAAAACCAAGTGTGGTAAGAAGCTCAAGCCATAAATGTTATATAATACATTCATTTTTTTTATGAGGCCGATGCACCTTTACAGCAGAGTGTAACTAAAGTCATGTGGTCATTGCACATGTAACGGATGCCAGCTAGCAAAGCTTGGCATAGAACATTGGTAAACTTCCCTCCCGACCCCTCAAAAGGACACGCTACGCTTTTGACTTAGCTAGAAGCTTGGCTTTTATTTCACTTGGTAGCGCATCTGTCTCCCAAACTAGAGTTGCTGTGAGATCGTGGGTTTGAGCCCCGGGCTGGACTGCGCAGGAAGACCTCGGTTATACCCACACACTTCTGTGGATTGCTGCTAGAACAGTGGCTTTTCTACTGTGGAAATAAAAACAAATCTCTGCAAAGAAAATAAATGTGCTTACATGCGATGACCTGGTCTAACCCAGTATTCTTTAACTAAACAAATTAAAATATAATTGTTTTTGTCTTGTAGCCGCCCAAAAAAGAATATGTCAATTACAAAGCGTTCCAGCAAATGGTAAAAGACAAGAAACAGAAAGAAGCAGAAGAGGCAAAAATGGTAAGATGACCACATAAGATCCTCTGTTATGTGTCCGTAAACATTAACTTCTCACTCAGTTCTGCAATATAACTTTTAATTTGCCTTTCTATTTCTGCAGGACAAAAGTAAAAAGAGAAGGAAAGAGGGAAAGCCAAGGTTGGTGATGTGACAGTCTTCTGAGATTAAGTCTTGATAACTGTAACAGTGTGTTATAAAGTAATTTCTTCATTAGGAAATTCAAGTGTGTATCATAAATGTCATGAGAGGTTCCTGATTAAGGTAGAACATTCTGCAGTTCCTCAGAATAGGTCTTAATACTTTAACTGCCACATACACCCTTGCATCACGGACGGCTTCCCATGATTAATTTTTCCATAAACAACATGCAAATACATATTATATATTACATAATAATACAGTGGCAATTGGGTTGTAGGAGGTATAGTTTGAATGTAAGATCTTTTTCAACATACAAACATGCACAAACTTCTATGTTCATGCTGGTGAGAGCTTAGAACCCAACTACTGATGTGCATGGTTCTGGTTTTTAGCGAGACAGTGTTTCTGTCTTCTGCTCCACTTCCTGTCCTTTCAGTTGTGTGTGTGTGTGTGTGTGTGTGTGTGTGTGTGTGTGTGTGTGTGTGTGTGTGTGTGTGTGTGTGTGTGTGTGTGTGCCAAGTGCACTGTGTTGAAAGAGCACTGCTCTGTTCTTCAGCTAAAGCCTACCATTTCCTAATGAGGGCATTAGAAGGAAAACACACACGCACAAAAACACATTCTCATATGCGCACACACGCATGCAGTGGTTTAATGTATAATGTAATGTAGTGTGGTTATGTACTAATTTGCATGTTTGTTTGTGTTTTCTCAGGGACAAGAAACACAAGCCATCCTCGAGCGGCGAGCCGTCAGGTCAGATGGGCCGGTTTAAAGGAGGCGTGCTGGTCTTAAACCCCAAACAATTACAGGCAATGAAAGGCAAAATAAAAAAGTAAAATTGACAGTGTGGCTGTTTGTGTCATTGCCAACATATGTATCAGTTTCTTGCCACCTTAAGGGACCTGGGGGGGGTCGGGTGTATTAGTCGCTTATCTGGGTAAATCAACTCAGGGCAAGTGGTAAACCTTCTAATTGAGGGGTTTAATGGCTTCATTCCCCTAGCAGTATGGCTCTTCTGCCAGAAAGCTTACCATTTACTTTAAGCTACCTTATCTAGGTTCATTATTAAACCACCTAATTGAAATACCCCCTGAGCCACATATATGTTGTATATTCAAAGTAAACCCTGTAAGTAAACACCAGGTCATAATGTAAGTCGTCACATAACCACCACATGGTAGACTGTAAAATAAGGACCTCCTGAAGGGAAATGAAGAGACAAGACAGTTTCCACACTATATATACCATCACAGTTAATTCATTTATTTAGTAAAAGAGGGGGAGGGAAAAGACATTGTTCTTTGTTTACATCATATAGAAGTATTCTAGTATGAAAAAAGAATACGAGATACAATGCATTATAATGTACAAACCACAGCCAAGTAGAAAACACACACATTTCGGGAGAAAACAAAGATGTTTTCTTTTTTTAAAAAGTAAACAAAAAAAACAAAGCATGTAGAAAGAAAAAAGCACATATAGCTGCAATGTACACACAGCTGTAAGAGACACATAGTCAGCGGACACGGGCACCTTAGGCGCGTCCTGGTGGTGTCCCAGAGGGGATGCTGACATTTCCCAAGGGTGTTGTTAGCCGACCGTACACGACCTTTATTCTGCAGGAGTCATGGCACAACACTCAGATGACGCTTCAGTCCTCAGGGGAGCAGGAGTCCTTGCATCACCATTTCATATAAACATGAAGGGCTGTATCTGAAACTACAGAGTATAACTACCCACCCCAGCGAGCAGAAATGGCAGGAGGACTGTGTGTCTTGAAGATGAAGCAACATATATAGATCACTAAATTTAAATATATAATGCTAAATTAAGATACGTTTGCTTTAGGATATATAAATGCTTTTTGTCTGAGGAAAATTTTAAGTGTTCTTTTTTTTAAATAATGGGCAGTAGGACTTTGTAGCACCATTGCAATTGTAATTACTTGAAGCTACTAATTGTCCCTCAGTGGCTCACATGTCACATTCATAAGCAGGCTACTGTGGAATCATGTCAAAGAGGGAGGGAAATCGCATGCCAGACAAACCACATGACATTTATTAAGATCAGTTACTAAGTGTATTACTACACCTGCCAGCAGCACTCTCTCCTGCTTTGCTCTCCTTCCCTGCATCAAAAGTGTTTTTAAGAGCAGTGATGGGCAAGTTAGCTTCAGAAGCTACAGTCCTACCATGTATAATACCAGGGGCGAATCTAGGCTATTTTTGAGGGTGCCAAGGCACCCCCGTGAAACTGCTCGGCACCCCCTGGCAAAGTGAATACAACTCCAACATTTATAAATGTACTAGTTCGCCTCATTTAGTGAGAAGTATTGCGTGTCTAAGCACTGGGGCCGGGCACCCCTAAAGACCAGATGCTAAAATCGCCCCTGTATAATACCATGTATTTGTTCCAGCCATTCACTAAATCAGCTGATTACAATTAGCACAACTCTTCTACAGTACCAGTTACAGGAGTTCGTTATTGAAGTCACCTGTATTAAGTGCTCAGGTAGAACCATGATTTGGAGTATGCGATACTAGATTGTAGCTCATAAAGCCAGGTTAGCCATCATTGACTGGGTTTACATCCAACTTGTTAATCCACATTTTTGCTGACATGCATCTCGTTTATGACAAATTACTGTGAATGCATATAGCTGATGCACGTAAGTTGATTGAAAACCTGAGACCTGTTTGAGAGTGTGCTTGCTCATAAGCTGGTGTGGTGGAGCAGTGCAGAATGCACTCCTTTGTGTGAGAGGAGGGTGAGCTGTGCTTTTGTTATCAGGGGCCTTAATATTGTGGCAGTGACAAAGACATTCTGGTTTTAAAAAATGGATCTAATATGTAGGAATATGTAAAAGAAACACAACACCTTGTTACTTCTAAGGTTGACAAGCTGTTTTTCAAACTAATGACATGACTACTGGCATCACTTATTTACAGTCAAGTATGGTATGGCAGTTCATGGCTAAGTCTGTCAAGTTCAGGGTCCATCATCTGATATTTTCATGTCCATTTTTTTACATAGCAAAAGATGGTTTACAGTGATACAGCTCCATAAAACGACAAAACGGTACTGAATGTAAACATTTGGTTCAGATTGAAGGAATATTCCGGCAGCTGTATTTCAAGCGTCTGTCTTCAGATGGTGAGGGAGAGATTTGGCCACAGTAATGAATAACAAATGTTCGAATTAACTTTTACAGGGGGAAAAGGTCACATCAACATTTCATTTTCAATTCACACATAATTCCATTGGCAAGACCAATTCTATTCTACACAATTTGAAAGGTTCATGAGTACATTTTTTTCAAAGAACATTGCTCTCTCTCTCTCTCTCTCTCTCTCTCTCTCTGTCTCTCTATCTCTCAATCACTCTTCAGTCACACATTTCCACACACTGTTTTTTTTTTAAGAATACAACAATTAAAAAAAGTTACAACTGTTCAGCACAAAAATATAGCTGTCAGCCGATAGAAATATGGTGGCGTTTGAGGGCAGGTTTTTCCTTAGCGCCACCATGCCAGCCAGTGTATGGAGGAGGCAGTGGACACCCTGGCTAAAATTCTGAGATCTGGGGACAGCCATCTTAGAATAAACACTAGCCTTGTTTTCCCCACAGCAAAATGACTGGTCTTCTAAACACGAGCAACTTTGGCATGCTTAATTCCCAAAAATCCCATCTTACTTTGGATTACTGACAACATAAATAATAGATAGATAGTTACATATATTTATATATTTCTCCAGCATACTATTTTGACTGAATAATAATATAATATCAACAATAATATCAAAGAATCATACTGGTTTACAGTCATTTTGTTAATCTGATAATTCCTCATTCCAGGAGTGAAGCAAACACCTTAAAACAAATTATTTACAAAAAATATATATTTAAGTCTTTCAAAATAGTAAGTTAAATAAAGTAGATTACCTTAAAATGATACCTGCATATGTCTTATGTCAACTACAACCTGTGTTATAAAATTGCAGTGGTATGAATAAATTAATCCACAGAATATGACAAACTTTGTCATTCTTTCTTATACATAATTAACCTAGATTAATGTGCTCCATACTGTATTATAAATGCATAACATACTAGTATTGTCTTCCACAGGTTAATAAATAGTGAATCCATCTTCACCATCACCATCATCATCATCATTATTATTAACTGACCTTTGCTTTTAGTGTTTTAGTGAAGGAGTATAGATGTTGTTGTTCTTATTTTAGACTCCAGGGGGCAAACTGCAACATTGTAATTTTGGTAAGGCCCAAACATTATTACACTTTTTTCACAAAGGTATTGCTCCTCTTTTTTACTTTAGGTCCTTAGGCTGTCATGCACACCACTTCTCCTTCTTATCCTTCGTGTAGATATTTACAGTAGTAATGACATGCAAACACAGTTGCTCAGCTTTACAATATACTGACTCTATGGCTTTCTCTCAATAACATTGAAGTGCATACCCACATAGCAATTCATACGGAAATGCAAATCATCAAATCAGATCAACATGACAAAGGAACATTCAGTTTAGGTGGAAAACAACAGCAGTTAAGGCAGATCCATCATCTGTAATCTCCTCAACCAACCACAACCTGCCTGGAATGCCTCTCCTCTAAACTACACACACTCAATGTCACAGTGAACGGGGACGTTTGAGTCTAAATGCTGGCACAGAGAAAGAGAAAACAATGGCTGGCAGAATGTCTAGTCACCAAACAACAAAGAAAACATCCACAGAGCAGCAGCAAGAGTCTCTTTGTAAGTTTGAAATATTCTGGGAGAGAAAAACGATTTTTTTTACACCATCTATTAAGCAGCTTCATAATCTGTCCTCAGAAATGTTACTGCCTTTGAGTGGGGAGGATTATAGTTCGGTAAGTCTTTGCTTGTTTCCGTATGAGCTAAAAATATCCTGACTGACTGGCTGGCACAGTTGATTTATAGGGCAACTTGCCATTGTGCAAATGAGTGACTGTAGACCAGCGTTGACCCGCATGGCATCACAAAAAAAAAATCTAAAATGTCCCTTTTTTCCCAGTAAACGGTAGATATACACTGTCAGTGTAATAAAAACAAACCTGAGGGTTTTTTTTACAGTAGTAGAGTAAATGAGGCGTAGGGCACTTCATGACTCACTTTGTGTAAAATTCTGTGCTCAAATGGGGTCCAATATTACTGATTCACCCTGTAGCAAGATGCAGTTGTAAACTCAGCACTGGATTGTACGTACGGTTTCAAGATGCAACTGGGTTAATAAAAAATGAACAATTAAAATTAAAGAGAAATTAAAATTACATACGTTTTTTTCCACAAAGTCCTCTGTTGTATCACTAAAAGGAACATGTATCATTGACGACAGGCAAACATCAAATAGCAGTAGATGTTGAAGTTTATAGTTTCTTACAGTGGTTTAGGTTTATGATGAACACATTGGAGGTTCACTGTTTCATGTTCTTCGGTATCTCCAAGCCTGTAATAAGGGTCACCTGGAACCAAAGAAAAGACAATATCTTTGAATGTAGGAAGTTTGTTTACTGCTGTATGTAAAGTGTGGACCAAAAAAACTAGACCACTTTCAAAGTCTCCTCAATCATCGAGGCTACCACAATTAAAAAACATACAAATTAAATCTTGTTCAGTTTTTTTACAGTGACATCATGGATTATGACCATGCAAGCAGAGGTATGATCACTGTGGTTGTTTGAAAAAAACTGCTCATGAAAAAAATTGCCATTTGCCTGCACAGATCAGTAGAAAGTTGACATAAAACTAAAAACAGTGTCACATCAACCCATACATGACCACTCTAAGGAAGACTGCAGGTATGCAGTTGATGTAAAGGTAAAAAAAAAACACAAAGGCTATACATAAGAAATGAACAGAAATAGGAAAATTCATTTCTATAGACTATAGATTTTTTTCTAAAACAACTCGAATGTACCTGGACGTTCCTGTTGAGGCTAACAGCGGGCATGAAGACTCCGTCCAGGTTCTCGAAGGCCATAGGCCCGTGCTGTTCCTTGTTGATGAAGAAGGTGAGTGAGCGCTTGTTCAAGTCCAGAAGAATGCCCACTGTGGAGCCCTTAGTGATGCCCCCCTCAGCCCTACAGTGAACACACACACACGCATACACACACACACACACACACACACACACACGCATACACACACACGCACACACAGACACTGTCACTGTACAGTATTTAAACAAGGACACTGATAGATGGGTGGGGGGGTAAACGACCCACGCTCTCTTTCACTCTCCTCCATGACTGAGGTACCGGTGGGCAAGGCTGGCTGCTCTCTTCCCTAAGGTGTTTACCTGTGTGCCACTTGTGTTCACACAAAGTAATTTGTGGAGATATTTCATGCCACATTTGAAATCCCATATCCTGTTTTTTAGTTCACTAGCATTGATGATATATGCCTCCAACCTAGTATTTGAAAAAAGACACACCCACAAAAACTAGCATGAGACAAGTAGCACTTTATATTAGAGCAAAGCTAAACAAGCTGGAAGTGTGGGAATCAGTTTCTTTGATGATTTACTGGTTAGCATAAATGCAAAGTCGAATGAATGATTTAGCAAATCTGACAGAAGGGGAAAGCTAATAAGGGGCTTCAGATCAAAAACAGCTTGGGAAATGTATTTAATTTGTACCAAAAAGCGACGGGTTACCTTGATGTAACCTTACCGATGGAGAATCAGTGCAAAATAATAATAATAAAAAAGGAAACTAAATGAACGTGCTCTGATCATGAATGATTCTGCCTGAGAATTGGTTAGATACTTTGTGATGGGGATGATACAACTATTACTCCCAAAAAAGATCAACGACATCTTTTCAAGGGCACAGTGATGGATGGGCAACCTGGATTCAGGAGCTACAATGTACCACATATTCCAAATCACCTGGTTCTACCTGTGCACCTAATACAAATAATTGCAATAATTCACCTGGCTGAAGAGTTGTGCTAATTACAATCCACAAATTCAGCAAATGGCTGAAACATAAGTGACACCTGATTGCAGCTTCTAAAGCTAGGTTGGCCATCAGTAGCCTGATAAAGCAGCCCCTCGTACTACACTTCATATCGTACAGAGGGTCTGGCTGTGCTGTATTGAGAAAGGTTTGCTTCCTGAAGGTGTAGACTCTGCAGAAGTTTAAAACAACTTGATCTGCCTTTACCCAATCGCTAATATTTGGTTGTAACATGCAGTTAGCCTGGCTATAGTTCAAATGTAGCACACAAAGTTGACATCATTGCTCATGAACACTCCTTCTGTTTGCTAATTGGTTAGGCAAGATTCTGCCTGAGACAACCATGTCAATAGAACCTCAGCCAGACGCTCTGTACAAAATGAAATGAAGTACGAGGGGCTGGTTTACCAGGCTAGGCCATCATTGCAAGAACAGACAAATACACAGGGCACCATCCTCACCCGTTGGTGTGCAAGTTGTTTGTGAACAATTGAGCCTGATAATTGGTTAGGTAGTGTGTGATGGGAATAATACTACTATTTCCTCACAAAAAGATCAGCCAGGCTTTATCTTTTATGAACATGAGTGTTTTTTAAAGACTTATCAAATAGCATATTCTCAGACATATATACATGGCCCCATCCTTACCTGTTGGTGTGCGAGTTGTTGTGCATGAACCAGGAGCGGTTGTTGTCCACGTACATGGCCCAGGCCTTATCATCCTTGCCCAGCATCATGTCCTTCATGGTGTTGATCCTTGCCACGCCGAACGCGGGGTCTGGGTGGTTGTCATAGCGATCAATGTTCAGCTCCCAGTAGTGCACGCCCTTAGAGAAGGCGGCGGTCCCCAGCACCACGCGGTCATCGTAGCTATTGCACGACACTGTCTGGTTCTCGTTGGTCAGCACGATGTCCCGGTGGGCCGACGTTGGGTCGAATGCGAACCACGCCACTATAGGTGGATCGAACAGAAAAAAAAGCAGTCAGAACCACAGACAAACCACAAAGGCAGGGACACAGCCGCAGCAGATTTTGAGACCTGTGCCGGAATACAACTGTGGGCCCTGTTATTACGTATTTCAGGATATTAGTAGTGTCCTGAAAGGGTCTGCTACCAATACTGCAAGCCATTGCAACCAGATAAAAAAAAACAGCAGTCAGATCAAAGAAACAAAAATAACCTTGACTCCCACTGCAGAGGCTTCACTAGAACTATAAGTCCTTATGAAAAAAATCAAATGTTGAGCCATAATAATAATAATAATAATATTAATGGTGGTCGCTGCCACATCGCCTTGCCTGACCTTGCAAGTGAACTTTGTGAGTTGGCATAAACGAAGGGAAATGAGGCTGACGGCTACCTCAGCAGTCCTGCCTAATTAGCCAACCCCTCATGCCTCTGCATTGGCTAACTACTAGCTGCCGCCACTGCCAAAGATGAGGTGGTGACACATTAAATATGCAGGGCTAGCTAGTGATGAAATATTAAACTTGATGTGCTCATTTAAAAGTCAAGCGGCTGGATTAATTCTTATTCAGATTCGGCAGTGCTTTTAGGCCCACGGGGCAGCCCTGCCGCACAAGATCTGCTTTGCACAGCACTGTAATTAACTCAGATCCCCCAGAGATACTCGCAGGAAAAGAGATGCCATGCTGTGTTTGGAAATAAATAGCTGGATCTGGCACACTTGCTGCTCCAGAGCACTGGCATCTCTACCAGAACATCCATGTTGACGCTTTGAGAGTTGTCCTGGCCAAAGGACTGGCATTTCTACCAGAACATCCATGTTGGCTCTTTGGGAGCTGCTCTGACCAAAGTTGCAACTGTTAGGTGACCAGATCTTTAAAATAAAAACTGGGGACATTCCCAGTTCAGCAGTTAACATCATCAAAATCAAAACGTAATGTCTGATCATCCTGTGCCACTGGAACCATATTTGGGCATGAAACTCCTCCGAAACTGAAATAGGAATGGACATTTCCTACAACCTTAGCAAAACGTATTATGATGGATGTTAATTCTGAACAAAACAGAATCCTCTCCAATACCTGTTCCAATTCTACATGACAGTCACAGCCTAAAGGATTGCACAACTTAATATTACTTACAATTAAGGCTTAGAAATATCTTAAATGCTAATATCTGAAATGCTGTTCATAGTATTTCAAATGTACTTCCAATTCTAAGAGTTAACTTTAAAGAACTTTTTGGTTTTCTCATATACCTTTAGTATAGTTGATGCTGTATCTAGCCCTGATTCTGAAACTATCCCACATCCCATCTACAAAGTCACGCCCCACCCCCCAAATCTGGCTCACTCTGATCATCTGGTTGGCAGTTCCACTGTTACCTCATCACTCCCTATTCATCACAATCAATCAGTGGTTTGCAAACCCATCCAATAACCCCCCCTCCACCCCCCCTTCACAATTCATGATTCTCCCCAGTTCTGAAACCCGTACCTTCAAACTACCTGCAAAGGGGCTAGAACACATGAAAAACTAACAAAGCCCATAGGGAAAAAAACTTGATCTACACATAAAATATATTTTTGTTTGAAAATTGGTGAATTTCCCCAAAGAGCAACTAGTTTTCAGGTACGGAAATCGTTCCACATCCTCCCGAGTCTTATCCCCCAACCCTGGCTCACTCTGATCATCTGGCTGGCAGTTCCACTATCTCCCCATCACTGGCCATTCATCACTGTGAATCAGTGGTGTCAGCCCCCATGTGTCTGCGCTCTGCTGCTCTGGCGGGCGGGAGACTGGAGGCTCATTAGGCCCCTGGCTGTCAGCCTGTGACAAGCAGCGAGGATGGCAGCCGCAACGGGCTCCGTATCGGCCAGCAGAGCACACATCCTCAACGGCTCCATCAATGCTGGCACTGATCACCCTTGTTAATGCGTTTGATCCTGGTTCCCTCTGAACATTTAACATACACACACATAGATTACATTACATAACATTGTATTTAGCTGATGCTCTTATCCAGGGCAACCTACAGTGAATTAGGTACAGGCAGGGACAGTCCCCCTGGAGCAATGTGAGGTTAGATGCTTTGGATGAGGGTGCAGGAGAGCACTGATTATTCAGTAGCCTAAAAAAACACCCCTCGTACTTCACTTCGTGTTAATTGATTGCTTGTTAAGTGCTAAGGTGCTCTCCATCAACAAGTCTAATTGAGGCGGAGTCAGGTGACTCTATTTAAGCCTCACCTGTTTTCAATAAAACTTCTCTGCTCATTGTCACACAAACCTGTGTTGGTGCCTGTTCTCTTGCTTTTTAGCCAGCTCAATTTGTAACACTTCTTCCTGGAGGTGTAGACTTTGCTGAAATGTAAAACAATTGGATCTGCCTTTGGCTCTCCATAAACATTCTTCTTGCTCCGACTTATGGCGTCATCGCTTACGAACAGTCCCTCTGTCCACTGATCGGCTAGACAGGATTCTGCTTACATACGGCCATTTCAATGAGACCTGCACAAGGCCCTCCAAAATGAAATGAAATACGAGGGGCTGGTTTACTAGGCTGGTTATTCACTCCCCCACCTGCATAGTTTCTTCCTACTGGTACAGAAATCAATGCTGCAACCCTCCAATCCTCCAATCCATATCTTAAAACCAAGTCGTAACCATTAGGCCACAGCTGCATCATATGCCTACATACAGCCCCAGTTGTTTTTCAATAGGATCACGTAAGACTTCACATACTGAGGCCACTTACTGGCAGGGATGCAGCCAGAAAGGTTGGGCCCTATGACAGGATACAATTTGGACCCTGTTATTATTATTTATAATATTAATAGTAATAGGGTCCCATGCCAACCCTGGTCCCTTAGAATCATGCTAACCTTTCTCCAACCCCAGGCTACAACCCTGCTTACAGGCACAAAAGGGGCCTGCCTTATTGTCAGGTGGCAACACGCAACTGGGAACGAAGCTATCTGATCTATTCATGTTCATATACATACACACACACGTACACGCATAAATGAAAATCAATTTCCTGGCAGCTTTGACTTCTCTGTAAGGACACAGAGAATATGCCGACATGGGCAATACCTTGACAATGACATTTCGAAACACATTTCCTTCAAATTCGCCACAGAGCCTGTAATCAAGGACACAAGCACACAAGCAGCCTCCCCGACAGTGGCACTCCAGCTGTGAGCAGAGGCAGCCAGGAAATGGCCTCCCACTGGACCCGTATGGCAAGGGGAGTGTCCCCAGGCACTCATTAAGACCAGTGGGCCCAGTCGGGGTCCGCTTGCATCCCTTTCATGTGCGCTAACCCAGAGCCACACACAGAGACAGATAGAGAGGGAAAGAGAGACAAAAACAGAGAGAGGAAATCAGAGAGAGAGAAACAGAAAGAGAGAGAGAGCGAGAGAGAGAGAGAGCGAAAGAAAAACAGACAGCAAGACAGAGAGAGAGAGCACTAAAGAAAAGGAGAGTTGGAGAGAAAGAGAGGCTCACCATCAGAAGTCTTCAGAATGACAGTCTTGCTGTAGGGCCCAACCCCAACGGAGTTGTAAGCTTTGACTCGGGCATTGTAGGAGCTGTTGAAGTGGAGACCATCCACAGTGCACACAGTCTCCTTTCCCACATACACTTCCTGAGAGAAAGAGAGAGAGAGAGAGAGAAATAACACAACATACAGAATAAGTGAGAAAAGCGAGAGAAAGGGATGAGACTTGCTGTTAGTATTGCCCTTCCTGAGAGAGAGAGAGAGAGAGAGAGAAAGAAAGAGAGAGAACAAATGAACACAGAAAAAGTAAGAAGAGCGAGGGAAAGTTAGTAACGCTGTTAGTGATGCCCTACTTCCATATCAGCCAGTGCTGGAGACGCTGTAAGTTATTAAACACAAAGTTTGGCTGGAGGCAAGAAACAGAGGAAATGAGAGGAAGAAGACAACATTATACATTATAAATAATACAGAGCGTGATGGAGGAAAACATCTAAAGGCTTCATTTTCCTGTAATTGTTGAATATCTGAACAAGAGTAAACATTGGCAAACTTGCTGATCAAAACACACACTAGCTTGATCTTAACTTTGATGTTAACTTCAGTCACATATTATCCAGATGTAAAATTAAAACCCGCATCAAAAGATAGCTCTGATACAAGGGCTTGAAAGACTGCAGTACAAAACATTATGGAAATCTGACTTATGACAAATCTATATATAACTATCTCCAGTATATATTAAATGCACACTAAAGAGTTAATGCCTATCACAGTCAATTTTCTTTTGTATATAAGCATATTTGGCCAATAAAAGTGTTTCTGATTCTTTCTCAGGTAAAATGTCTCTTTGTTCATCTTTTTTAAAAGTCTCGTCTAGAAAAATCAACCAACAACACCTGACAAGTCCTATTTCCCACCAAGGCTTGAAACCACAGTGAGGGAGACTGACCCTGTACTGGCCGCCATTGCCGTCGTCTAGCTCCAGCACGTAGGCGTCGACCTGGACTGGGGGCACGGCGGTGATCCTCCAGGCCAGTGTGGCGCTGTTGTTCCTGGTGCAGCACTTCTCCAGCTGCAGCAGAGGGGCCGGGGGCGTCGTGGGGGTCTGTGCTGGAAGAGCAGAACACCGACCAGACATGGAGTCATGCCACCACACCTTCAGACACATAAGCACCACCTCAAGCGGTGCGGGATAAGTGCAAGCGGGGAGGGGGGGGGGGGATAAGTGCATTGGACACATGCAGGGGGAGGGAGAAGAGCTCTGTTTGAACCACTTTAGTCCAGCTTTAAGGGTGTACCATCACAGCGGTGAAAAGAGAATGTTTGGAGGATAAAGGTTTTAAAAAATGCTGGGGTCCATAGAATATAATGTGGAATTTTACAATCTTACATTGTTGTAGAATGTATGTTTTTATCATAGACTGTTGAAAGTTCACTCCCTTAAAGTTTAAGCAGTGGAGTGGTTTTAACAAATGTCTAAATGGGGGACAGGTGCATTGAATGCATGCAGGGGGAGGAGAGCTCTGTTTGAACCACTTCAATCCAGCTGTAAGCAATGGAGTAGCTCATCAGGTCTCTTAACACAGGATAGAGCAGTGTTTATCAAAACTGGGGTACTGTGGTAACGCTAGAGATACTAAGATGAATTCTAGAGGGGTACGCAAACAAAATAAATTGATACAAAATATATAAGAAAGCTGCATTCAAACTATTCGCAATGCAAGCCAACTGCCACTACATTACCATGTACCTTATAATATGTGCCCACATTTTGTTTATGCAGCAGTAATTATGCAAAAATATTCATAGCAAGCTGTCCAGGGTGCAGGGGGGTACTGGATAGGACACAGAGTGTGTCAGGGGGCACATCACAGTTTAAAGTTTGGGGACCATTGGGACGGGGTAACACACACTCTTTTGTTTTAGGGGTTGGTGATAGTGGGAAGAGGGGGCATTTAGATTAATTGTAGCAGCTAAAAAAATACCTCCTGTGCTCTCCGCCTCTTTCTGGCCACCTGCATGCATTTGTTTCATTAACGTGGGAGTCTCCTGTACATCTGGAAACATGATATTGGACAGAGCAATGATACTGGATGCATGTGTGATTTTCTGTCAGCATAGCCTGTACTCAACACAGTGGAACTGCAGGGTTTATTGGGTTAGGCCTCAGTGGGGAAATAGGGTTAAATTGACCTCATCTATATTTCATCACGTCACACCCGACGGACTGCAACCGGGGATGTCAAATTCAATTCAGCGACTGAGACGGGTATTTTAATACAGCGACATGAAGACGAATGAGAGAAAGCATTTCTATTACTCTATGTCTCAGCTGGATTGACTTATAAAACTCAGACAACACAATAACAGACATGGCCAGGCCTGTCTTGAGAATACTATTTCTTTTTAGATTACATTATACTGTGGTATATTTTCCCTGTGGTTGAATTGAGTGTTTTAAAAATGCAATACTGTCCAGACACCTTAACAATATCGCAGCAGTCTAGCAGCACACAGTTTTGTTTTGCACAACAATAACAAATGCATGTTTAAGGGAAAACAAAAACAAGGTGACATATTCATAGTTGCTTGCTTATGTGTTATCCATAGGAGTGATAGTATGGGGTAAACATTAAATTAGGTAATATATTCATAGTCACTGAACCTTGCATACACACCCAGCCACACATTTCCAGACACACATGCTTGTAGACACACATACACCCACACACACCGACACACAACCACACCCACACCCACACCCCCCCACACACACACATGCACAAACAGCCTTGGACACACACACGCGCACACACACAAGCATACACAAACAGCCTTGGACACACACACACACACACACACACACACACACACAAGCATGCACAAACATCCTTGGATACACACACACACATATAATTGTTCATTGCTGATGTGTTATCCATGACAGTAGTAGGCAGGCTGCGTTCAACTGAAGGTGGGCATCTCATCTCACCTTTGCTCTGGGCGAAGTCCAGCTGGAGGATGGTCTGCAGCAGGGGGTCGGTGTTGAGGGTCAGGTCAAACTCCGGGCCCACCTTGGGTTCCAGAGCCCCCTTCACCCACTGATCCTGGGACGACTGCACCCTCTTGATCAGGGCATCGGAAATCTGTGGATGGAGAACAGAGGGGGTCGGGATTAGGATGGTTAGGTGCAGCCATTTTGCAAGGCATGTGGCCGCTGCCATGTTTTAAAAGTCCTGTAGTTTCGTGCAGTATTCCCCCCTGGCTGACTGGTATGTGGGTGCTCCCTTTTTGGCTCGTGCACAAGTTTAGTGCTGGGTATCCATGGTGAAGATGCCTGTGGGAGAGACTTGCTGGGCTGTCTACTTGTACACTCACAGTGCTACAGTTTGTGTGGGTTGCAGTCAATGATGAGCCACAGTGTAGTTGAAGCCAGAAGACCATGATCGTATTACTGTGGGTAGGGCAGGAACACAACGTGTGTTCCGGAATCTTGCTTCTTTTTCTTCAATGTGAAAATGTCCAATCTCCATCCATAACATTGTATGTGGTCGACATTACGTACGTAGATCAGTAATGTTGCACATAAATGGCTAAATAAAATGGTGACAGAAATGAGCCTTCTGAAACTCCATTTTGGACATCAAAAAAATGTCCAAATTTCACTAGCCTAGCATGGGCCATTGAAATGTGATGGAGAGGCAGATGAGAAAGTGGTAATGGGAGAGGCAGAGAGAACAACATGACGTGATAACCCTTTTTCTCTGTAATGTTCCCCCAGGTGACAGCCCCCCGCACCACTCGGTACTCCTTAAGTAGCACAATGCTACAGATAAGACCCCTACATAGCCCAAAGGCCTGATGGGTAAGCTAGGTTAGGTATATGCCCTCAGGGTCTCTTACAGGTCCCAGACAGAGTCTCGTCAGTCTGCGGGTTTCATGCCCTGACACAAATCAATACTTCATAAAAATTTGAAGTGGGAAGGGATCTACCACAGCGCCACTAGAGAAGCTTTTAGCTCCATTTCATTGTCTATCTGTCCATCTCCTTGACTCTGAAACTCTAAGCGAATCTCTCAGCAAACACTCTGGGCAGAGAGGTGAGTGAGGGATGAGAGTATTTTAACGAGCTTTTAAAGACCAAAAAACACTAATCCCTGTCCCTACAGTCGGCAATGTCTGATAAACTCGACTGAGCATTCAGAATCATTTTGAATGTAGAAATGGTGCTTTGATTTTAAAATCAGTCAACTTTTTGTGGATTGACAACAAAATAAATATGCAGTAATTGAGGACAATTGTCATCCATATCTCATTCATTATTTTGTGATATGGAACTTTTCAAACCTTTTAATAACAGAACAGAACACTATAATTTGGGAACACTTCCTATGAAGCTTGTATTCATAAGACATTCAAACACATTCAGAAAAGGTTATAATGCCTGAATTAAGCTTAATAATGGCTGACTTTAGTATTCATAACTATTTATACATACTTATGACCACACTCCTGAGGCAGGTATAGCTTTATAATCAAGCATGCACTGCGTCACTTGAAGTTGGAATAGGGCTTATGACATACAGTAGTTGTGAGCATATATGATAAATTATGAATACTTTACATACTTTGTCAATGCATTAAAAGCCTTTATAAATGTGTTTGTAGAGTCTTGTGAATACAAGCTTCATAGAAAGTGTTGCCTATAATGTTAACTATATAATTCTATGCTCCTAAAAAAAGTTGGACAGGGCTTACCAGTAGGAAGCCACTGGGGTCGTTCTCCTTGATGACCTCCAGGCAGTACTCCATCATACCCGTGGTCTGGCGCAGCTTCATGGTGCAGTGGGTGATCTGGTCACGCACCACCTGCAACCACAACACTGCACAGTCAGCTCACATATACAGCACACCAACGTGCAAATGCTGGGGAAATCAGTGTTACTATTTTATATATAATAGTGTATTATGTGTTTAGGTAATATTTTATTGTAATATATCTGTATTGTAACATAATATAGAATATATTTTAGAAAGGTAAATACTTTTTATTGAATTCATGTTTAATGTTAAAATAAATATATTTAGAATGCAAACACTCATACCCCCAACACCCAAACAAAAAGATCAAATATTGTCATATTACTTCTTAAACGCTAAATTCATAAACTTATCTTCATGACAACAGTAGAGCAGCTCGGCATTTATAAATTATAGATTGGTGTTCACACCACCAACACTAAATCAAGTGCAAAATAATATTATGAGAAGTCCTGGACAATCCTCCAGCTGTTGGGCGTGATGATTTTGGCAGAGAGCCAGCATTGTGCACATTTTCATGTCATTCTGTAGTGCTATTGCAGTTAGAGTATTTGGCAGACACTTTTCTCTAAAGCAATGTACAAAATAAGTACCAAATCATAAACAAAAACATGCCCGGCTAACTTTATAGAAACTATTTATGATAGATGGAGGTAATTAAATTATGACATACACTTATATAAGTAGATACAGTCAAATAAACAGTTATCCAGTATTACAGGTTCTATAGGGCAATGGACACAAATTCAAATTGCTTTGACAAAAATGTTTTTACTGAAAAAGGCAAGCAAACCTACAACCAATTGTGATTAAATTATGGTGTGGCAAAATCCCTAAGGAGGTGGTATAGATCCACGTACGTTTCTGCACATGCACCATCCACGCACACCGACACACACTTTGGCGCTAGACACAAAATTAGGTCAACACAGAGCTTTGCAAATATAATGTAAGGCTCAGTGTTTTCCGTCATGCAAGCGCCATGTGTGTCACAAGTGCACGGGAGTATGCAAACCCCCTTGGTACCCTGGTGAGGCTGGCTGTTGATTGGCTGATTGGTTGAGCAGAGCAGGGAAGCGTTTTACACTTAACATTTCAATTGTGCTCTGGGTTGACAATGACACACGCTCTCTACCCCTCCCAACGCTCTCTAAAATGCTTTCAGCCTGTCTGCCTAATTAAGGGCCAGTGCATTTCTGACACATATATGCGTCACATTCGACCTAAATTGCTCTAAATTGTTTCAGCGGCCCACTTGTAGCCGTCATAAGTAGATGTGGATAAAAGCATTTGCAAAATGAAAGGATGTGTGCTAAATGGCAACAGGGTTCAAAGTCAAACACATACACACACATATATATACACACACACAGAAAGAGAGAAAAGAGAGTAAGATTCAAATGCCATTCAAATGCCATTCTCTAAAACACACATTTACTCACACTCACACAAACACACATTCACACAAGTGCGCACATACACACACACACACACACACACACACACACACACACACACACACACACACACACACACACACACACACACACACTGCGGATGTCATATGGAGGTCAGCTGAGAGCAGTGGGAGATAGGATTTGGGTGGCTGTCAAAACTATTCATTCACAGCTAATTAAAATGCATCTGTCTGCTACCATTGTTCACGCTGTGATTCCGCAGACAATACTCTCAATACTTAATACCAGAAGGTTTCCTGTCAAGCCAAATACAAAATGTGAGCTAAGCTTAACTTTTGCAGCATCTATAAATCAAAACCCAATAATCACGTGTATGTTTTAAACTTCTATCAAAGGACAACAAAAAGGACCTATAATATGTTATAATAAAGCTGATGATATGCTTATCAAATTGAGTAATGGTCATGATAATTTGATTAATCTACCAAAACATTCAGGCAGTTTGCACGGCCATCAATGAAATAATCAGCAATTATTCACCTGTCAAACACGTTAATTACCATCTCCCGCCTCCAATCAAAACAGAAGGGCTGGAGGCTAGAAGTCGTAATTATGTGTATGCCTCATAAATAATGAGAGACCATAGTGATTAGATATTCCTACGCACATGAATAATGATTTTAATGAAAGTGATGAAGTGACTGAAGTGCCTTCTGATCTCTGTGGCCTATGGATTATGTCTGTGGATGGCCGCTAGCGTGGTCAGAATGTGACTACTGTGGCGAAAGAGGCCAATGTGTTTTTTTCCCCACCTTTTTTTTTTAAATATATAAATACAGGAAGCTGACAGACTGCTGGCTCAAAAGGGATGTATTAGAGTAGAAAACGGCATTCACTGTCATGCTGACACAAACACAACACTTCAAGTCATTAAACAGAGGGTGAAGCAAATGCCATCTTCCCTCTTTTTTCCTATCTCCCTTTTTTTCTTTTTTTTTTCTCTGTTTTCCATTTCTTCCTCTCTGTCTGAGTAAACACTGGTGCTTGGCCCATTTCTGTCAGTGACGCTGCATATTGCAACACAATGGAGAGCAATGAAAATGGGTGGATGGATGGGTGTTTCTGTGTCACAGGCATGACATTCCAAGCAGAATGAAATCTAATTAAATCCATTGTTTCAAAGGGATTTGGTTTCTCAAAACATATGGTTATAGGAGAGCGAATCTAAAGTCTCTCTTTAATCCCACGGAGGGGCCATAACCTCGCTTTGGTTTTATCTTATCTCAAGGGATTCTACTCTCTCTCTCTCTTTCTCTGTCTCTCTATCTCTCTATCTATCTATCTATCTATCTATCTATCTATCTATCTATCTATCTATCTAGCTCTATCTATCTATATCTCTATCCTGGTCTATTTCTCTATTTTTATCTTTCTCTGTCTATCTAGCAATAAAACACTCTTCCTTTTTTCCCTGTGCTAATGACAGCAGCTGTCTCAGGAACCCCAATCCCCTGGCCTGCTGCACGTTGCAGGCTGGCACTGTTCCATGTGACCCGCTGGGGCCTGGGGCTTTGCACTAAATCCTGCCAGCTGCCCCCTCTCCCTCTGCCAGGCTGGGACTGCGACGCTCGGACAGGGCACTGGACGCATGCCCTGCTGATCATGACAGGAGCTTCCCCAGCTCTATATGCGTCTATCTAAATCAAATAGCTGGATCAACAGTTATGTTACTGGAAAGCATTACTTATGCTCATGCTAGTGTATTGCTAAAAAAATAATTTGCCAGTTGCTGCTTCTTTGTTTGTTTGTTTTGTCTTGTTGTCAAATTTTGTCTGTTGTGCTTTGAGGATTGTTATGAAATGCAAAGTCTGTTACAAATTTAATTTATTACTACTTTTTTATTATCATTGTTATTGGGCCAAAAAGAAAAAAAAAACAAAAACAACCATTAATTGGCAGAAAACAGCTAAATAAACAGCCCCTACATCCGTCTCAGTGACAAACACAGATGATACTGTAAATACAGAGTAAAGTCTATGCATTATTGAATAACTATAAAACTGTTCTAACCTGGGGCAGAACTAGTGCACAGACAAAGTGTAAAGTGTATTTGTAACTTAAGTTCTGTAGCTTGTGTTGCTTATAATTTTAGCGAAGGTTTTTGTTTATAATGTGGTGTTTTCCTGCTGAGACAAAAACATAAAGAAAAACCTTTGTTGGTTTTCTTCTTTGTGGCAGTGTACGCCTGAGTGGTTGGACGGATATATGTGGGAGGTCAGCACAGGATTGTCTGACCTACTCATTAGTTTATGGCCGTATTCTGCACTTTTCAGCTGATCTGGATTTATGTGCCAAAGGTGACATGTGCGTGTGTGTGTGTGTGTGTGTGTGTGTGTGTGTGTGTGTGTGTGTGTGTGTGTGTGTGTGTGTGTGTGTGTGCGTGCGTGCGTGCACACACAGATGTGTGTGCATGTGTAAGTGTGTGTGTGTGTATGTGCATGCATGCATGCACATGTGTATGTGTTTGCGAGCGTGCATGTGTGTGTATGCGTGTGTTTGTTTGTATTTGTGTATGTATGAACTTGTGTGTCTGTGTGTATGTATGTGTGTATATGTTTGTGTGTATGTATGTGTGTATATGTTTGTGCATGTGTGTGTGTGTGTGTGTGTGTGTGTGTGTGTGTGTGTGTGTGTGTGTGTGTGTGTGTGTGTGTGTGGTTCTCCATGGGACCATGCATGAGACCACTCAACCACATCCACCCATCACCAGGTAACGGGGAGCTCCACCGACCCCCCAACCCACCCCCCCGCCTCTGTCTTTCTCTCTCTCTCTCTCTCTGTCTCTGCCTTTCTCTCTCATTCCCTCTCTCTCTCTCCTTTTCTCTGTCTGTCTATCTGTCTGCCTGTCTCTCTCTTATTGGGCAGATGGGGTCTCCTCTCCGGTTGCTGTGGTCTACGCCTGACCCCCACAGAGAGGGCCAATCTGTCATGGAGGGGAGGAGTGCCGCTTCGTGCACACAGAGGCCACCGGCCTACCTTCAGTTTGTACTCCAGCTCCTTGACAAATTGAGAGTGAAAATGCACCAAAGGGCCACACGGCATTACCAGTGGCGGTTCACCTCACCTCACCTCACCACACACACACACATATGGACATGATACAGAGGTCATCATGCGGAGTCCAACCCCAGGCCAGGCTCAAGCCTGCAACCTCACAGCAACTCCAGATTAGGACGAAGCTAAAGTAAGTAAGCTAAACTGAACCGACTGAAACTGAACTGACTATTAGCCAAAGGCAGTAGTGGATCCCCTTTGAGATGTTAGGAGGGAGGTTTACTAATGTTCTAACAACAAGCTACTGCTTTACATTACATACATTACATACATTACATACATACACACACACATGCACACAATCACACACATACACACACACATACATGCACACATACACACACACGCACATGCACACACACACGCACGCACGCACACACACACACACACATATATATATAGCCTATATACACACACACCGTTACCTGTGAGACAGTGGTCAAGGTAGTACTGTACAAGAGGTTTAGTGAAGCTCCAAAACACACACACACACACACACACATATACATACACATAGCCACAAACTTTCACACCTACCTTCAGTTTGTACTCGCGCTCCTTGGTGACCTTGGTGAGGAGTTTGGCCTTCTGCCTCGTCAGGGCCTCGATCAGGGAGTCACACTGGGCGACCAGACAGGCCTCGAACTCCACGCCACTCTCCTGGTGAAACACACACACACACACGTGCAGAAACACACACACACACACACACACACACACACAGACACACACAGAACCATGTATACACAGGTGCACATATGCACACGCACACACACACACACACACACACACACACACACACACACACACACCATTTCCTGTGAGAGAGTGGCCAATGTAGTACTGTACAAGAGGTTTGGTGAAGTGCCAAAAATAGCCTATGGGCAGTTAAAACCTTTAGCCAGTACATTTATATGTTTATGATATCATACTTTTGTATTGGTGAAAGTGCAATAAAAGTATTTTACTACATACATTTTTGAAGATTTTACTATTGTGAATGTTGTTTTCTAGTTTGTATTTTATTTACAATGTAAATTTCAGAAGCTCATTGTCAATGCTGGGCCATTAGAATTGTCCTAATCTACCCCACTCCCCCTGCTGAGGTACTGTGCTACGGGCAATACTGTGCATATCAAGTGCATGTGATGGATTTTGACACTTAATTTCACATGAGAATAGTGAGTGGTGACAAGGCTGCTATTGTCGAGACGTTGCCTTCCATTAATTCTCCTGATCTAACGGAGCATTTCGTGGCTAATATGGGGCATCTGTCTGCTTGTCACTTAATTTTCCCTCCCCCTTGCTTTCTATTATGCCTCCTGGGGAACATTGTTCCTACAAAGGGGTACCTCTCACTACAACTAGCAGAATGAAATACTCTTCACTACTTCATGACAACATTACTGTTACTGTACAAAAAATTATCTAGTAATACATAACTTGACTGTGTTGTTTTGAAAGAAAAAAAACACTTGCTATGGGAGGCTCATAAAAGGGTTAATGCATCAACTATTAATCTGATTATTTGATTAATCTGAGAATGGCACGTGAGCAACTGAGTGTCACCCGTGGAGACCTGACTTCTCGATGCTCCCAAAGAAGTGGGTTAAATCTCCAGCATAGGGCTTAACAAAGGCAGTCAAATTCCTGAAAAAAAAACGTTTCGCAAAAAAAAAAAGCGGGGGGCTCATTACACACATTTTCCTAGCTGATAAGATGTGGCAGTGTTGTTATGGGGCTGTAATAGCCCCAATTGTCTTGGGGAGGATTGAGGCTCAGGGCTGATTATTTTGGTGAGGCTGCTCGTACCCGACCGCCTGCCTCTGGAAAAGAGTGTGGCTGCAAAACAGATACTTCTCCCTACCCGCTGGGTACTAGTGAGAAGGGTTTCAGAAGTGGTGCCAGTCTAAAAATACAAAAGACCTCCATAATAATCCAGAGTTTCTTTTTTCTCTCTCCGGTAGAGTAAACACAAGAACAACAAAGTGACATTGCTTACCCAACATCCCTAATAAGGAGCTCTGAGAATCTCCACTGAGAATAAAACCTATTTCCCTTTTTTTATTTGTTGGTCTAGTGGTGCACAGCTGTCTGATTTAAAAGAAGAAAACAAAAGATTTCCAAATGTCTTGCATCAGCTCTTGCCTCTCATTGTAAAAAGCAGATACACATGTTGTAGATTTCTCTTTGTTTTGGTAAAGCAATATCGCCACTATAAGTTGAGTGTTTACATGGAAGGACCTGCATCTCTCCTCATTATCTCTGGCTACACTCTCGTCTTCACAAACTCTTTGTTCTCCCATCCTTGGGGACACCCCTGAGGAGAGAGAGCTTCGATAAAAAAACCCTGGGATCTTCTTTTTTTACCTGGATCTGTTGCAGCATGTTCTTCAGCTGAACCAGAAACTCCTTGGCATCCTTGGCTTTGTCCGACACCCCATTTAAAGCCTGAGAGAGCTGACCCTGGAAGGCAGAAAGAAACAGAAGGAGGCGGGGAGAGGGGGGGTAGAAAAACATGAGTTAACAATGTGTAGGATACACAGAGACAGTCGCAGAGAAAAAAGATGGAATGTTGTTATTAAATAGAGGCTCATATGGACCACTGTCCACTGAAGATTTCATCATGTAAATTGCATTAAAATTCAGCTGCAAGTCCAGTCTTTGTTATTCATAATTTGGGTGGACAATCTGTGATCGTAAATCTTTAGGTCAATAGATATCAATTATGGAAACAAAAAACCTTCACCTTCTTTAATAAAATAAATGAACTGATCACAATAACATATCCAACCCTTCAAATCCAACCCTCCCTCAGCATGATCAGTGTCTGGTTAAATGTATGCATTTTCTTGAGTTATGCTTATTATCTTAAACCCTGGTTAACTCTCATGCTTGATACCCTTGAGTGATAAACAATCACAGGGAACACGAACCCCCAGCTGTGATCAATTTGGCCAGCTTCCACAGCTCCACACACACCCACCTGCTTCACTTCCTCCACACACACACACACACACACACACACACACCAGTGCCCCCTCCTCACACACACGCACACACACACACACACCAGTGCCCCCCGTCCCCACACACACACATACACACACAGACAGCCTTCGGACCAGCAGGTTCCAAAGCACCTTCCATCCACCCAGGCCTCCACGCTGCCTTAATGTGCCATCTGCCCCAGCAAGCTGTCTCCTGCATGGCTAACAAGGGGATGAGTGATGCCCTCTCCTTCCCTCCTCTCCTCCTCTTCTCTCTTATTTCTAACCTCACCCCCTTCCCTCCCCCCTCCCCAAAATGAGATGAGATGAGTCTGGGGTGGGCCAAGGCCACAGTCTTCTTCTTTGCCCATACAGGCCTGTCTGTCTGGGTGGGATTGGTCAGGGACCTGAAGGTCAGGGCCACAAAGACCTGAGGGCTTGTTCCAATTAGCGGAGAGCACTGTTGTGCTTTGATCAATTGGCAACCGGTTGGCATTTGGTCATCTGCGCCAAAAAGGGGGACCATCCTATTGACAACAGAGGGGATCTGGCCAAGGTCAACAGCAGCAGTGTGGCTGGTGGTGGTGGGAGGATCCCGCTTAGGATGCGGGTCATGTCACGCTAACTCTGGCACACTTTGATGGGATATGCTATCTGGCCCTGGCAGGGCAAAACATGCGACTTGGAATTACAGAGAGACAGGCAGCTTGGCTGCTTTGAAGGATATCTCAAGAGCAGCATGCTGTTACACTAACTCCCCCCACCACCACCACCATCAGCGCCACCTCCCACCCCACCCCCAAAACAACGCCATCTCTCCTCCCCCTACCCGTGTGACCAACAAATGGCGAAGCTCCAGCCAGACGTGACAGAGATGGAGAAGTAACATTAGTGTGATTTGGCCAGCGAGGACGAGCACAGCGCCATTGTTTGGAAACACCTCAGAGGGCGCCGCATTAAAAAGGGGGCTGGAAGAGACTCTTGTTTGGGGAAAATGGGGTCAATTTTCGCCAGGCTCGTAAAATAACTCAATTTGTGACCAAAACACAAAGCTGCTGCCTCTTTATTTCCTCTCAGCAGCTCTATTTGCAGCGAGCTTTTTATCCTCTGTGGTGTTTATGAGCCGGGCACCGGGCAGATTACTCTATCCAGGAGAGACATAGAGAGAGACAGAAAAAGAGAGAAATAGAAAGAAAGACAGGGAGAGGGAGAGCGAGATAGAAATATAGAGAGAGAAATAGAAAGAGAGAGATAGACAAAGAGAAAGAGGGAGAATATATAGAGAGAAATAGAAAGAGACAGAGAGAGAAATATATAGAGAGAAATAGAAAGAGAGAGAGGGAGAGAAAGATAGGAAGAGAGAGATAGAAATACAGAGAGAGAGAGAGAAAAATAGAAAACGACAGAGAAAAATAGAAAGAGGGAGGGAGAGAGAGAGAGAAAGAGAGAGATGGCACTGAGTGCTTGTCCGCGGGGCTAAGTGCAGATTCTTTTTCAGCCCCACATGCCTGTTTGTCGTGGAACTGTAAGACAATACACATCTGACCTGATCAGCACACTGACCTTGATAGTGCTGCATCCTCAGGGATATACACACACAACGGCACGCATGACTCACTGGTCCCACTCAAGCCTCCTGCTCTCCCTCTCTTTCTCTCTCTATCTATCTCTATTTGTCTGTCTTTCTCCCACTCGCTCTTTCTCTCTTTGCCTCTTTCTGTCTCTCTCCTTTCTCTACCCCTCCCTCCATCTGTCTTTCTCTGTCTGTCTTTCTTTTTTTCTCTCTCTCTCTGACTCTCTCCTTCTTAACCTCTCTCTCTCTCTCTCTCTTTCCCTCTCTCTCTCTCTCTCTCTCTCTCTCTCTCTCTCTCTCTTTCTCTCCATCTCAGCATCTGTGTCATTAACTCCCCACATCTGGATGAGGCCAGAACCAATCTGCAGTCACAGTTCAAGAGAACACAAATCTCTTTTACTTACACACACACATATTCAAATGTGCACGAGTATGTGTGTGTGCATACGTGCATGGGTGTGCATGTGTGTGTGTTTGCAAGTGTGTGTGTATGTGCGTGCAGGCGTGCACTTTTGTAAGTGTGTGTGTGTGTGTGTGTATGGGGGGAAGACAGATGTGTTGCAGTCTGTGCACTCAAGCCAGTGTGCATTAACCAACAACACAAAGCCTTTTCTTTTTTTCATCTTTCTGGTACTTTTAAATGAACCAAGCAGCACATTCTAAGTTCTAAGCAGTTTATAAGATGAGGCAGGAGACCAAGCAGCACTCACAAGGCCACATTGTATTTGCTATGCACAGAAGAAGGAAAGAAAGAAATCTACAAATAATCACAGACTAGGATGAATTGCGAAGTAACTGACAGATATTATATAAGTAGTACATATACATTACAGTAAAATATTCCTGAAACTTGTAACTTGTAATTAATAAATGCATAACTTTGTAGAACAGTTTTTGTTGCTTTGATGTAAAACCTTGTTCAAATCATCATCATAGCTGAATCCTTCAAGGCTGGCATACTGTATGACAAAAATGTAATTAGTAATTTATAATTTCCTTTGGTAAGTCTGAATTTATATAGTTATAATCATACATTTTCAAATTAACAGCAAATATTACTAATTTAGTGCAGCTCATTGCAGCTCAGTAACCATGGTAACATGTTCGCTGAACAGATGCATGTTAACAGTTAAAACTACACTGAGATTCTGTGGAAGAAGCTTCATGCTCATACGTTGACAGAAATAGAATTGAGGAGAGAGAGGGAGAGGGAGGGAGAGAGAGAGAGAGAGAGAGAGAGAGAAATAAAGAGAGGGAGACAGAGAGTGGGATTTAAATTGTGTATACATATTTATACATTTGTATTTTTGTGTATGTCTACACTACACATGCATGTCAGTGTTATTGCGGTAAGAAGAAGAGGCATAGAAGGACAGAGAAGAACTAGGGAGGAGAGCATAAGTAACCAAGAAAGAGAAAGCGATATAGACAGGGCCATGAGGAGTGGGAGAGGAAGAGAGGATGAATCAGAAAGAAGAGTATCAGAGTGGGAGAGAAAAAAATAGAACAGAGAGAAAAAAATGGAGAGAGAGAAAAGAAGATTGAGAGAGCGAAGGAGATTGAGAGAGCAAGAGAGAGTGTGTGTGAGAGAGAGAGAGAGGAAAAGAAGGAGATAGAGAGTGTGTGAGAGAGTGTGAGAGTGAGAGAGAGAGAGGGAGAGGGAGAGAGAGAAGCTTATTCGTCAGTTGGAGCGTACGGAGGAGGCATACAGACGCATTCAAGCCGGATACATTAACCTACATTCTCCCCTGCTCACCCTGTTCAGCATGTAGGAGTCACACACAGAGCCTGCGCTATCTGTGGCCCTGGCCCCCCTCGCCTCAGGTTCTCCTGCAGTAGCATCCGTAGTGTGTGTGTGTGTGTGTGTGTGTGTGTGTGTGTGTGTGTGTGTGTGTGTGTGTGTGTGTGTGTTTGTATGCAATGTGTGTAATGTGTAAGGATGTGTATGGCTGTGTGAGTGTGTGTGTGTGTGCAATCTGTATGTATGTGAATGTGTGTGTGTGTATGCATGTGTCCGCAATGTGTGTGCATGTGTGTGTGTGTGTGTGTGTGTGTGTGTGTGTGTGTGTGTAATGTGTGTGAATGTGTGTGTGTGTGTGTGTGTGTGTGTGTGTGTTTGCTTTGATCATCGGAGGCAGTGCCATCTGTAACCAGATTATTCCAGCAGCAGCCCTGTACTCTCCTCCGCTCTCCACTCACTGGTCACAGCCACTCACATGGAATGAACTGGAGCCCTTGCAAGATGGAATCCTTCAAGTGCCGAAATTATCCCACCCTTACACACGTACACACATACAAACACACTCACACACACACACATGCACACACACACACACACACATGCACACACACACACAAAGCCATTTTTCACCTCTTTCTTTTAGATTCTAACCCTATAAATACCCAGATCATCCACATACCCATGCCTTTCCACAGTGCAATGATGCTCAGTGTTTCTGAGGCAGTAGGGCTTACTCATACATCTCTCAGCATTAGGGCTTCCTGATTGTGACAACACTGGAAAAAAAACCCAAAAGGCTTTACATTAATTAACAAAATACCAGAGCATTATTCTCAAACAAATGAGTCAGTCTGGGTATTTGGATTGACTGCTTTTGTAAAATTCAAACTTCATTTGGAGCACAAAACAAAAAGGGGGTCAAAAACGCTATGTCCGAGAGGGTAAAATCTGTGCTGACTCTAGACTCTAAGACGGTTTTTAATTTTTCATCAGCGCTGCACTCCCAGCTATCTGCCCACACTCAGGCCTACGGTAGCAGTTTTTTTTTGTTGCCCACACGTGCTTACTGCGGCCCGGCCATCCTATTCCCTGAGCGTTTGGGTCCACAGCAAAGGGCTTAAAATAGATGCTTGTGGCGTTTCCGCATGGCTGCCCCACAGCAAACTGTGCCAAAGTGACGCACCCCCCTCCTTCCCCCGGCCCCCCTGCCCCTGCTTCAAAGTCCCATCTCGTGTGTCTCATCCTGTTTGGGATACATGGAGCTCTAATATATTCTGATACCCCCCCACAAGCAAAGATTGTTTGGTCACTGTGTGGCTTGCTTGCCCTTCTTTTTGCACATAGCTTGTAATTAAAAGAGGCTGAACACTGACACAAGTAAACATCAGGAATGCGACGTTTTCCTTGGATGGATGGAATTCCTGTTTACTGAATGGGCATTCCCAAAACATAGCATGCCTGCTGAGGTTGTGTACCACGAGACAGTCTCTACAAACAATGTAACACATTTTCCACGTACATGTTGGAGTGTGTTTCGATTGTTCTATTATGAACTAGCTGTATGGTTTTCACTACATGAAGAGGGCATTGGACCTATCATTTTCCATTTACCCACAATCCAACATCTTGTATGCAACAATAGAATGAAATACCGTGTAGAGCGCAATTCAATGAAGCCAGTGGTACTTTTTTTTCCCCTTCAACCATCCTTATTGACCTGGCCCATAAAAAAGGCCTTTAAAACAGAGAGTTGACAGGGTCAGTGAATCAGATGCAGGGCAGTGTATGTGTGTGTGCATGTGTGTGTATACGTGTGTGTGTGCACTTGTGTGTGTTGGGTACTCGATGCTGATTCAGCTCTGCTGCCTACTGTCAGGGCGCCATATCCTCCATTGCCCTGTACCCAGTAGGACAGCTCCGCTCCGCTCCTGCCTGTTAGCTCTTGCCCATCTGCAGCGACGCCCCCCCTCCCCACAGCCTGACAGGCGGGGAGAGAGAGAGAAAAAGCACGAGAGAGACAGAGAGCTGTGTTCTCTGTAGGCGCTCAACAACAACAAGCCCTGATAAAATGCCTTGTCACTGTCTCTGTCTCCTCTCCACACACAGCTTCCTGTCAGAGGCAGACTCGTCTATGGGCAAGCGCCATGTACACACACCCACCCACACACACACACATATGTCCCAAAAATATCACAGGCTCAGACATGTAAAACCCATAAGAGTTGTTACATATCACTCCGTACGGTTTAGAGCATTTAATCCATGCTCAGAGCAAAACAAACTCTCAAATGCATTACATGAAACAGGATTAGGAAATTCACAAGCAGTGTTATTTAAAAAAAAACATCTGTTGAGTAGCAGGAGGCACACGACCTAGAAATGGAGAAATGTCACTCAGAGCCAAACCACAGCACACCAAAGAGCAAGAGCAAAAGAGTATATGTATCGAAAGAGAGGGAGAGAGCAAAAGAGAGAAGAAGAAAACGAGAGATAAAGAGAGAGGGAGAGATAGCTAACACTCCTTTATTAGAGCACTGTCTTCCAATTATACCTCAAAAAATATCACCAATATCAAAAAAGATCAAGCAGCAAAACATGCACTGCCCATTTCCAGAATCAAGGAAACAAAAAAAGCAAATACAAACCCCTCAGGCCAACCTTTTTATATTCTACGAGAGAGAGAGAGTATGAAAGGGAAAGATAAAATAACAGAGCTGGGAGACTAAGAGCCAGCCACTGGCACTATTTCCACAAAAAAGACCCCAAACTCCCCTTGCTCTAGTTTTCACTGAGCCACTTTGCAGAGATCACACAAGTGTGGAAATGTCAACTGCCACCCTGGAGCCCCTCAGAGACAATTTGCACGAATTAATGACTAACGTGAATTTATTTAGGTCTATGTTTATGATTATTTTAGTATTAATCATTAATGAATGAAGGGTGGGGGTGGGGGGGCAGACTCCAACTGCTTTTCTTCCAACATCATCTCCATCAAATTTAGGCATGTCATTCTCTCCATTTTTCTGTCTCTCTTTCTCCTTCAACCACTGCCTCTCTAATGTGGACTGTTTTCCTGTCCTCCCCTCACTTGTCAGCAAATGTCCCTTCTTCATCTCTCTTTTTGACTAAATGGAGATTGGTGGATAGATGGATGGATGGATAGATGGATGGAGGGATGGATGGATGGATATCATAAATCACCTGCAAGTCGAGTGTAGAAAAGAGATAAGCGAGCAGCAGCATCCTGCATGTTTTATTTAAGCGACTCATGACATATTTACTGGTGCTCACACTTCTCTGATTTTCATGGCCCCATTAGTGGGACAGTGTGCTTGAAGGTGAACCCATAGCCTACTTTCTCATGTAGACTCAGCAATCTGCCTGAAATAGGGGCAATGACTGTTCAATAAATGGGCTTGTCTACAAGATTGTAAGAATCAACACCAAGTGTTAGAATTTTATATTAATGTTTACTCATACTTGGCAGATGGTTTTTCCAAAGTGATGTGCAATACAAAAAAAGAGCACTTGTGTCCAAGTCAATTCTGAAAGGACACAGGATTTCATTTCATTTCCTAAAATGACTGCTTTGTGTAAGATATCATGTTGGGATTTTGCACTTGCTATAGTCTAAATGCACTATTTCGAGCTGGCCCATAGCACAGCAGGAGGCCAGTATGACTGTGAGTCATGGTATCTGAATTACTCTTCATCTGTGTGCATCTGTGCAGGAGTGTGTGTGGGGGAGTACAAAACTGGTGACCTACTCAGAAATTAACATTGAACAGACCCACAGCTTCAGGCAAGTTGAATCTAACAGTAGGTAAGAGTGAATAAGGCTAGAGTGAGGTGCAAGAGTAAGGCTAGAGTGTGTGTGTGCAAGACAAAATCTGAGTAGCTTTGGGGCTCTGGTTCTGGTTCTGCTGTGTGTGTGTGTGTGTGTGTGTGTGTGTGTGTGTGTGTGTGTGATTATGAGGAGGAAAAGCAAGGGCCAGATTACAACACACACACACACACACAAACTGACGTAACAGTAGCAAAGTCCAGTCAAAACATTCACAAACATTCATTGCCATATTTATCGCAAAAGCTGACATTGTCGCTGTCCTCATTTTGTTTCTTACCTTGTGCATTTTCCACATGGTGGTGATGGGTTTCACGTCGTGTTTACCATGTTTGCCTTCCTCAAGACAGTGGTGACACACCGGTAGTTTGCAGCTGATACAATACATATTGTAATTATCGGCTTCGTGCTCCGCACATGTTGTCGGTTTACGAGCCGTGGCATTGGGCTGCTGCTGGGCAGCGGGTGGTGGCTGAGTCGGTGGCACTAAACGATGCTTGGCCAGGGGTCCACGGGAGGGATGGCAACGCTGTTGGCATGGTGTACAATAGAAGACGTCGCACTGCTCGCACATCACCGTGGCATCAACAGGGTTGCGGTCGCACAGTTGGCATTTGACAGCAGCAGCGCGGTTCTGTTGGTAGCGAGCCACTATCGCCTCCAGCAGCCGGTTTCGTGGGAAGCCTCGCAATCCCCGTTCATCCAGAGAGACGCTACGGTGGCAGAGGGGGCAGGTGATGGAACAGTGGCGGTTTCCAAGCGTTGGTGGGAACACCCGCACTCCGTTTGGCGATTTGAGGCAAGGTGTGTACGACCCATAGCCACTATCTGTTTCGCTATACATGCTCATCTTGTCCATATCCAGATAATCATAGTCCGAGTTTCCCGATGCCCGACTATGCGGAGGTGTCTCACCTTCTGGGGTTTGTACGATGATGTTTCGGGCGCACGCCGAGCAAACATTGTGCGAACAAGGTAAAAGAATTGGCTCTTTGAAAAGAGAGCCACAAACGGGACATTTCAATTCTTCATCCATCGCGGTCACAGAGCGTTCACCCACACCGAAGGAGCGGCGATCAATGAAAGCAGACTAGCACTATTTGATATGGACAGCTCCCCCCTCTGTCTACGCAAGCGCAGCGGGAAGGGGGTTGTTGGCGTTGTAGTCCATGGGGGAGGCAGGCTCCTGGGTGTGATAATCCTTTGCGATTCGCTTTCTTGCCGAAACTACAAATCCCTGTAATCACACTCAAACTGATAAAACGTTAATCTATCATTTTTGATAGTCTATGTTAAAAATGCGAGATAATTGCGTTTTTGTCCAAAAACAGGAAACTTTTCGCTATATATTTTCCTCAGCAAAGACAAGTTTTTTTTTGCATGAAGACCATGCAGGCCGAACCGCAAGTTTTTAATTAAGATTTCGACCCGAGGTTTTTAATTAAAGTAAGGTTCGTCTAGCCTTCGATGCTCAAATCCACTGAGATTAATTTAACGCCAAGCGAAAATGAATGCATTCATAATTGGAACACAGACAACGTGCTGCCAGAACTGAATATAAAAACATAGGCTACTGTGTTATTACACTTGAATTAGACTAATGGAAGTAATTACTACATTACGCTATTATAATAATTAAACTAATCACAGTGTCCAAACATACATTGGACATTACCCAATAAATGATTTGCAACCTTCTATTTTCCACCATATTCCCACCAAACAACCTTTTCTCCTGCCATCCAAACTTAAACTTAGGCAAACAAATCATAGATCATTGATAGATCAATGATAAAGCCCTATTCACTGAGTTTTGTTTAAGTTACAACAGAGGTTACAAAAATGACCGCTAAAATACACCCCAAAGACATACTTTATCTGAAGGTAAACTGAATATTCTACACCAAGCTGAAAGTCTCTGGAGTGGAATAAGAAGGAAGTTTAGGTTACGGGAGGTCAGCATGCCCTGAAGGCACTGTCAGAAGAGCCTGAAGCTTTTACTGAACATCCAGTAATACATACAAACACACAAAAAAGGGGAAGCCCACGGAAGGGCCTTTGTGAATATCTGATCAAGGATATGGATCTCCGTGGAAAATCCCAAAAGGTTAAAAAGTGATAAACGAGAATAGGGGGCATAGAAAACAACAAAAGTACATACTTTCATGTCCTGCCGTGGGACATAATAAACAGGTACATTTTGTCTGCATTATAAAGATGCAATTTATTCTTAAAAACTCCAAGCATTGAAATCTGCCAAACATTATACCTGATCTCCTGGAAGTCTAAACATTAATTATATTCAGCGCAAGACTGCTTAATTTTAAAGAGGATTATTATCAAGTGTTATGATTGGCAAATCTCTCTCCCCGTAATCTTTTAGTCATAACAGTTACTCCTTGGAAAAGGGGTTTACCTTTGTAAAGCATGCTTTCAGTCACCCCACAAAACACAGCCATTAGGAGGCATTAAGATTTTTTAATTCTCTTGAAATGCTTACAAGGTTTTCACAAGATAAACCTGCATATATAAGTTCAGTGATTAAACAAAACAAGCACATTCTTATCTCATATTGGGAAAAAATAACATCATTATGAACTACATGGATTTGTTCAGGATCTTAGAAATAGTGTTTTAATCTTAAATCATGGCACAACATTTTAGCCACAAAAGCAGTGTTCAACATTATACTGTGAAAATTGAAATGAATAACTAAAATTAATAGAGCATAAATATGGATGTTATCCCTGGTTGTCAATATTGATTCAGTGAGTGTCCAGGCACGGAATACATTTGCGACCAGGCTGAAGGTGCTTTCAAGGCAGCAATCAAATACACAACCAACAGGGAGAATGACACAGATATGAAGGGGGTATTCCAACATGCATGATTTACTGACTGACGCAGATAAGCTAACTCATATTGAGTGGTAATAGCAGAGCTTTATGTATTTGTTTTACCAGAATGAAGCCATGAGACCCTCTATTATAACTTGCTCTAATTTACTCTAGCCTGTTTTCTGGAATACCCCACAGTTCTTTGGGTTAACCCTTTACTACACTACGGACATGGTGCTCTCGGGGTTGACACGCATGGGCCGCAGGTTCTTCTTCAGGTCCTGCAGCTGCTTGGCCGGCTTCCCCACACCCTCCTCGAACCTCCTCTCCACCACAGGCAGGACGATCTCATGGAGAAACACGGCGTTCTGCATAATGAAGGCCTTTTTCTCACTCTCCTGCTCGCAGCGGAGGCTGTAGTCCACGTGCTGCGTGGCCACCAGTATCACCTCCCTCAGGCTCTCCAGGAACACCATGTGGAGCTCGGGAAAGTACAGCTTCAAGCCCTCCTCCAGGAAGCCCATCATCTGCTTGGTGAAGGCCACGACTGTGTAACTGAGGTTCACCCAGCAGTCATCTCCTGTGTACTGCTCGAAGTTCCCGACACCACAACCGCGCATCTCCTCCTTCAGCTTGGCGAGTGCCTCGGGGGTCATGAGGTTCATCCTTCGCCACATCTCCTCCGAGTTGCGGTGCCTGGTGGCCTCAATGATGATGTCCTTGTAGCTGACGAGGGCTGCTCTGATGTCCTTCACAAGCAAGGACTGGAGTATGAAGGTGAGATCCAGGCCTATCTCGCTGAGCTGCGTGCAATGTTCTTTGGCAACTTTTACGCACTCGGAGGCAGTGGAGAGGCTCTCCTTGCTGTCAAACACCTGCTTGCTAAAAGCGTCAACAAACATCTTCATGGCAGAGCGTGACCAGACCACAAAGGCAGAGTAACATCCAGTGTTGCCCTTGAAGTCCATTTCGAACTCCTTTGCGGTCTCCAGCAGACTGGTGAAGAAGATGTTGCAGAGCTTGTGTATGTACAGCAGTGTGGCCCCCTCGATGCGCAGCTGTCTGATGGCTGTCTGCACAGCTGCGGCACGGTTTTTAAGGAACAGCTCGCAGGCCTTTGTCGACTGACCCAGCCGAATCAGCTGTGACACAGCCCTCCGCGTTGCTTTTGGTCCACCTCTCAACGAGCGATCGGGGGAAAGCTCAAACACCAGTACATCAGTGAGCTGTCGCACTCGCTCATCCACTTTTCCTCTCAGCTCCTTCACACGTGGAGTCACAGCCTCATCCTTTAGATACTCGTTTAGTTTGTCCAAGAGATCAACGGCTCCTTCAAAGTCCCGCTGAGCTATGCATACATCAAGATCCTCTGGGAGCTCCTGTATCCACTCTGGGCTTAGATCCACTGCTTCCTCGGACTCCAAAGGTTCGTCTACGTCGAAAGGGTTGGTGGACACCTCCTGCCTCACAGGGGAGTTGGGCACCTCCTCTTCTTTCTTGTGTCGCTCTTTGACCACTTTTTTCTTCTTAGTTTCCTCGAGAATTTCAAGCCATTCTTTTTTTATTTTACTGTTTTCAGCTTGAAATATGCGACTGTCTGGGAACATCAAGATTTTGAACATGTCTTTCATTGGGGGGTTGTCTTTCACATTCACCACAGCAAAGCTCTCCAGATCATACAGCGCGTTATACTTATATTTGACTGCACCGCGCCGGTTGGCCAACCATGTAGCGATAAGCAGACAGTCGTTCATGAGGAAAGCGTGCACTCTCTGGATCTGAGACATATTGTCGACATCATACTCAAACAAGTCGCCATTATACACCAAATACCTTCCAGGGGTTTCCATTATATTTTTACATCCTTCGACCTTCTCAAGTAGTGTTGTAAGGGTTCTCTGCTTTACCTCCTCTGTTTCTTTGGGGAATGCTGCCAGCATTTCCTTAGCAGTTTCGTCCTTATCTGTTGACAGGAGTGTCTGAGTTATACTCTCCATAATGCTCTTCTGCTCAGTGAGAATGTGGCTTAACTGATACATCTCACTCTCCAGATAAGAAATTTCTTTAGCCGTTTCGATAAACTGTCTATAGTTTTTGTAGACATTTTTCTTCAGATTCTGCGCTGTCTCGTCAGCCAAATTCTGAATCTTTTGCCGATGCTCTTGCAGGTCTCTGTCGCCATCCGACTGCTGCGAAAGCTGTTTCACATAATTTTGCGGATCAAAATTAGGCGATTCTAACTGCTTCCGCAGCCTGTTTTGTGTATCTGACATTTTGCGAGATTAAAACGCCTTTAGCTACAGAAAATCAGGGCTAAGTTACTGTTCATTTGAGAGGATGTCACAGCTGACAAGGAAGTCTAACAACAGGAAGTTCAACACCCATTTTCATCACGAGACCGGATGTGTAGGAAACCAAAACACTTCAACAGCTCTTCAACAGCACTTCAATAAACATTTTATTTATATTTTAACATAAATGAGCATATAACTCGTATTTATCTGGCAAAATTATTATAGCTTATGTTAACTGATTATATTTTTGCAAGTTCTGCGATTTTTTCCAGGGAAGGCCACTGATTGGACAACATTTGACGTGCGTAGAACAACATATCCCAAGGTTCTCTCTTTCATCCGCCACTACCTATTTGAAATGGCCTGGTGCGATTGAGCTGGAATGAGAAGATGATTAACCACTAAAACATTGTCGCTGTCACGACAGCTTTTTATTTTAGGCATGTTCACTAGATCTTGGGATTCGGCTGTGGCAAATTAGTGCTGGCTAGAAAGCCTGTCTAAAGCAAGCTCATTAACCCAGATGCCAACTAGCAAGGTTAGCTAACGTTAGGTCTTTTGTAGCTAGACAAGTCGTCACCCCACCACCAGCAGGGGTTATTTTCATATCGACAATGGAAGACGAAGATTTTCTGCTTGCCCTTCAGTTACAAGAGCAGTTTGATTACGAAGCTTCAGCATCAACGTATGATAATGGTCAACCAAGTCACTTTTCCAGCGATGTAATTCCATACTCGCATCCAAAAACTGTATCACCCGAGAGACCAATGTCTATAGTGGACGAGTCGTGGGAAATGATTGACCCAAGCCCTGATGTGCGAACTATGTTTCTTGAATTTAATGATATGTTCTTCTGGGGAAAGCTCAGTGGAGTGGAAGTCAAGTGGAGCCCTCGAATGACATTGTAAGTTGCGTACAAGAACGTTACACGCTGTACATTGTACGTTATGCTATATATTGTAAATATTGTACAGCTAATGTTGAAACTTAAAAGTAATATAATCACCATAACATGTCTGTGTTTCCATGACTTTGATATTGATGCTAGAGTGTTTACATGTTTTCTAATGGTTTTGTCGGAGCAGATGTGCTGGTGTGTGTTCCTACGAAGGAAGGGGTGGCCTCTGTTCTATTCGTCTCAGTGAACCTCTTCTGAAACTTCGGCCACGTCGAGACTTGGTCGAGGTGCGTTGAAGCTGTAGCTTTACAACAAATCACGTAACGTCAGAAATGTTTTTAATTGTTTGTGTTTGACTTATCTTGTGGTAACTCAATTGGGTCAAATCTGAACCTTCCCTCCTTCCAGACACTTTTACATGAGATGATCCATGCCTTGCTGTTTGTGACCCAAAACAACCGAGACAGGGACGGACATGGGCCAGAGTTCTGCAAGCATATGAACAGGATCAACCAAGCGACCGGAACAAAAATTTCAGTAAGCACTGCATTGTTTTGATTTTTAGACATTGTTGTATGAAAAGCCGACACACAATTTCTGTTCATAGTCACTGGTTACTGTTATGTAGTCACATCATTAGTGAATTGATGTATTATTACAGTGTATAATCACTATATGGAATGGTCTCAGTCTTAGTCATCAGAATTCTGCTCGTCCGCCTAATTACTGACTTTGTCTATTCCTGTCTAGGTCTACCACAGCTTCCATGATGAGGTCGATGTGTATCGTCAGCACTGGTGGCGCTGTAATGGCCCCTGCCAGAACCGGAAGCCCTACTTTGGCTATGTGAAGAGAGCGATGAACCGTGCTCCATCTCCCAGGGACCCCTGGTGGAATGACCATCAGCGCTCATGTGGGGGCACCTACACAAAAGTCAAAGAACCGGAGGGGTATGGGAGGAAGGGCAAAAGCGATAGCAAGGATAACAAGGACAACAAGGACCCGAAGCCTCAAAAAAAGCCTTCAGGTGGGTTCAAGCTGCCTGGATGTTGTTAGTGAAATGAGCCTGTGATGGGCATCCAGGCTTCCGAAGTTATAATCCAGTTGCACATTTTTGTTCCAGCCGTAGACTGAAATAGCTGAGTGTAATTGGCACAACTTTTTAGCCAGGTAGGAATACATGTGAGAAATTATATGCCTAAAGGCGTAATACACACTTACCTAGTTATTTATAAAACTGCCTAAACTGCACAGGTACAACTGGGTAATCTGGAATACTTGGAATTGGATTGTAGCTTCTAAAACCAGGTTGCCCATCACTGTAAATTACATCACAATGGACAAACATTTTTCTCAGCTTGTTTGCTCAATAGGTTTTCACATATTGATATGGATATCATCACATTCATTGTCCTGATTTGACACATGTACAATAGTTTCAAATGTAGTCTATACGTGTTCACACATGGATATTATCACAACCATTTGAAAAACAAGGATTGTAAACTCATACTCACTGTTAAAAAAAAAAAAAAAACGTAAAAGCCACACAGCTTTTGTGCTGCCACTGCAGTGCTTGTTGACCGTGTATGAGGAGTTTGTCCCATGAACACAGGTTTTCCTTATAAGTCCTCAGGCCTTGATGGGCCTGAGTGGTCAAGTGGTCATGTTATAGAAGCTTGTTGCAAACTCTTAGGAGATGATGGTGTCGTAGCAATCTTGGTTCAGTTCAGGAGTTGTAAGACCTGATGTAAATCACCTCCTTCACCACACATCTTGCATCACATCTACTTTACTGATTCAACACATATAGAATAGTCTGTTAGTTGAGTATTCACTGATAATGCAGTCTATGTCATGTCATGCACTAATATGTTCATTACAGTACTTTTTTGGTGTGTTTTTCAAACAGCATCTGGATCCCAGGATATCAGAAATATCATTGCATTCAGTGGGAAGGGGTTTGTGCTTGGAGGAGGAAGCTCACAGACATCCAGTTCCACCCAAAAACCTCTGTTGCAAAGTCCCCCAAAACCAGTTTACATTCCCCCCAAATCACAGGTGTCACCTCCCCGTCAGTCTCCTGAAGTGAAAGACGCCAACTTTGGGCAAATTCAGAATGGCTTTAAAAAGCCTAGCACAAACACTGTGACAAATGTTGCGAAGAAATCAATAGCCAACCATAATGCCTTTGTCAACATTAATGGATCACCTGTTCGCATTGCCAAAACCACTGGACAGTTAATCAAGAAATCAGCTGATCATGCGAAAACCAAACTTGTATTTCAGGACATCTTTGGTGATGTGGCGTCACCTCAAAAGACTGTTCGTGCATCAGACACATCTTCTAAATCTAGAACACCATTCAGCAATAATACTAACACACGTGGTTCGACCAGTAGTTTGAACTCAAAGGTTGCAACACAGTCAGTCCCAAGTGGAATTCCATCAACGTCAAGACCTTTTAACAGACCTCAAACCAGCAGTGCAGGAGGGTCAAAACTGGGGTCCGCTGATCCATTTCATTCAAGATTCCCCAAAAGCCCCCAGAAGTCAGGAACCATAACTCCAGGGTCCAGGAAAAGACCACTGGATAGCAGCCTATCCCCACCCATATCCAAGTACTTCAAGCCGTCATCGTCTCCTCAGAAGAAAAGTGAAGCAGAAAGACAAGCTGCTTCATCAGCTCCACCTGCAGGTCAAGTTGCAGTACCGCAGCAGAGTGCTCCCATACGCATGAACCAGATCATGGTAAACTGCCCTGTGTGCCAGGCCAAAGTGCCTGAAGTAGAAATTAATCGCCACCTAGACTCTTGTCTCTCAGGGTGACCCATACAACGTGATGCATGTTGTTACTGAGCAAAAGACGTTCCAAGCTTTGACTTTGCTGCTTCCCTTTACCACACCCAAACAAAAGCTCTGGTGTTGCATGGTAGTCACCATGTACCACAGCTTTTTTATATTAAATGCCTGATCATAAAAAAAGTAAAACAAGAGAGCACCAGAAAAGCCTTTCTCTGGGGTTAGCCACACAAATGAAAATGTGTCAGTTATATTTCAGAAAACTTTTACAGAAGCACTACAGGGCCTGCCACAGGGTTTTATATTAATGCAATTAGTCAGATTATGGTCAGCCTTACGGTTGTCTTGTTTAGTACCAACCTAAACCGCTCTCAGGGTCTTATACTTGATTTGCACTTTTCATCACATCTATCTGACTTTAGAGCAGTTCAAGGTGAAGGCTAATTTTAGAGGCTGATTTGTTCTGAAATGATGTTCCGCATACTGCTGAGGAAGTATTGGTTTTCTGTGCCGCTACTGCAGGGGTGGGCCAGACTGCCCGTCTTTTTTTTTTCTCCCCCAGTCACTGACTGCAGTCTCAAGTTTTGCCCTCGGAAGAGCATGTCATTTTATGCTGACTAGGCGGGATTATGTTTCACGCTTGCATGCTGTTCATTTTTAGCTGGCTTTCAGGAGTCATGTAGCACATGGCAAGGTCAGTCTGTAGGGCATGTAAATGCCTTCATCATCACCATCATCAGGAGTGGCTCTCTGCTGTGCCACATGTCCTAAAGCAGTTTTAAGAAAAAAATCCAAATGCTGGTGTGGGGGATGATTTGGTGATTGATAAAAAATATCATTGTTTTTGGCAAAGAAGCATAGTGTGATGTTTTTTTACACATTCATTGTAGTTGCCTTGATATGATGTTAGTTATTCTATATTTCAAGATGCTCTGGGAGCAATGTTCTACCTCATGAAAACTGCTTTGTTTTAAGAAAATCTGAGAGCGATAATGTGTTCTTTTTCCAGTTAAAAAAAGCAGTTGCACACAATTTTAGAGTTTTATGTGTGGAAATGTATCTGTCTGTACTGTTTTATACATCTTTAAACTATATAAATAAATGTTTTGCTAATGTAAGTACTCATACTTTGTGTCTTCTCTTTACATGTTAGTAAAATCTGATATACGTTCTTATTTGTTTACACTGTTCTCTCATTTTCTTTCCGAGATGCCGGTTAAATTGACCAGAAGCAATAACATCTTCATTGAATGCTGCCCCGTGTCTGTGCTTTTGCATGCTCTGGTGACTTTGAATAGATTCTTGTGTCCTTTTTCAGACGACTAGGAAGACTGCTCAGAATTGTATACACGGGACTGGTGTCTGGCATAATCAATGCAGACTTGATTTTACCAACCAGCAGCTGCCTTGCGTAGGTGCTGACATTCTTTATTTTATAGCTCACAGACTCATTTAGGTAGGTGTAGGTGGGAGCCTACACAGTCTGCTGAGAAACAATAGTTTAATATGTCTATCTGCATTGTCACACTGGGGCGTAGCCAGGGGGGGGGGGGGGGGTTAGGAAGATTCTAAGTCCAGCATTGGCAAGAGGCCCTAAATGAACACTATTAATAATAGCCCAAAACTGTATTTTTTCATAGGGCTCAAAATTCTGGCTGTGCCCCTGCACATTACAAAAAAAAAATCTCAAACTTGACAAGTTAAGGACAAAATGTTTTTTTTCTTTCTCTCTCTCTGGATTTCATCCCATCCCGTCTTTATTAAAGAGTGTGAGCAGACGTTGTGCGTGCCAGAGAGTAGAGAATACCCTACCCTGCTTTTTAATTCAGTAGTTGTTGCAACACTACTTTATGGTGTCACATCCCTTTCTATGGTCCACACATGACACTCCAGAGAGCATTGTCTTTTTGTCTGGAAGGGGTTTGTTGCCAGACAAGCAAAGGTCGAGGGGGCTGGACAGCTCACCATCTGTCCTGTGACACCAGGGACTAGCCAAGATATGTTTGTCACAAACACTGGGATGGTAGCTCTACACATATGGGCTACATAGCCTTTGTCATGTGATATGTACTTGTGTAAGGCTTTAAGCCTTTTTGTAAGTTTTAGGCGTCATTTACTTTATTACAGAGCCTATCATAAGGTCTACCAGACCACTCATTTTATAACTTAAATAACTAAGTTATTTTAGGTCACTACTGGAAAATGTTATTATTATAACTAGTCTTCATTAACAATCAAAAAGGTGTTATGGACAGTATCTGTTCGACTAATGGACCATCATCCGGTTTATTGCACTGATCCAGCTGCTATGCACACACTTTGCTCTGCAAACATATAGACACATTTGCGTGTAAATGGTGTATTTTTGTCCAGTAACAGCGTTTTCAATGAAATCTATATGGGTTTCAGCTTTTTCATGAATATTCAGCACCTCTGTCCTCTCCCGTCACCCCAGGGTGACGCCCAGTCAGCCTTGAACAGAATTAAAGAGACAGGAAGTGAGAGTAGACGCTAGGAGAGCAGAGTTGTTGTGGAGCGTGTTGGGGAGCGCCCTGCTGCTGTAGCTTGGTATTTTCGCGAGGGCGTCGCACAGGTCGTAGATAAATGCAGTGATACACCGCCGAGTTTAAGGTATTTCCCCGCACCTCCGTAAATTACGATCGTTTTTGGCTCATCTATAGTGTAAAATGAATGGTAAATCATCGAACAACACAGCAGGCGGAATGCTGGCCTGTATCGAGGGACTACCCCCACTGCCGAAGAGCTTAAGCGGCTTGCTGAATTCAAGCGGCGGCTCTTGGAGAGAAATGGAAAGGATGTACGCAAAGAAGACCATGATCCAAGACGACCTAAGCCGTGGCCGCAGTAACGCAGACAATTTGCTGGCAAATAAACCTGCCAATCTTGATGCTGCTTTGGCTCTTCTAAGAAAGGAAATGGTGAGTTGATGTAATGGTAGCCGTTGTGTGCTACCGTGTGGGCTATAAGTTAAATCGCTTATTGAATGGGGGATGAAACGGTGAAATGAAAAGCAACAGCTGCTCCGACCGTCACGAGATATTAAACCTAGCCCCCCTCAGTTATTTCTATTAGCCATGTAAGTCAACAGTGTTTTTTAAAACTGTCTTTAACTTTGTATGGGTGATGGCATACACAAGGCATTTGTACTTGATTGATGCCATGTTTGGTCGGCTAAACCTGTTAAATTGTAGACTATCCTTCGACCATTTGCTTGTAAACAGTGTGAATTATAGACTAGCCTACCAGGATCATAAGGACATCCATAAAATAGACTTTGTATGCATGTTGTGTATCTTATTAACTGCATATTTCAACACTTGTAAGGGGGTAGGCTTAGGCTACTTGCTGTTTAGTATTTGAGGTTCCTCAAGTCTTTGATCTTAGGTTCAGCTTTGCTCTGCTGTTTTTGCCATTTTGCCCTTGAAGTGCAGCTTCAGGCTCCCATGGGGAAAAGCAGAGAAGTTTTCTCACGTTGGCTGTTTTTCCAGGTGGGGTTGCGGCAGCAGGATATGTCTCTGCTGTGTCAGCTCTGGTCACTTCATGAGTCTATCCAGGAGTACAAGGGCAGTTGTCAGGACCTCACCGCCGGATCAAGTGCAGACGGACCCTACGAAAATGGCTATTTTGACGAGGACGAGGAATACTATCAGGATTCAAGCATAACCCCCACCGAGCAGTCAGAGGGGAATGATACCTCTTCCCAAAATGGAGCAGCCAAGGACAAGTGGCTGCATGACTCGTTTCACATCACTATCTGAGAGAGGCCATTAGCTGTCTACGAAATCACCATTTGAGAAAGGTGTCTAGCGGGCTCCAATATCTACTTGGAGCTGGAGCTGAAAATCAACCTGCTCAATTTTAGAGTTTTTTTTTATTTTTATTTTTTTATTTTATTTTATTGTTTTTGTTTGTTTTGGAAAAGAGGTGTCCGCATTTGTTATTTTTGCTGACCTTCTTTTCTGCAGACTTTTCTATGAAGTTATAAAGAAAGTTGATTATTTATTACACAGTATATAACAAAATAGTATTTTTTTCCTTGTGATTTTCCTTTTTTGGTTTGTTTCTTTTAATATATATATATGTATATGTATGTGGGTTGTGAGGAGTGTATCTGGCACTCCAGTATTTGTGTTTACAGTATATACAAACAGGCACCCTTACACAGGGATGGCTGTGTGTAGATGTTACTGTATAACATCAGTTAGTAGATGAGGAGTGGCAAAGAGTCTCCGTTTTCTAAAAAAAAAGCTAATAATTCAGACTTGTCAAGAGGCAAGTGACGACTGTGAGCCAAGGAAAACGTGAGGGTTCTGCATGGATGGATGTAACCAATATAGTTGGGGGGCGGGGGCAGAGATGTAGAATCCCGGCTTTATAAAGTGAAAAAAAAAAACAAAACTGCCACATATTTGATCCAACCATTTTCTAAACCAGCTGATTGTAATGAGCACACAAATCATCAGACAGATAAATTGATTAAATAACCTCTGTTAACTGCACAACCAGAGGAAATATATGGCAAGGTATTTTTTTTTACTTTCTGAAGCCATGATCTTCACCTCTGCTTGTGGGGAAATGTGAAATGAGTGAAATGCTGGATCTATATAGCGTGAGTACATGTGAAACCAGGGTACGCACAAGTGTGCTTCTCAACTTCTCCCTCAAACTGCTCTGGGTGGGGCATTCCCTGCTCTGTGTCAACACGCTAGCCCATCAATACATTCCTGTGTTGACCGCATAGCTCAATCAAATAGAACAGAGAAGAGAAATCATATGTTTATCGTGTATGTTTAATCCTGTGCAGTCATATCATTGTATTGCATTGTGTTTTACCATTGGCTAAGGCTTAATTGAAGTCTTTGGTGAGCCAATGCAGGTATATTCACTCTTGCCACACAAAATGTGCAGTGTCTTAGTCTGTCTTCCAATGACATCAGAATTGGTGGCCTAGAAGTGCATCACATTTACTCTTGTCCTCCAACAGCATAACCATAAAAAACCTACCCTATGAGCGATAATTCTATGTAAACGCTTACAAGTTTGTTTACACAAACTGCTAATGTGAAACTGATTGTATACAGCCTTTTTTTTAAACAACAACAAAAAAAAAACAATCGTCTGAAGCAAGATCAATTTAAGGTACAATAACCAAAGAAATTGTTACATCTCTTTTGCTGAAGATTACTGCTACAAACATAATGCTGTATGATGAATATAACCTCTAATGCATTGTCTGTAAACATTTCTTCACAAGTAATGTTTTTAATATCTTTCGCAAATTAGTCTTGTGCTGTGATGGACTGTACATTTTGACAGGGTGAATTTTTGTATGAAAATCATGAGTGGGAAGTTTGTATTGACTGTAAAACAGAGCTTGATAGGATACTTTTGAACACTTAGGATGGGTCATCAACTGACCTGTTAGTAGACACTGCTGCATTGCTCATCAAGTTCAGTCTTTTTGGACATACTGTGGGGTATTCCACATTTGAGTTAATTGGGCAGGAATAGTAAACCTCTTAATAGAAGACTCTCATGGCATTATTCTCCTGGTCAAACAGTGCCAAAGGGCTCTTCTTTTAGGATGTTTACCCCTTTTTCTGCGGTAACATACCCAGGCAAGTTACTACATGCTTTCTGGAACCACCCCCCATGTTATGGGTTGTAACCTTTACAGCTCTTTCCTAAATTTCCTTTTTAGTTGGATTTGGTTGTATTGGTGAATGTGGAATCAACTGAAGCTGAAGAGCCCACCAACATTAATGTTTGGATAACCATTCTTATCTTGAATGAATGGATTCCTAGAATTCTGGGAGAGCTGATACACAATAGATGACCGAACGGCTAATTGTTTTTCTGTTGACTAGCCAGGCTTTTTGTGTCCCCGGTGACAGAAATTCTTTCACTCTGTGCCTTTCCATTGCCATGGACTTGACTCATGGCTAATGCTGTTGCTAGCCCCGTCAAACTCACAGCACTTTTACTTGTCGATCGAAGTCATCCGTTCATTCAATGGAATCGCAGCATACCGAAAACTGGAAGAGAAAGGATCTCAGATTGAATCCAAATCAAATGTAACAGTTCACCAGCAACAGACTTGTTATCCTCAAACCAGCTCGGTTTTTGGCTTTGGACTCTTTGAGGACATATAATCTTAAAAGCTATGAACTTCCTATCTCATTTTGTATGGCCAGAATACAGGTTGTAACTACCTGTAGGTAGTCCACTGTGCATCAAAGGTCAGATATAGCAATATGAAGTGCATACAAATACTTCAGCACTACTATTACAAGGAAACCCCTGATAAGAGTACAGGGGGAAAGGCATTTGTATTTGTAGAAATTTGTAATGTTGCAGAACTCTGATTTGCTAAGCTTGTTACTTCCCAGGCCTTTGATCCATTTGGGTTTCATTGCATTCCTCATATTTATTTCTCCTTTAAAGAATGACCATGCTACTGTATGTTTTGTTTGGAAGGTTGTTTTTATGCTCTCTTGTGATAAATATAATTATTGATTAAATCGTTTTATTAAGATTTTGTCTGTGTGTTCCAATGTATTTTGGGTGTTCTTTGTAGTTTTGTAATAGCAAGGCAGCAGACTATGCAAATGAGCAAATACAAATCCAAGTATTGCGACAGAAGAGGAAAATACTGAAATCTAGCATGGCCTTTAAAAGAAAAACCAAAGCTATGAGAGCTGTTGCATAAGGGGCAGTGTTTGAGGTAGTTTCTTATCAGGTACAGGAATTTATTAACAAACCATGAGATCTGTTTGCCAACCCATGATTGGCTACCTTGTTATCTTTACTAGAAACACCATTTATAGTCACCGACTGTTATCATACGTTTCTTTGAAAAAACTCTAACCCCAACTGTGTTATGAAACAAAGTACACATAACCATGAGCATTTCAGCAAATAATGGTTTGCTTTGTTATACTCCTGTTCCAAGCTCCACTGCCATTCTACAACATAAGATTCTAAACTTTAACATTATGTTCTACAGACCCCAACATTCTTTATTACTTGTATTGTCCCAACTCTTCCGTAACACCAGTGTGACTGTGCACCTTTAAAGGGTTAAAAGCACCTGTGTAAGAGATTGTGCTGGATTAACCTAATCTTCATTGAAATGGAAATCCAAGGTAAGCGTCTCAATGCACCAGGCTGATTCAAAGCCCCAACAGTGGCCTGTGTGTTTGGGTGCCAGGACGCTCCCGGCACTTTGTCAATAGAAAGGCTCAAAGCAACAGAATACATCTCTTTTTTTCAAATACCATTATGTAACAATTACACTGTTTCTCCAAATATGGATACTTTACAAACCACACCACACACTGAGGCAAACAAACTAAGTGAGTAGCAACCGGATGTGTGCTAAGTTATTATTGAAAGTGTCCTTTATAACTGACCTATCACAGTCATACCCTTACACCCACAACAGTGGATCTAATACAAACAATTAACTACATTTGATTTTTTCTTGTTGGACGTAAACACTTATTCTGGGTTTAATTAACACTTTACCCTGATCCCAGAGCTACATTCTATGATGGCTGAAACAAAGGACCTTATAGTCTTCTTCTTTATCATTATGTCTGTTCCACCTATTGTGCATGTCCTTCCAGAATTCCCCTTTCCTATTATCATGGCCACTGTGCTTTGAAGTATTCTGACTAAAAGCTAAGTGGAAACTTTTTGCAATCTTTCCATGATGAGTTGGGCCTTGTGGAAATGTTCCTGTAATTCCGTGTGACACATATTCATGTTGCCATGTTGTCAGTCACCCCAAAGCTATTCATGTTCATCCACACACACCACAAATTAAGGAGGAATCTGAATTCCAACCAAGTTTTAAAGGCACATTTATTCTCGATCATTTATTTCTTTGCAAATATAGCAAAAACAACAACAAAAAAACAAACAAAGAAAAACCCCACAATGTTTTCTCTCGAGCAGCCCCTGCTCGACCCTGTTGGCATGTTGCAAAAATGGCTTTGATGTGATTCTTGTTATGCTAATCTGATTATACAGATTTGTGTACAAATGCCGCTTCGTAGGCTCCTGGAAACTTCAGAGCGAGCACTACAACAAGCACTAACACACACACACACACACACACACACACACACACACAAACACACACACACACACACACACACACACACACACTTTTAGCTTTGGTTAAATACAGCTTCCTCACCCTTCCCCAACACCAGCTCCAGCTTGGGGTAGACCTAGAAGGCGTGCTGGGTTTGAGAGGCTTATTACAGGGGGGAGGAAACCAGGCTGAATGGGGTTATACCCCCAAGCCAGACTCCATGTCCTGTCTTTGAGGCAGAATGGCCAACTTTCCAAGCTGAGGAATGCCTTTCAAAACACAGCTCTACAATTACCCACTGAGTGCTACTCACACACACTTGCGCACACACAAACACACACACACACGCACACACACACTTGTTAAACAGGCACAAGTGTAAATGGCAAGGTCTGTATCTGAGGAGCTGTTCGTTTTGCTTGTGAATGCAGAACATTTTGTGACATCTATTAAAACACACAGTACTGTACACTGCAGTGTTGATGATAGGACACAAGCTGTGAGTAAAAAAAGTATTATTTATAGCTATTAGTAATGTACAAACACTAAAAGCAAGATTCTTTCACCAGATAAACTGGTTCGCATTAAACATATAGTGCTGTGTCAGTCAGCATCTAAATAGTAATGTGTCATTCACTAACCAGACACAAGATACAGCAATAACAATACTTCTTTTTTATTAATAAAGCATTTTCCATACAGAATTAGTAACTTAGTAACTCAAAGATCAAGCCGAAGCTATGAAAGTCCATCCATGAGTTAACTTGTCTGAGCTTCATCTCATTGCATTTTAAATGACCTGGAGAAATATTTGACACAGAAAGCAAATACAGGCAGCGTTGTGGTGCTGCCTGCTGCCCTCATACAGAACTCCTGTGTTTATCCTGTCTGGCTCTGCATACTGGGTGTAATCAGCACACACACACACCAACACACCAACACACACACACACACAGCTTTCCATCAACTGGCATTCTAGACATCTACATTCACCTGACCTTTAAAACCAAGTAAGTTACTGCTCTTAGCTATGTGCAGGCTTGTCACAACATGTGGTTGTGAGACACGGCATAGACTCAAACATTTTGTGAAGGATTGGTGATAATTCTGCAGTCCTGCAGTATAAACCACAGTCCTACAAGCTGTATTTCTGAGTCAAGATGAATGTTTTGTTTAAACTTAAACACTGATTAAGGCTGCAAGGCCAAAACATTTAACACTCCTGTTCATTATACTACAAATAAATGTAATTAACACAAGAAACTTTTGGATTGTGACCATTTATGAACTTTTGAAGTCTGTTGGGTTTGTTTGCAACCACCAAGAACACATACAAGAGAGCTTGGTGAGAGAAAGTTAAAACTTAAACGAAAATGGCAGCATTGTTTTCACATGCTCAAAATTCTCTTCTTGCCCCACTCTGGCTTCCACCGGATCTGAAGCACTGAAACAGAATCTGCTTGGCATGTCTCTCTGAAGCACGCACACTTCCAGAGTTACTTGTTTTAATTACTAGCATTCCAACAGAAACACTGACCCCCATGTTTTTTTTTTTGCTTGAGATTTCACAATCGTGGGTACTGTCTGAAAAAAATAATTCAGGAGGTTTGGCGCACAGATAAATGCAGCATGTTTATCAGCATATGACAGGAGGAAGGATCCAACATAAGTTTGATATTAAACAACTACATAAAACTTCAAAATCCTTTTCTCCCCCATACTTTTTTCATGATATTTCTTTCAATAAAAAAATAGAAATATATGCAACAGTTTGCTGAACCTACAACCTACTAAAATTAAACAATTGTACATTTTGGCAGTGTTTTTTTTGCTTAGTGAGTTGTAAACATCATTGTTATGACAGAATGCAACAAAATGTCTGCACTAACTCAAATTGCCTCAGGAATCTTTAGCAAGCTCATGCTGATGCCATTCCACCCCTAACCCTAACCCAGTGACTGGTTGTAATAATGACATCTGTGGCCATCCCTTTTGCTTGTCATCCCATCTGTCTGCAGCAGGGCCCTGAAGAAGCTCCGGGAATCCCACTGCCTTTAGCTCACAAGAGTTAGTAAGCAAATGAACGTCTGTGCTGCTAAATCAACAGGTCCTTAAAGGGGGGTCAGCAGAGGGTCACTCGAATTGCAGAAAGTCCTGAGTGTGCCACTGGAGCTTGTGAAAGGTCAGGGTGACACAGGTCTCCAGTGACAGTCCGGTCATCACGGCCAGCAGGGAGAGACGTCGGCCGCAGTTCAGCATGACTGGGGGAGACAGGTTTCTGTTAGCCATGATGTAATTTTTCTTCCCAATACAAACAATTACAAACAGTGGAGTGTAAATGCACACAAACACAGTTTAAACACATCTTTAAAATACAAAACTTTACTTGCCTTTTTATGAGTGGTAATGCTACAGACATTTATATTATTTACTTACTTTTTTGCCACTACAGCACTAATTAGAAACTCTGTTTATGGCATTTGAACTTCACATCAACATTACCATGCTGACAAATATGCAGAATGTTAATCAGTTCCTAGTGACTTCTTAATTGTTCTAGTTTTTTTAACTGTTTCAAACCATAAACACTAATTAAACACTATCTGGGACTAAATTAGATCTAAATGGGTTGATAACCAGTCTGTGTAAAATGAAGAGAGTAACAGGGCGGTTAGTCATCCTCAGCCAATAATTATGGCTATTATGGTTCCGAACCACAAACAAGGTTACAACAAACAGCCTGTGTTAACAGCCATTGCCTGAGATAAACTTCTATTGTACCTCAATTTGATTTATAGACTAAACCCACTTAATTTATTTAGTGAACTGAGAAGGAATTTGACATGTGGGTGAGCATGCATCCCAGTTTAGTTCTCTGATAAGGGCCCAAGCAATGCCTTGGTATGAGGCACACTGCTGATTTATTCAGCTTTCGGTGCTTAAAGTAGAATGTGCAGACACAGCCAAACTGTCAAACTGACTGAAACTGTCTGGTGTGTTGTGAGTCCTTGAAAAACAGAATTTTTTAAAAGGGCTTCAGTCTTTAACCAGAAGCTGCCATCTGCTGGTGCAAATCAAGATGTTAAGTGGTCATATTACCAGTTAAGCCATTAAAGTAACTTTCAATAGAATAATAATGATAAAACAATTTTCTCATAGGAGACTATATGTGCTATCTTTCTGGCTGTAATTACATGGCAGGCTATTATTTAAACTTTTAATTCAACAATTCACTATTCCATATGACAGCTCATGAAAAGCTTCTAACACATTAGCTGTGTGTTATATAAACAGCCAGACTACACTAAATTAGAAATATATGGTGCCCCTGTGGAAAGGGTGAGCTGCTTCAAGTATCTAGGAATTAATATCTCTGAGGATCTATCCTGGTCACCACAAGTCTCATCGATAGTGAAAAAGGCAAGACAGCGTCTGTACCACCTGAGGAGATTAAGGAAGTTCAAAATTCCATCTGAGATGCAGAGGTCATTTTACACTGCCACTATTGAATCCGTAATTTCTCGAAACATCTCAACATGGTTTGGCAACTGCACGTCTCAGGATAAGCTCGCCCTGCATAGAGTTATACATTCTGCTGAAAAAATCACCAGGACCAGCCTACCAGGACTGCATGACATATATTCAAGAAGGTCTAAGACTAGGGCAAAAAGAATAATGAAAGACATTCACCATCCCAGTTTCACTTTGTCTGAAAAGCTGCCCTCTGGGAAACGTCTACGTTCAATAAAGTGCAGGACAGAAAGACTACGCAGGAGTTTCTTCCCTCAAGCCATACGCTTTTTAAATACGTAGGACACCTCTTTTTTTCTATTATTTATTATTTTTGCACAAAGGGAGTAGTCACAGCACCCCATTTCACTGTGTGTTGTGCCAGCACAAAAACATATGTGACAAATAAAAATCCTGTTATCCTGTTATCCTGTTATGTGGCAAACTCTCTCACACAACTACCTTGAGCCTAGCATTCTCAGAAAAAGTTATGCGTTGTTTCGCGTTTTTTTCAAGCTTGTGTCTAAAAATGTAATACATACAGTATACAATCTGAAACACGGCACTCAATCATGACCTGCCTTTGTTTGTTCAGACGTCCGTCATCATTTAAAATGCATTTTCACTGTTGTTTGACTGATTCTGCTGGCCTGTAACCTGTTGAGTGGATATAAACATACAAGCCTTACCTCTGACGGCCTGTGTGTTGGAGGTCAGCACAAAGATCTTGATGAGGCCGAGACAGAGGGGCGAGTAGTCGTGCTCCCAGATGACCGCAGGGATGAGCAGCACCTTCCCGTAGCTGGACAGCAACAGGGCTTTGAGCAGCAGGCTGGTCTCCAGCGTCCGCCCCCGCAGCTTCTGGACCAGCCCCAGACACAGCAGCACCCCACACGCGAACACGGTCAACTCTACAGGGGGACAAAGTGGGCAACCTGGATTCAGAAGCTAAAATCTAGCACCACATATTCCAAATCACCTCTGCCTGTGCACTTAATAGAGATGATTTCAGTAAATAACTCCTCTATCTGGCTGAAAACTTGTGCTAGTTAGAATCAGCGGATTTAGTGAAGGGCTGGAACATGTACGTTCAACAACACTGGGCCTGTTAGCATCTTGTTTGTGCTGCCATAGCATATCAGTACAGAGTCTAAACCTTGTGTGTTTGGATACATAATATTTATTTGCAAATAAAACTACAGTGCTGCTAAAAAACTGAACTATACAAATTGTGGCTTTGGACTAAGCTGTCTAGGAGTTGTCATTATGAGGTAAGAGATGATTACCAAGAGCTGCTAGTCCAAACATGCCATAGAAGTCCCATTCTCTGGTGTATCTGATGATGTCAGCAGGATCGCTGGTCTGTTCTGAACCCTGCAGCTGGGACCACCGCCAATAGGCCTCGCATAGAAGGCAAAACACACACAGCTTCCAGTGAATCTGACAGGGGTAAACAACACACACAGAGATTCCAATGAATCTGACATTGGTAAAAGAAAAAAAAATGGTGGATACACATATTGCAGTGGTTCTGCCAGGGGCACGAACGTTAACAACTAGTCTGATACCCACATAGAGAGATCTGTTTCTTAAAGTTGAAAGTAAGCTTTGTAAAAATACATGGCAGGACAATATATGACTGGCAATTCTGGAGTATGTGGTGGAAATATCAGAAAAATACTTACATTGATTTCTGTGTTGAACAAAATGTGCCTGAATGCTTGGATTTTGCACAAGAGGGCATCGATTAGAATAATGACAGGATCATACTCTATGTATTTGTCCACTGGCTTCTTACACGAGTCCTAAAACACATGAAACAGATTGTTATAGAGTAGACTGACATGTAAATATAGGTACATGGGATTTCTCGAGTCAACCGAGTATGAAGCTGTTTTACTCCATTTGTGAGACAGCTAGCGCGTAGTATATTAGTAAACAAAATAAAAGCTGGTCACAATTCCTGACATTTTTTTCCTTACACATATGGTAATCTTTAAAATCCCGTTGCTATAATCACGATAGAGCTCGCTGGCCTCTTCATTGCACTCGATACACCTGAATGCAGTTTTATCCATTCTACGCTGTCAATGTTTATGCATTTGAATCTCTGAAGACGTGAATGGTTTGAATGATCTCTACCCGGCGCCACCATCAGATTGGTTACCGACTTCCTGCTTCCTGAATTTGTTTCAGAAAGGGGCTTTCGTAGATGCCATTCGGGAGATGTAGTCCTTTGTAGTTTCGCCCGTGGTTTGCTCTCTGACAACCAACCGGAGGGTGTTGTGGACAACGAACTACATTACCAAAGCTTCAGTGCTACTCACCTGCACTCATTAAACACAACATGGCACCTGCTGGCCGGGGTGTTGTGGTAGCGCTCTCACTGCTGTATTTATGTCGAGCCATTTTTTCCACTGAATACTTTTCTACCCTCACTTTCTTCAATAGTGAACTTCATAAGCATGGATGTAGCTCTCCACTGGAGTGGGAGGAGTACGCATCCGACTGTGGTGAGAGTGCTTTAGCACACATTTGCCACGTCCGCTTTACGCTGTAATGCACAGACAGCTAGCCAGCTATCAGCTTTTCCTCATCATCTTATGACAAGACGCGGTTCAAACGGCAGCAAGTCCGACACCTAGCTTGCTAACCCTAACGCTGTAGTCAATTATGTTTTCCAAACAAGTGCATGTCGTGTGAAAAGAATTGTCTTATTTGCTTTGAATACATTATGTTCTGTCATTAGCTCTACAGCGTATGGTTGTTTAGAAACATTCAGAACTTCCTTAGTTTATCTTTTAGGCAATGAGTGTTTGAAATTAGTTCACGTTCTAGAGTTGACAGATCATAGACGGAATTCAGAATACAAAAGAGCTTACTAAATTAATAAGTAAAATGTTTACCACTCATATTCTGCAAGATGTTTCCACAGAACCATGCACACAACACTGCCGGTCGTTTGATCATTCACTTGGGCATTATTATTAGTCTTACAGTCGCGACTTATGGTTTTATTATTGTTCAATAGAGTCCTCCATACTCCAACTGGAAGACCCAGACTGCGAGGATGGAAACAACCCAGCCTGCGAGTCAGTCTTTTCCCTCAACGCTGAGAAAATTTTGGTTAGTTATATATACGTGTGCATAAACGCGCTCAAGCTTGCAATGGAAATGACTTATGTTGCATTAATTCCGTGTTGTATTATTTTTTACCAAACCAGAGCCAGGCAAAGTTGTTCATTGAGCAAAAAAGGTTTCCATTTGCAGTCGACAGTCAAGACACAAATGAGGAACTAGGTATGCTCTCAGAATGTGTATATTAAGTATACTTTCCAACCGTGGTATATCCCTGCCTAGTTCAGAAAATGAAAGTTTTTTCAATATTTTCAGCCATAGGTTATGTGCTCATCGGCAATGGACTTTATGATGAAGCCATCAAGCATTTCTCCGTGTTACTGCAGGTTGGTGGCATTAGTACTGTTTTTCTTTTGCATACAGTGCCCCACTATTAAACCACTGCATTTATTCATTATTTATTGACAGTTTCTGGGGTTTTTTTTGTTTTATGACATGCATCTCTCTTGCGCACATAACTGAAATGACTGTGTTTGTCTTTCATTGAAGTATTATTTTTTTGCCTGGGTTGATTGTAGGGCGACCCTGAGCTGGTTAGCGCCATCTATGGCAGGGGAATCGCTTATGGGAAAAAGAGCCTGCAGGTAAGTGTTTAAAGTAGAATTAAACATGTTTAAAGTAAAGTTAAAAGTGCTTAAAGTAGGGTTGAAAAGTGTTGTACACTGTCAGGCAACATTACAAACAAATGGTTTTTGGCACTTTTCCTCTGATGTCATGCAATTAATGTTTAAACAGCAGCAAGCTTCTTCTCATGATCATTCAGTCAAGTTAGAATCATAGGGAGCATGTTTACGGAAAATGAACATAAGGGCCGTGCTGTTCCCTAGCAGTATTGCTCAAAACCATTGTTCCTTGTATCATCAACTTTAGACTAAAGTATGCAACCTATGGTCAGCACATTCGCTGTGTGTGATGTTTTGCTTATGTTTGTGTGGGCAAATGGATGAGTATTGGTGGTTTTAATGAACATGCTTTTAATGAACCCATCTGTGTGCGTATGCATCCTTTGTTTTGCTACCCATTCTGTCCCCCCACTCCTCCCCTCCCTTTCCCTTTTTGCCCTTCACCTCCACACCTCTCCCTGAAGGACATCAAGAATGCAGAGCTGGCACTCTACGAGCTGAGCCGAGTAACTGCGCTGGAGCCCAACAGCCCGGAGGTGTACGAGCAGCGGGCAGAGGTGAGCGCCATGATGAGCGCAGCATGTCAACCACTTGCCCTGACAGACATCAATGGGCGACTTTGCAGAGATGTTCCAGGAAGCATGTTTAGTCACTTACCTTGGTTTTTTATCTCTGAGCAAGTGGTAAACCTTCTAAAAGAAGAGCCATGTGGCTTTTTTTCTTGTTTTGCTAAGAGAATGCCTCCAGACAAATCTATTTTGGAGGTTTATGAATCATTTGGATTTAATGTGTGTGGTCACTAAACCACAGACTAAGAATCTATTTGGTCTCTTAGTTTAAATGGGAAAATAATGAGAAGAAAACTGTTGCTTTGGTTTTGCAAATACGGCATTTCACGTCACCACAGTCAAATTAGCTGGTGTATGGTGACTGTTCTGGCGCGTAATGGCTGTCATGCCTCACCCAGGTGGGTGCTACACACCGGTGTTGGGTAGTGAGGTCCCTCTTCAAGCCCTTTGGTTATTTTGAAAAGCACTATATAAATGCTATGCACTTTTGTTGTTGTAAAATAGTGGTAGACAGTGTTTTCTTTCAACTCACCAAAAAAAAAATTGGAAAGTTTTGATTGCAGCATTTACTGAACTGCTGTAAAATCATGTGGGCCGTTTGGGTGATTGTATACAGTGCTCTGGTGGTTGTGATGTGCTTCACTAGTGAGGTCCCTTTTACTGTCAAGACTTTTGGGTATCTTAAGAAGCACATAATAATGCAAAATCATGTGGGCCGTTTGGATGGCTGTGAACAGTGCTTGTTGGCATGTGATGTGGTGTGTATGTGTGTGTAGATCCTGTCTCCTCTGGGAAGGATCAGCGAGGCCCTGAGTGATCTCTCCAAAGCCATCCAGCTGCACCCCTCCGCCCGCCTCTACAGACACCGGGGAACGCTGCTCTTCATATCAGAGGTGAGCGTTGAAGGACTGGGAAAGCTGCCACTTTTCTGCTGACAGGGTATCTGATCACATTCACTGCCAGGAGTACTGCATTGCTACTGACTGCAAGGCTTATCAGTAATCCAGAGCTCCAGCCCTCGTTTTTGGTGTTTGACATGCACTATATCAGGGCTTCTAACAGAATGTATTTTTTTACAATCAGTATACTTCAGCTGTTGGTGTGACGTTGTGGATAGTGTTTATAACAATTAATCAGTGCCTCCAAAAATGGGTTAAAAAGGCAAAATGTGAAAACAAAACAAATTGGGCCAGCGCCCTCTGTGTTGTTCTGAAGGGAAGCCTAAAGGTGGGTTATAGGCAGTACTTTCTGTGCTTGGTATTTGTGGACGTGTAGATTTCGGTGACTGTATATTCAGGTATTGGTAGTTTAGTTTCAAAGCGCTGAGAGGCCACCCATGCAAATGTATATTGTGTTTTACATAAACCTCATGGCATAAGCAGCATGCATTTTAGTGTCACCCAACTTACACAAACAATGAAAAGCAGTGGAGAGCTGTTAAACTGCATAGCTTCACAATGCTGTAAAACTGACTTAAGGGGGGTTTCTGTGTCTTTTCAGACACTAATAAACAGACATACTGGTAGTTTTTCAAGATATTTCACGTTACCAAACCGAAAACGATTTTCACTTCACTAGGTTGTTAATAAAGCAAAAAAGTGAATACAAATGTATATAAGGCCAGTGCTCTCTGTGTTGGTCTGAAGGGAAGCTTAAGTACAAGCACTCAAGACTGTTCATTAGTTTAAATTGCTCCTCCATCTATCCTCCATCTCTTAAAATGTCCGTTTCATGTATTAAAATGCCTGTGTAGATGTCAGTGGTAGTTTTGTGATGCTGCGGTCATCTGAAATTGGCCTCTGTTCAAAGTGGTGAACACATGACCAGAGAATGCAAACATCAGCATATAATGCAAATTTAAACAAAAGACGCGTTTTATACTGGTTCTTTTAAATATGTTCAGTTGATTATTATCGTAGTCAGTAAACTAGTGTAGCTTGTAACCCATTCTCTTGTGGAAGACTTCATTTCAGTCTAATGGTGATGTTATCATAGCTGTCTAGTAGCATGTCTAAAATACATCCTTGTACGTCAGTAGCCTTTTAAAACAGGAAGTTATAGATTCTTGGTTGCCTGTACTAAAAAAAGCTGTTCACACCAGAAGTGGTGCAAAATGTGTTCATAAGTGTGAACTGAAACCCTGTGTACATGTAGGACTATGTTGCAGCTATGGAGGATTTTCAGCAGTCATTGGAACTCAAGAAGAACCAGCCAATTGCTATGCTCTACAAAGGCCTCACATTCTTCCACAGAGGGATGCTGAAGGTAACATTGTTATAGATTAAAAATTATGTATTTGAATATAATGTGTAAATGTATAATGTATAAAAATATAAAGCAACGTATACTACTGCAAGCTAATACAGATATGTGTGATAAAAATATTATTGTTGTTGTTATAGGAGGCCATAGACACTTTTAAAGAGGCTCTGAAGTTAAAATCCGACTTCATTGATGCATATAAAAGTCTTGGACAAGCCTATAGGTATGTTGTGGTTTTACTAGACTTTAAATGATATCACAAATACACATCCACCTTGTGTTGATTTTGCTGTGTTTGTTTTTCTGTAGGGAACTTGGCGAGTTTGAGCTAGCAATGGAGAGCTTTCAAAAGGCACTGATGCTGAACCAGAACCATATCCAGTCTTTGCAGCTGCGGGGGATGATGCTGTACCACCATGGTAGTCTCCAGGAGGCCATTGGCAACTTCAAGGCAAGCTGCATTGCACATGACTTAACGTGCGTTCATTGGGCCTGGGGATAATGGGAACGTTCCCAGCGATGACATTGTTTTTCCAGCTGCGTGTGTTCATGTACCTTGCAGTCAGAATGTGCGTGTCTGGAGCAGCAGGTGTGTGAGAACATGGATGGAACAACAAGGGTGGGGTAGATGGGATTGGCAACCTCAAGGCAAGCTGCTTTGCACGTGACTTGACTTGACAAAGGATGGACTGACAAACACAAATACCTGCACCAAAGAAACAGTGTGGCTAATTATGGATTACCACCGAGAAACCTCTGTCTTTTAACCGTCCTTCTGAGAAGTCTTCAGAGGACAGCTGTCCTCTCAGTTTCTCGGTAGAATTGCATTATACAATTAGCTACAACAGTTATTGTCAAACTGGGGTACGAGTACCCCTAGGGGTACCTGGATCAACTCTATGGGGTACACAAAATAATCTGTGAATGAGATTACTTTTCCGAGCACAAAGATTAAGTATACGCACTATATGTAAAAACAGATTTTACATTCAAGCTATCCCCTATACAACCTAATTGGGATAGTACATTATTTAGTACCATATAATATGCACAATTATCATGCAAAAAAATACTCATGGCAAGCTGGGGATACTTGGTAGGACAGTGTGTGTCAAGGGGTACAAAGCAGGTAAAAGTTTGAGAAGCACTGACCTACACTGTTTGCCAGTCCAGATCTTTGTGTTTGTTTATTGTTGGGAAGAGGTTGTTGGGCCAGCAGCTAGTGGAAACTAACATTTCAAGGACATGAGCAACTTTCGACCCCCCTAGCCGTCTCTTGGTTCCTACTCTCTTTGCTACTATTTTCATATTTTCAGTGTTTCCCCCAGGACTTTATAGTTAAGATGGCCACCTTAACAACACATCCCTCCCACCTTAACTAGGTTGTCCCAATGGACCACTAAAAGTAGATTTGGGCTTAAAATTACATGAAGAAATTATAGAACTATGTATGACAATAGACATTTCATAAATAATAATATGAATAATTCTGCAGGGATATATTTCTCATCCATTACCCTGCGCTTCCCCAGACAACCACCACCTTAACTAACCAGTTCCTATGGGAAACGCTGCCTCTGAAGCTCTGGCTCAGTGGCAGCGATTAATTCTGCTAACTCAGAGGTCTGTGATCCATTCATGTGGCATTGACTAAACCCAGAGCCAGCAGTGAGCCTATTGTCATGTTAGACAATACAACTGACGCATATCATGACGCCTTAGCGCTTTGGGTGGAGGAATATGTTCATCTGAGATGACGCAATGATGTTGATTTATGGTCATTAATGGTGAGGAATGACATCAGTATGCTGAGGAAGGAAACTGAGTTTAGTTGTTTTAGCTGTATTTTATTTCTCTGTTTTGTTTTGTTTTTGTTTTGTTTTTTTGAGGGGGGGGGGGGTATTCTAGAAAGCAGGTATTCTAGTGAAGAAGTGGCAAATCTCCTAGAAGAGCCCTATGAATGTGTTTTGCTACAGGAATGAAGCCATAAGACTCTACTTTTATTAGGTAAACCACTTACTTTTAGTTAACTTACCTGGGTTAGTCACCAAAACCACCTCTACTAGGAATTATCCCCAGTTCTCACTGACAAGACCTGGAATATAAATCTTCTCCTGGTTACTAACATTTAGTCTAAAGATCAACACTAATCAACTGCAAAGACATCAGTGCAAATAGACAACAAGGTCACGGTCATGGGGTCACATGGCTGCTTTTGTCTTTTGTCTTACAGCGCTGCCTGCAGCTGGAACCCTACAACGAGGTCTGCCAGTACATGAAGGGGCTGAGTCATGTGGCCATGGGCCAGTTCTACGAGGGCATCAAGGCCCAGACTAAAGTCATGCTCAATGACCCACTGCTGGGCCAGAAGGCCAGCTCGGAATATCTCAAAGTGAAATACCTCAGAGGTGAGACAGCGTCCCACAAGCGCCATGGCCCAACCGCAAAAAACACACTCTCCAGACATCTTGTTGACGTTATACTGTCTGCTGGAAAATATGTCTTGAGTTGTGTGTGTGTGCGCTACGTGTGCATATGTGTCCTCACGTCTCCTTTTCTGTCTTTCTTGCTTTTGGACTTTTTTGTGGTCACATTTGTGGATCGGCACCAGAATACTCTCGCTACTTGCACTCTCATCTGGACATAGCTGTGTCAGAGTATAATGTGGATCAGGACCTTCCGGGGAACTTCAAGAACCACTGGGCCAAAAATCTGCCTTTCCTTATAGAGGACTATGAAGAGCAACCAGGTCTTCAGCCCCATATAAAGTGAGTGTCATAGGAAAATAACTCTGCATGTGTGCACGCATGCGTGTGTGTCAGGGATAAAAATTTGCACCAGCTACCAGCCAAATGCTGCTAAAATATGAATGTGGCTGCTACATTTTTGACACAAAATAATAACTTACTATTGAGTGGCTGGTGAATTTTAGAATTTTATTTGTCAGTGGCTGGTACAAAGGAAAACATATCAAACCTTAGAAACCCCTCTGTTGTCTTGACTGTCTTGTAGGGATGTTCTACCTCAGAACTTTGAGAGCTACAACACTGAAGTCCGGAAGCTTATATGCACTGCTGATCACCTCGGTGCGCTTATGCAATACAACACGTCAGGGTTCCTCCCAAACCGCAGAATACACAGAGGTGGGTGTATCTTACCTATTGTGTGTAATTCAACATTACCATTACTCAGTGTTTTGTTCACCCCTTTGGCTTAGGAGACAAAACTATCATTGTTTCCTTTCCTCTGTTGTAAAATTGTTACTTGATATTATTATTTTGGCTTGGACATCTGCCACTGTGAACAGTCTAAGCATTGTTTAGTGATGAGGTTAACGGTTTCTTTCAGTTTGTTTTTCTTCAATTTTGTCTATAAATTGTAATTGAACACTATTTGTGTGTGGGAGCTTACTGTATTTCCTGGATAAAATTTCAATCAACTTTTTCAATCAAAATAAACTTTTCTTGATTAAATACTATTTGTAACTAACAAATCTGATGGCATGTTGAAAGATGGAAATTAAAGTCAGTGAAATGAATCCTTTTAATCTGCAATAATATAATGTTGTGCCTTATTCTATGTTGTGTGCATGTGTGTATGTGTATGTGTTTGTGTGTCTGCATATGTGTGTGTGTGTGTGACTTCGAACCATCAGCAATGGGGATGGCCACTATAGAGGTGATGCAGGCCATGCAGAAGACCTGGAGTAACTCAAAGGTGCGCGTCAACGGCAAGACGCGGCAGATGCAGTGGAGGGACATGTTTGACATAGCGGTCAAATGGAGGAGGTGAGCTTCTCATCGGGCACTCGGTTTGGTCAAGTTCAGGTTCAAAGTTTCTCATGTCTGTAGTTGGAACAGACAGCAAAAGGGCAGCAAAGGGCTACAGGTCTGCCCTCATGTCTAGAGGTGTGAGTGGATGACGTGACTCTTTCTTTGCAGGATTGCGGATCCGGACCAGCCTGTTCTGTGGTTGGACCAGATGCCAGCACGAAGCCTCAGCAGAGGTTTCAACAATCATATCAATCTCATTAGGTATGGCAAACGCCCTGTGTGTCTCTTTAAAGTATTGTTTCATTTTTTTATCTGATTTGTTTCTGTATTTTTTGTCATTTGTTTTCATTATTCAGGTTTTTGTAATTACAATTGTTTTTTTGTCTCAAGCACTAAAATACTGGCTGTTCTAACTTTTGATCAAAGTCAAATCATTTCTTTATTACTGTTACAGGGGACAGATTATAAACATTCGATATTTAGGATATTTTGACAACATACTCAAATTTATCAAAGAACGAATACTTGTTTACCACGGGTAAGTGTTCACAATCAGTTTTCTTAATGTTTTGTTTTAAAGTCAGCAGTTGGTTAGTATAAATGGAGCCTTTCACATTTTAGTCATAATTTGTTCCTCCCCCCCCCCCCCCCCCCCCCCACAGAGCATACAACCCCAGAGGTCTAGTTGAAGTCAGACAAGCACTGGAAAATGTTAATAAGGTTGAAGACCTTCTCCCCATAATGAAGGTAAGCGCAAAGTAGAGGTCAGAGGTGCTGTAAAATCCACACCCACAAAGTGAAAGTGCTCTCCTGACAGTACAACGTGCTCTGCTGAACTCATAACTCATAACTGATAACAGCTCACACAAATACCTTTCTGTTTGTCATTGATATTTTTGTAATGACTCTTGCATTGCGCTTCCCCGCCTTTAACTGCTGCCATGTGTGCTGTGTGTTTTAAAGCAGTTTAACAGTAAAACAAGGGACGGCTTCACAGTCAACTCCAAGGTGCCCAGCTTAAAGGATCCCGGTAAAGAGTACGATGGCTTCACCATCACCATCACTGGAGATAGGTAACAGGACCCACTCACTGGTCATACTGGTGGATGTAAAAGTGCCCCCCACTAACCTGTCAAGAAATAATAACACTGCAACACTGGCAGCTGTGGCCTAGTGGTTAGAGAGTTGGTTAACACTGGTGGTAAGCTGTCATACTGTCTTTCACCACACATCTTATCTCTAGTTTGGGGCATTGCAGAAAGTGGGTTTAGTCACTTATCCGGGTTTGTTAACTCAGTGCAAGTGGTAATCCTCCTAATAGAAGACCCTGTGGCTTTGTTTTAAGAGGAGAATAAGGCCTTCTGAGTTGGTGGGCTATTAGGAGGTTTACCACTTACTCTGGGTTAACTTATCTAGGCTAATCACCAAACCACCTTTTTGGAATTACCCCCTGTCCTCAATCACTTAACTCACAGCTTTACTAGGCACCACAGATATTTTCTCAGCAGAGTACAGGAAACTTAAGGAGTGAAACAAAAACAGTTTTAGTCTATTCATGTGTTTGTATCTGCACTGGCACTTAATTCCATCAGAACTGTCAACTCCATCAGCACTAATCCTTCTCATAACATCAAGGGACAAGTCCAAATCCCAAGGAATGGGGTGTGTTCTGGCTTTTCCATTTTAATATGAAACAGTGGAAGAAAATACTGCTGTGCCAGTGGAAGATGGGTACAGTTGAGACTCACACTCTCACACACACGCACACACACACACACTCTCTTGTCTGGAAAACTGACAGATGAGAGTATCACCAAGTGCTTCCAAGGGAGAGGGTGTTGCGGGCTCCATTTTTAAGAACACTCCCGTTCCCCACATTTGTTTAGAGTTCATTTAAGGCCTGGCGCTGGCTGCAGTGCTCACTCAGTTCCGGAGTGTTGAGTGTTCTCCAGCCATCTGAAAAAGCTGGCCGCTGTTGGTTTTTACATAACCTACTGTCTGAATAAAACCAGTGTCTGTTGCATTGAACTCCACTTGACCTTGCCTTTTTCAGTGCAATAATTAGAATGTACCTATTCTCTCTCCGTGTTGTGCCCAAGAGAAACTTGATCTTACAACCAAAGCAAATCGAATAGCTAGGGTGGAGAATCGGCTACATTGTTAAAGTGTGCGTGCGTGCGTGCGTGTGTTGATCTTGATCTTACAACCAAAGCAAATGAAATGGCTAGGGTGGAGAATTGGCTACATTGTGAAGGTTTATTTGTGTGTGTTTCTGTTTCTGTGTAGGGTGGGGAACATGCTGTTCTCAGTAGAGACCCAGACCACTGAGGAGCGGACCCAGCAGTACCAGTCGGAGATCGAATCCCTCTACAAAGACCTGACAGCAAAGGGCAAGGCCCTCATGTTGTCCACAGAGTTGGGGGTACGTGATTCCGTGACAATCCGTCCACATGCATGCATCACTTTTATTCCCATTCTTACCACAGGGTTTGGGCTGCTTTGTAGTGTTTTATGTTTTCAAAAGAGGATTTCCGTTCTTAAGTATATGACATATGGTGGATTACAAGCCAACAAAGCCCAGGCTCTATTTGAAAAGGCCCATTTAGGGGAGCATCCATCTTGTATAATGGCTGTTGTTTTGATCTCTGTAGTTTTATGTTCTCTCAGGATGCAGATGCTGTTTGCAAGTTGATCCTCTCCCCGAAATGTTATTACTGTAAAAGTGTTGTAATGTAGTTGTAAAGAATGTCTCATTCCGCTAGTTAAAGTTTGAGGTGTTCCTCTTTACAAACGGTGTCCTCTAAACATGAAAGTCCCATGAAGAGAGTGTCCATCTTGTATGGCTGTAATGTTTATCTCCACTGTTGTATGTCCTCTCAGGATGCAGTTTGTGTGACTGTTATACGGCTGTTGTGTTCAATGTCTGTTGTTTTTATGTTCCCAGGATGCAGATGCTGTTTGCAATCTGATTCTCTCACTGGTCTACTATTTCTGCAACCTAATGCCCCTCTCCAGAGGCTCCAGGTACAATACACCACCAATATCTGGCCTCACAAACACTTGTCTGAAGTCATTTGATTCCTTTGCTTAAAATTGCACACTGTTTAAACATGTAGCTTTCTGGATACCAGGCTTGTAGAAAGAAGTCATTGTAGATTGAGCTTGATTGTTTTCCCCCCATTTCCCCACCGATATCTGGCTGTCACAAGCGGTTTTTATTTCTAAAAAGTCATGTCATTTGATATTTTTTCATTTAAAATCACACAAAAATATGATTTTGTAACCCTGTTCAGCCTGTGACTGTCTAGGCACCAGGCCTGTAGAAATTACTCATTGTATATTGATTATTTTCCCTCATTGCTAGTTGCTAAGGATAAAGGTGTCTGCTAAGTGTCATGTAATGTAAAATGTAATGTTTATTTTTGTTTAGTGTGGTGGCATACTCTGTTGTCATGGGAGCACTCATGGCCAGTGGCAAGGAGGTGGTTGGTCGAATTCCCCCTGGAAAGGTGATGAAAATAAAAATGAAACAAATGTCAGAGTACTGGGTCTGAGTGTAGTCATCTTGCACAGTTGTCCAAAAATAAAGCAACCGTTTATTTGACATGCAGTTAGCTTGTTTGACTTTTTCATGTGCTCCATGGATATTCTTATTTACCTACAAACCTATGATCTCCATTTGCTGATGCTGTTTTACAGTTGGTGGATTTTGAAGCCATGACGACGCCTAGTCCAGACCGCTTCAGTAAAACGGCGAAAAGTTGGATGAACCTAAAGAGGTTAGTTCGGTTTTCCTGTACCAACTGAGGCCAAATGTGTCCTTCCTCTGTGGGTGCTAATTGCGACTCCCTTTTTATGTCCTATCCTGCTCCAGCTTGCCAGGGTGGTACCAGAGTCTACCGTCAGTGGCTGAGACTTTTCCGACCACGAGAACCATGGTCGAGGTCCTGAACACGGACGCGTCGTCACACTGTCCGAAGAAGTCCTAATCGCTGTTTCCCAGCATGAAGAAAAGGGCCGGTCTCCTCTTCCACCCGTTCTGCTCATAGACTTTACATCAGACCCCTCTCTAGAACGCACAATTTCTTTTGTTCATTTTTATGACAATTTTTTTATCGAAAAGAAATCATTGAATGTCAGTTTGAGTGTGGGAGCGCCAACATATTTCAGCCGTTAGAGATTCTCTTTTAAATTGTCATCAAATTATTTTAGAAATAATAGGTTTTCGGTAAACTGTATCAGTGGCATATGTGACAAGAAATAATTGCCCTAAATTATCAGTCTTCACAAATCCAAAGCAGATTTGAGCAGCACAAATGTACGCAAATACATGCAGCCAAGTGGTGTGGCTATGTGTTTTTTTTTTTTTTTTTTTTTTTAATTTTAACTTGTTTTAATCATGTGTATGAGCAGAGGGGGTGGTTGGGGAGACTTCAGCAGAAACAGTCCTTCAGGGATTTTTATGTTCTCCCAAGAATACTTGAACATTCTACAACAAGCAATCTCTTTTTATTCTTATTTTTTTCTTCTTTTCTCAAGGTTGAAGGATAGTGGTGACTTCATGTCATAATGTCATTGTTGTGGAGTATCAAATGTTTCCATAAGACAATCATTGTCATTTTTTTTATTTTAAAGCACACTTGGTCCTTCCATGTTGGAATCATACTAAGCTTAGCTGTAGCAGGATAGATGGACACATTCGGAAGATCCTGAAACATGTGAATTTGCCCTTACTGTGAATTAAATGATAATTGAATGGGCCCCCAAAGGGTTGGGACATGATAAAAGCATTATTGCTACTTTCCTTCAGAAAACTACTGTTTTAGTAATTTGACATATCAAGATTTGCTGTATGATGGTCGATGGTTGTTTTTATTTTCATCTTCATTCCTTTTTGCACTGGGTGAATAATTATTAAACAGAGAAAAAAAACATCACTCTCCATAACCATTTATCAGACATGCATAAAAGAATTCAGTTAGCATAGCCTGACGAATAAAGTTCTCATGATGCAGTTTCATTTCTGCTGCAGTCGTTTTTAACCCTTATCGCGTATTGGTGGCGAAGTAGGCGGATTATGTACATTCTGACGACCCGAGGTATGAGGAACTGTAAACTGCATGAAATTGACCACAGGAGTTGCATCATGCTATCGCTAGATGTCCCACTACCAGTAACTTAACGTCTGACGCGTGTGCTTAGAAGGCGCTTGGTGCGATCATAACAGAAATGGCTGATGTGGCCAGCGTGGTCAAAAGCGAGGACCTCGTTGAGGCACTTCAGAATTTTGTTAAAGTTGGAAGAGCACTGCTCGAGGATGCAGAAAAAGACATTGCTCAAGGTAACTTGGCTGTTGTCATTATGTTTATCAGTAAAACTATAGCCATTAAGCTAACTGTTATAGGAACTCAGGCTGCTATCGATATTTGCTGAGGCTGAACTGAAATCCAGGAACGTGAGGACATTTTCCAGTTCACAGAAAATGAGGGCGAGCCTTGGTGGTTGCTAACACGGCACAGTCCAGCCCTGTAGCCAAGTTAAGCTAGTGTCAATTTGGTGTTTCTTGTCTATAGACCAACAGCACACTGTAGAGAGTAAAATGATGGCAACTATGTTTCCAAGGTTCTCTGCAGGACTTTGCTGCAAACAAATTAAGGTCATTGTTTGGGATAATAGCTGCAGGTGCTGCCTTCTATGCCAGGTGCGTGTATGAATATAAATTCGTTGAAGTCATAGGTCTTCACATTAGAGTGAAATGTACTAATGAATATGTATCTTTAAAATGCATAGTCTCACTGTGAAGAACAGAAGTGAAGCGGAAGACCTGTGGAAATCCCTATACACGTAAGGGATAATCACATGACACATTGGCCATTGTTATTTGGACTTCATTTCATTTAACTTTAATACATTTCCACAGCACCACAGGCGTACGGGATGCGGTCGAAGACCTTTTAGAGCTGGAGGTTTGTTCACCATGACAAAGAACAAATGTGTCAGTATAACCTGCTTTATGGGGGGGACTAGAATCAATTTTAAACTGGATAAGGCCTCTTTTGTATGATCTCTGCTACACAGGTTGAGTGGGATGCCTTCCTGGAGCGCCTGGACTCAGGGTTGCAGATGAGTGATAAACTCCTGGCAGACACTCATCCAGCGGAGACATTGAGTGCAGGCATGAAGTTAACAGACGCCAGAAGTGGAGAGTGAGAGACTTTTTCTATGAGATGTAGTTACAGTACAGTGAAGTCCTTTCTGTTCAGTTGGTCTGTCTCTTGCGGAAGACCGCAGTCTTGAAAATGTCATTAACACAAGGCTATATACCCTATTCCCATGGTGTAAAGTGTGATGCAACAATTGACTGACTTATGGTCCTGGCAAAATTTGTATTCAGGGACTCAATTTTTCTTGTATCCTGTTTTAGATTAAACCACATAATTGTGGCAAAATGGCAAATTAAGTTAAGATGAATATACTGTATATTTAATTAATATTGTGGATAGAGTTTATAGCACTGCACACATAAACTGGTTTATGACTGATTTAAAATGTTATTCTTGCATGGAAAGTGTCTGGTCAGCCATATAAACTTTTTAACCTGATTTGTGGCGCCGTACAGAGAAGTGACTATGGGTCGTTACTATGGCAACGGTGAAAGTGTACTGCTCGCCTTGATCCGGCACTTTGGATGACTACCGTGACGAGACCACGTGGCTGAGCTCGAGGGCCAGAAGGTAAATCACATATGGGACTGTATAGGACTTGTATTACATTGCATTTGCATATTGCCCTGAGCTTACTGTGAAAGAGACTTGAAATGCAGCAAGGATAGAGTTTCTTAGTGCCTCTACTGGCTGGGTGTTGAACCCATGACCTCGGCAGTGCTTGTACTCTGCCCTGCCAACTATGGGTTTGTTATCTTTTTCAGTCAAATCCACTTCACACTCAAGAATGTAATCTACATACCCTGAACAGGTCCTTTAGTTTGTTTATGTTGAACGAAGGCCATATATACGTCCACACACCTCTGTGCTGAATATTTAATGGGGACACAGTGCAGAAAACCGTTTTTACTGAAGCTTTGTTGAAAGGAGAGGGGTTGTCCATGGGCTACAGCTGTCATTAATGTGAAATGTGCTTGCGTCGTCCTTCATATGGAAATCTTGAACTTGGACATACCCACTGAAAATGGGCAAGTTAGAACAAAAGCTCTTCGTGGTGTTATTTTCGGGAAATCAACTATAGTTGTGGTTGCCAAAAGAGGGACCATTTATCGAAAACAGACCATTTCAATCCCCAGTCTAAATTATAGGTTTTAGGTGGGCTTGTAAAAATGCAATATAAGTTTATTTTTGATAAAGCAAAGATGAAAGCATCCTATTTCAACACCAGCGAATAAGGTACATCACTATTTATCCACTTTGTGTCCACTTTAACAGTTTTTCTGAATGTTCTGAAATAACATATCAGCCCCCTCTCAGAATGTCTGTTGTCAGCAACAGGTTAGCATGATTGGGGAAAAAGTCAAGAAAAGTCTAAAGACCCTTCAACATACACATTGATAATGTTGCTAACATAGTACTTTTTTGTCTTTGTGACAGAGCCTTCTTGAAGCTCAGTCCGTCAGGGTGGTGGTGGTCTCGTTCGGGTGTTTGGAGGGGGCTCAGCTTTGGCTTCAGCAGACGGGATGCACGTTGGACATGGTGTTGGACACTCAAAGACAGGTGGGGGAAAGACAGAGACCACATGAGTCTGTGGCAACAGCACCTAGCCATAACGTGGCCTCATTCAACTTCAGATGGCTGTCTGGCTTGCTGCCTCAACATGGTGCTAACAGCAGCTGACTTAAGCTGTATTGGCCCTATCAGGGTTTTAGCTCCAGACATTTAGCTCCAGACATATGTCAGCTGCTTTCTGGTTGGAACTGCGCCCAATCTCCTTTGATGTCATGTTAGGGCTGGGCGATATAGCAATATCATAGTAAAATCTGTAATTGATATGTAATTCATGTATTTTTCATGCTGCAATACCATTTTATCAAAGCCACTTACTTTTCCGTGCAGTCTTGACTGTTTAAATAAAACAGGTTGTGCTTTCATACTTGTGCTGTTAAGTGAACACAAAACATTTTGCTCATTCTGTTTAAAATAATATGTATCATATATCGCCAATTGGCCCAAAAATATCAGATTATACGTTTTGGGTCAAATTACCAAGCACACAAAGAATTAGTGAGATAGTATGAAAGAATTGGAATGAAGAATTGGTCTGAAACGTCATCTCTGTCTGACTAAATCCTTTGTATTTTAGAAGCCAGAGTGTGTGGCAATTTTTTAGGCACACAGGCACACAGTTTCAGGCACACAGTTAAGACAATCAAGAGGTTCTATTCTCCAAGCAGTTCATTGACATTGGTTTTACTGTAGAGAAATCACAGTTGTCAGTTGAGATACATTCTCATCAGGGTGTTATGTTTTTTCTGTGTTGCAGATTTACAAAGCCTTTGGTCTGGGAAGCTCATATGCAAAAGTGATGAAATTCGACTGTATGCTCCAGTATTCTGAGTATGTTGCACTCCAGCGAGCATTTCCTAACGTACCCCCGCAGTTCATAGATGATATCTATCAGGTAAAACAGAATTTCAGTTTTGTTGCATATAACACAGTAGCAGTTTTGCTTGTTGAATGGCAACAAAATTATATCACTAATTGAGTGTCAGTTCATATTCATGTATGTTCATCAGTCGTACTGAAACATTTATAACATATACATATACATTATAAACATTCACACCAATTTGAAGCAGTCGACCAGAGACCATGTGTTTCATGTGTTTGCACGTGAATCAGATGTGTTAATGTGAAGTAGGGGCAGTGGTGTAGAACTACGTTTGTTAGTTATAGCAGGGTAAACTGTTAAATCGTCGTGTACTCGTCAGTTTTAATATCACATACGTCTGTGTATTAAAATAACAAGTCTATTGATGGTTTGGTAAGTTGGTGTGGGCTGTGCTTGTCCTGTCAATATGGTTATGCAAGAAAAGGTGGACATTAGTGAATTGTGTTGGTGTTGTGACAGCATGAACTCGTAAAACTGTGTAAGAAGAGAGAAATGCAGTGTCACAAGGTACAAAGAGTGGTTTTCAGCACAAACTAAGCCTGATTAAATGTGTCTTTCAGAAACTTAAGACGACACTTATTTTATATTTATGCTGAAAATTGCAGGGGGTTGTTTCTCAACCCAATGCTCCCCTAAATTTGCTTGTCGCCCAATGGGGATTCACAGCACTGTCCTGACAGATTAAATATTGAGAAACAACATTCCATGCAGCTTCAGAGCATTTTAACACAGTCCAATTGGACCTCATTCTTCCAGCCGTGCAAGCCTGCTGTTATAAGTAGGGAAAATATTTTCAGTAAATCTTCCTCTGATAGTTAATCACACCAATAAACTATGCAGTTGAATCACTTTATTTCCTTGGGAACACTTGGTTTCTGATTTTCATTAACAGTGTTTTGAAGGATTTTAGGGTCCAGCCGCTTATATATAAAATTCATTATATATTATTTTTATTCGCTGTATTGTTCTACATTTTATAATCTTCATTCTACTGAACTGCTTTTTATGGTACTGTTCTCTACTCTGCATCTGTTGGCTTACTCCAAACAACATCTCGCTGCACTTGTATAGTGGCAATAAAGACTTCTACTTTTACTTTTATGTGTATCACGCATTGGAAAGACGGGGGCAGTAATTTGTGGTCCTGTATATCTTCATTCATCCTCATTCAGAAAACTGAATGAGTTGTTTGTTAAAAAAATTGTAATGTCTATTCAGCAGTGGTAGAGGTCTTGTGTCAGTAGGGTAGTCAGTCAAAAAAGTGGAATTGACCAACACAAATAAGTATGGGCTCTGAAGATAGGCTGGAGACAGGAATGCATTATATTTGTTGAACATCATAGCATTTGTAGGTTTAGGAGATTGACACTGCGATTAACACCATTATCATGGAAAAGGAAAAGGCGTGTCAGGGAACTGCCCATGACACGACTGCTGTGTGATAAATATTGACCTTGGCCTTTTGCTACAACATTGTATCAGAATGTCATTAGTTTGGGTGTCATGGCAATCATTTGTTTTGGAACGAGTGTGTGTGCGCGTGCCTCTGTGATTCATAACTATACCCAAGAGAGAATTTGGTTCTGAATAATGTCTTGAAACATGTCCAGGAGATGATGCACACCCCAGCTGTTGAACTGAAGACCACTAAGCTGTGTAACCAAGGTAACACCTGTGCTTGTTGTTCCTCAGCTGGGTGGAGACTTTGTCCTGGACGAGGGTGGCAAAGTGATCTTCTCTCACCCCAGCAGCAGGCCAACTGACAGGCCGAAGTTGGAAGATGTACTTGCATGGATCTCTTAAGGAACCTTGCAAGGACCCTCTGAAGGTGGGCATGGTCCCTACAGAGGACTGTCTGGCCAGCCTTGTGTATGTGATGACACAACCCCAGCTCATACAACATGAAGGGTTTTGTCTGATGTGAGTTAACAAGATGGATCAGACGAGTCCTCTTGACTCGGGCACCATATCTGACATTATACAGCACCTTGGAGTTTTGTATTAATTTTGTGCTCTACTAACACTTCAGTCTGTTTCCTTAAAATTGTGAATTGTGAAGAACTGTGATATGATGTTGCACATTCATTTTCATTTACACTTGCAATCAGTAGTGTTTTAACAATTGCCTGGTATCAAACATCTTTATTTTCATTTTGCAGTCTCACCAACAGCTACATAATAGGATTTTTTTCTTTATAAAGTCATCATACATTCTCAAATATAATCCACTTTGCTGTCATATTAACTTAAACATAAAAATTTAGACATACAATCATTCTGCTTCAGATAATGTTCAGAAAATCAATCACGAATTGCACTCTAATAATGCCTTAATTCTGTGCGCAATTGTTTTACAGTACAAATTACACAAGTAAAAAATAAATATGATTTTTGAAATAAAACTCTGACATTTTTGTTCAGAGCATGCTACTTTGAAATAAATGCCCTTTTAAAGCTAATTATTATCGATATTTGCTAAATAAAGGCTACATCTTCGTATCGATTCTACCGAGTCCTACAGCGTAAAAATAAATTCCTATCCTATGACAAAAAGTCAAGCCTCAAACTCACAGAGGTAATACATGCGCCTGTCGCAGTAATTATCCCACCAGTCCCCGTCGTCCGATGACATGGACACACAATTCTCCCGCTTCCCTCCGTCCGGCTGGCTGGACAGGAAATGTTTGCGCCACTGGAAGTAGGTAACTCGTGTAGTGTCCTCGAAAAGGTACAGACCTTCCGAGCGGAGGTCGTTGATACCCAGCCACACCGGCCAGTTTCCAGGCTTGAAGACAGAACGGACATATTCGGCCAGGGCCTCCTGCTCCTTGCGGTCACGTGGCATAGCCATCCGGCCGCCACGCTCCATGCATTTCTGGGCTGCGCTCGCGTACGTCTCGTACACGCGATAAACCATGAAGCATTTGTAGCCCACACGGTGACCTTTCTGACAACCTGAGCATGATGAGGAGGCGAGACCAATTCAGGTAATATACATGGTGTTGCTGACAAACACGGTTATGACAGGTACACATGATGACACTTGAAAAAATGGCATAACTTGAGAATTATGTTACATATTATTTAGGTATACCTATATGTAGACACCTCACTGAACTAGCTGCGGATAAACATTTCTTTCTAATCTACTGTAATCTATTATAGTGTCCATTAATCTATTTTTTCATTTTTTTTATGAAGACCATTACATGAAAGAGAATGATGAAAATGTGAATTAAGTTATTTAAACCCCAAAGATTACTTAAACACCACCATATCTCAAAGACATCCAGGTTACTCTTGCAGTGGAATGAATGCATTAAAATAATAATTTTAACCAGTTAGGGTCCTTATTTTACATATTTTTCATTCTAAAATTGCAATCCTTCATTGTACACAGCTGGTGTGAAATAAGTAATCAGTGAGAATCATGACATACCTTCCAGGCGTCCGATCTCCTTGCGGTTGTCCTTGCAGAACTGGGTCACCTGCTGAAGGTTGTCGTCCATCTCAGAGAGCTTGTTGTCCAGCCTGGAGATGCGCTCCAGCAGCTGACTCACCTTTACATCCAGTGTGTAGTGGCCAACATTCAGGCGGTGGATGGCCTGATCCATGGCAGCAAGTCTTGATACTTAACAGAGAAAAGTACAGTCTGTCTGTTAATCAAAAGTAGAATGAACAAGGTCTCTACTTCAGTGATGAAAAACTTGAATTCAGAAACTATACCTGGTTTTGCCTGTGCTCTTAATACAGGTGATTCCAATATTAAACTCCTCTACCTGGCTAACGAGGTGTACTAACTAGAATCAGCTGATTTAGTAAATAGCCGGAGCAAATATGTGGTACTGAATTGTAGCTTTTGAAGTCAGGTTGCCCATTATTGCTCAACAGCATGTATGGTGCACAGATGGTGCCCGACATTCCCAATGGTCATCATGCCTGTGTGAAGTCAGTGTCCTCATACCACTCTTCCCAAAAGCAAATTTATTTTTATAATTCACGCGAAAAGTGAATAAATGAAGGAATTTTTATACATGACCTCATACTGAGAAATGCCAGCCCATTTACAAATGCTAAAAATCAGGTTGTTATGGAAGTCATTTAAACACATATGGTTTGGTTTAAGAACTACAGTTGAAGGTGGTGTCCCTAAAGACCGAAAATGCCGGGCTTTATGTTCAGAAAGATGATGTTTAAAAGATGTCAGACATCAGCACATTTTGCAAGCTCTGACAGTAATTAGTAACACAATGGGGCAAACTAATGCATGTTAACATAAATCCTTGCTGTCAACTGTGGACTAACAGTCTGTACAAAAGAGACTATTTAATTGAATTAATGCCTGACAGTTGTCTTCAGGTTTTGCAACAACCACAAGAAATTTTGTGAAAAGAACTTGAAGATGTAGTCTCTTAGTGTACATTATGATTGATTCAGGTGAGTGAGACAGCCACGTACAGACGTAATTATAGGTGCTGTCCACGTCTGTCACCGGTGAAGTGGGTTCTGGCTCGATCAGCATCCCGTCTCCTCTCTCCGTTCTCTCCTCATCCCTCATCTCGGAATTCTGTTTACAGAGGTCAGGGGTGGGGGTTGGAATCACTCAACGTCTCTCTTACACACCGATACTCTGAGAATAGGCACATTCCTATTCAGCATAGAATGCAAGAGATGCCTTTTGTCACTGCACACGTAAGCCCTTCATAATGCATGCCAGCAGGCTGAAGGTATTTCTGTTCAGAGAGAAAGACCCTGTTTCAGGGTTATCCTTGCTGTATACTGTATGCTGCTTCTTGCAGTATAAAAACATTGAAGGAACACAATATAGTGAGAAACAGTATGACAGCACATACATTTGCACTCAATACTATGGTTATATTTGCTGTACATATTGCACTGGACATGCAGGGTTGAGTCCTATGCATCTTCAAAGCTTAGTATACAAAGTAAAGCTCACACCTGTATCAATGTAGAGTTGCCATAGTCCTCAGATCCTTGGCTTTCAGTATGACCAGTGGAAAGTGTAGACAAGCACAATAAGGCAACAATAAAACAGGCTGCTATTTCCATTTTCCTCCACACACGTTGGGGTTTTATCCTCAGAGTATCCTTATTGGTTTTCTCCTGGCCAGCCCTCTCCCTCTTCCCTCTCTCTCTTTTTGCTCTTTCACTCCTCTCTCTCCACCAGTTTTGTCCCGAGTGGGCCTTACCAACAACAGGAAATGTCTTTGTTTTCACTCCCACCTCCCACTTCCAAGCTTTGTGTTAACACTGCACTTTTCGTCTCACAGCTGTCAGAGAGAGGGGTATACGCTTGGTTGTGCAGTCAGGTTTTTGTCATTAGACTTTTTTTTACTACCCTGTTAGTCAGACTTGTGACGCTATGTCTGTGGTAAAAACCCAGCAGTTTGGAAGAAAAAAAGCATTTGAAGTCCTGAGTGAATGAGGAGGTAAAATGAGAAAGCACATCCTTGTTAGCTGAAATCACTGCTGAGGAAAGGAATTCCCATTAAAGCTCCACATGAATGCTACTTTTCCACAAGCCCACTGCGGTCTGGATGGGAATTAGGATGTATGGGTGGGGCCTCGGTGCTCAAGGGATCCAGTGTGTTATGCAATGTCAACGTTCCCAAAGTTTGTGCTGATGAATATGACTTTGGTATCATGCTTCGCATTCCTGAGCAACTGTTAGCAGAGCAAGACTAGGACTTAGTGTATTCGAGGAGACATGCTCTTTAAAGTCTAAACCATAAAAGTCTCTGAAATCAAATTTGAGTGTTTGCGGCCAAAACTATGCTTTTAGGTCCAAATGGCTATTCGGTGATGACCAACTCATCTGTTTCTTTGACAGACAACCCCACCATGTTATGTTGTGATTGAACATAAACAAGCTAGAAAACATCTTGACATTGAGCATTATTTACAACCAACCAGTGAAACAGTGCAACCAATTACACATTTCAAGAGTCTCAGATGCCCCACAGATGGAAGAGAGACCCAAATGCCCTACAGATGCACAAGATCTGTCCTAATGTGTCATTGCCACTGGGATTGTAGGTGCTCTACTGCCACACAGTGGCTAAAACTGAAAGCAAAGTGCTGATGGCCACAGAATAATATATACAACCCTTCATTATATATTTGTAAACCCTCATTGTTTTCAGAATAGGAGTGTAATCCCATATATCCTCTCTGGGCTGTGACACAGCCTATTCATTAAATTAAAAATAACCCTTGTGTGTAGTTTAGGGTTAGAATTGAGTGCAGTTACCCTCAATCCAAAGCACTGATTAATATGACATACCTCAGCCTGCCATAACTGTATGACAGATTTTGCACGAATAGTGGGTGGTTCTCATGTGGTAGTGGTCCAGCATCCTCCATCCTTCCTTTCAACTCAGTCCATGTGACCTGGAAATGATTGATTGGAAGCTTTACGTCATTGGTGAGTTATTAGAATTCTCTGACATTCCAATGGCTCTCCTGTCTGACTTTTGGGTTAAAATCAGTAGGATTTATTTAGGGATTCAGGGAAGCCTTTTTTAAACATTTTGGGGGATCTGGTTAAAAAAAAGGTAATGACACTGTTCGCTCAATCCAGCCATCCTTAGGTTGAAAATTTAAGACAGAAAGTTAATGCGTATAATTTAGATGCCTTTGCCAGTCCAACACACATCTGAAAACCAGAGATCAAGCAAGTCTGACTTAATAGTGTTTTAATAATAAAGGTTTTAATAATAAATGCACAGACACTAACGTCACGGAACCACTACCATGGTTTTGGTGTTTCACTCTGCCCACCGGTATTTCCTGGTGGGGACAGACAGAAACCTCCTCTTGAGGAGATCAGCAAAGCACAGCAAATGTGGAACTCCTGCGTGTCTCTGGTCCAACAAGACTTCAATACGTTCCCCTGCACTGGGCTCAACATTTGTATATTATGGATTGACGTTATTGATCAAAGAGCGAAGGCTTTGCTGCAGTGTTTCAATTTATCTGCCCTGCTGAAAACTGGTCTCCGTCATGAACCGTCCTTTGCCACTTTATACACGTCCACGTTATCGCTCAGGTATTTTAGCGCACACCACAGTCAGGTCTGGAGGAGATGACACAATCACATGCACAAAACCGATTTTGTTACTGTAATGATTAAAGGAGGCTGTTCCAAGTGTTCCAGACCAATACACGTTTTGTTACCAAGTCTATTTTTTGTTTCTCTAAATGATAAAAAAAAATAATGAACTGGAAATATGCAGGCGCTAGTCATATATTAGAACATCATGAAAAAGTTGATTTATATCAGTAATTCCATTTAAAAAGTGAGACTTGTATATTATATTCATTCGTTACACACAGACTTGTATATTTCAAATGTTTATTTCTTTAATTTTGATAATTATAACTGACAACTAATGAAAATCCCAAATTTAGTATCTCAGAAAATTTGAATACAAAAAAAGATTTCTAGAAATGTTGGCCAACAGAAAATTATGAACATGAAAAGTATGAGCATGTGCAGCATCCAGTACTTAGTTGGGGCTCCTTCTACCTGAATTACTGCAGCAATGTGGCGTGGCATGGAGTCAATCAGTCTTTGGCACTGCTCAGGTGTTAGGAGAACTCAGGTTGCTCTGATAGTGACCTTCAGCTTTTCTGCATTGTTGGGTCTGGCGTATTGCATCTTCCTCTTCACAATACGTTAGGGGCAGGCAAGTTTGCTGGCCAATTAAGAACAAGGACACCATGGTCCTTAAACCAGGTACTGGTAGTTTTGGCACTGTGTGCAGGTGCCAAGTCCTGTTGGAAAATGAAATCTGCATTTCCATAAGGTTGGTCAGCAGCAGGAAGCATGAGGTGCTCTAAGACTTCCTGGTAGATGGCTGCATTGACCCTGGACTTAAGAAACACAGTGGACCAACACCAGCAGATGACATGGCACCCCAAACCATCACTGACTGTGTAAACTTTACATTTGACCTCAAGCAACGTCGATTCTGTGCCTCTCCTCTTTTCCTCCAGATTCTGGGACCTTGATTTCCAAAGGACATGCAAAATTTACTTTAATCAGAGGCTTCTGACGCTGTCTCTTGTTCAAGAGTGGCTTGACACGAGGAATGCGACAGCCGAAACCCATGTCTAGTACACGTCTGTGTGGTGGTTCTTGAAGCACGGACTCCAGCTGCAGCCCATTCTTTGTGAATCCCCCCCACATTTTTGAATGGGTTTTGTTTCACAATCCTCTCCTGTGTGCGATTATCCCTATTGCTTTGACATTTTTTTCTACCACATCTTTTCCTTCCCTTCGCCTCTATTAATTTGCTTGGACACACAGGTGTCAATGGTCGTCTTTCCCCATGATTGTGTATGATTGTGTAGCCTACAGAGATAGACTGAGAGACCATTTAAAGGCCCTTGCAGTTAATTAGTTGATTAGAGTGTGGCACACAGGGACTTCAATATTCAACCTTTCCACAATATTCTAATTGTCTGAGATACTCAATTTGGGGTTTTCATTAGTTGTCAGTTATAATGATCAATATTAAAAGAAATAAACACTAGAAATAAGTCAGTCGGTGTGAAATGATTGTATACATTATACAAGTTTCACTTTTTGAATGGAATTACTGAAATAAATCAACTTTTCATGATATTCTAATTACATGACCAGCACCTGTAAATATAATGAACCAACTGGAAATGCACTGCTGAGATAATTCTAGCTTATTGTTATTTTACACCCCATAAAAGGCAAGTTTACTTAGAGAACAGATCGTAGTGTCATAGCCTAAGCATTTGATTTGATAGTGAAGCTGGATAATTATAATATTCTGCCTTCAGACCTCTTGAAAGTGTACAGTTAGACTATACATACCAGGTTACAGTTGCCTAATCGCTCAACTCCTCAAATATACCAGCCATAATTACAATAGGCTCTTTCTACAGCAGTAAATAGTTTTCATCACACAGCAAAGTAGTTGGGAAGCTACTGAGGATGACCTGGCTCAATAAGAATACAAGTAGAAACATTCCTCGCTCAATCCAGCCATATTTGGGCTGAACATTTTAAGACAGAAATCATCTACACATCTTTTTATGACCTTATTGACAAGAAGTGCTTGTGAATAGATATGGCAGACCAGCCAGCCAACTGAAACTATTAACTCTGCCAGATTTGATGAGGGTCCTTCTGACCTTGAGAGATGTCATGCAACTACTGTGCTGTGAATGGACTGTACTGTACTTTAGATTAGGCAATAATAACTGGGACCGGAATACCATGTCATGTTTGAAACCAAACTCAGAATCAAATTGACACAAGGAAAGCACTCTAACTTTGTTGTATTTGTGTGATTCATTTTTGAATGAATGAGTGCCATACCAAAATACAAAGCAAAATGGTACACGAAGAAAGTGTCTGTATAAAAGCAAAATAACAACTACATATTCGAGTTGTAGTGTACAATGGCTGTAGCAATCTACAAACCAAGCTAGTCTACAAATACATTAACTTTAATATATGCAATATTGCGTACTATCCTGGCTTTGCACTAGTAGAAGGTCAGAGTAACAACAGTGATCAACTGTGTTCAGCAAATTAAAGGGAAAAACAAGACATTTTACAAAATTACCTGATATACTACTAGTTTGAGAAATAGGTTAAAGATAAGCATCCTATGGCTGTAACAGTTTATTTATTGAGATGTTTGATGCATGAATGTCTAAACACGAACAAATTGTGTAATTTGGCATTTCGTGTCCGAACGAAAACAAATAGTGTAAATACCACTGTGCAAAGTTTGTAGTGTTCCACTTCAGTGATGAGAAAGAGATAAATGTATAGTGAGAAATGTCATAAGCTACATGAATAAATACTAAAAGGCAAACATAAGTCCTGCTTGTGTGCACAATGTCGAATAGGTCCTTTCCCTTTGGAACTGTGTCCAATGTCCTCGGTCCATGCAGGTGTTACCAGTTGTCCAAAAAGTCAAAGCCGGTCTTCAGCATGCTGCCACCCGTAAACTGAATGAGGGAAAAAAAAGAGAACTGAGAACTACATGTATATTTAAAACACATTTGGTCTGATGCATCTAATGTGCCTGAAACAGAGCAGAGATTAATGTTCATGTGTAATTCTATGTTGCCCACTGTTACTTACAGTAGATTATGTTAACCATGAGTTTTATGCATGTGACAGCGACATCACAAGGTCCTTTGTCATTAAACATTACACACTAATACCAAGTCCACCTTCTGGTTGTATGATGTATAATAAGAGGATAACGAACAGGGACACACGGGAAAGAGACGGACAGTAATGGGCAATTTGGCTTCAGGAGCTACAATTCAGTACCACGTATTTCTTCTAGCCGTTCACTAAATCAGCTGATTCTATCACTGCACTTTAACTTCCGTAAGTCCCCTATCCCTCTGTACTTGTGTTATGTTGTCTGCAGCATGTTGTATGTTATAATGTATACAGCTGTGTATGTAAGGAGTGGGATGTTATTCATGTTGCCGTGTATGTTTGTGATGTAAGATGCCTTGGAATATGAAGAGACCCCTGGGACAATAACAACTTTTAACTTTGACACAGCCTTTTTGCCAGGTAGAGGAGTTCATTTTTAAAATCACCTGCATTATGCACAGTTAGAGCCAGGTGATTTGGAATATGTGGTACTGCGGTTGGAGCTTCTGAATTCCAGGTTGCCCATCACAACAAATAAAGCCAAGAGGAAGACTCACCTGGGATAGGGTGGGGCTGGAGCCCAGAGACACGTCGTTGTTCTCCTCCTTTTTAGCGGCAATGCTGGAAGTTGCAGGAGCCTTGGAGGCCAACCCTGGGCTGAACACGTCATCCAAGGTGCTGACGGAGGGAAGGGTGCTCTGGGAGCGCTCCCAGCCAGCCACCGAGGCTGGTGCAACGGGTGCGGCAGCAGCAGCTGGGGTCACACTGATGGCTGCGGGGGGCATGCTGACAGCAGCTGGAGGTACGCTGACGGGGATGGGAGGAGGGGGCGCGGGGGGTCTGGGGGCTCTCTGCTTGGTTGGCCGGGGCGGTTCCTCAGCCTCTGTGCGCAGGTACGATGGAAGGGGTTTCTCACCTTTTTCCATGGACTTAATCTGGCTCGGCGTAAGGGACTGGAAGTCAGCCTTCTCACCCTCGAGCCTTGACCTCTCCAAACTGATCTTCCAAAAGGAGGACTCCTCCTCCCGTCGCCCTGATGTGTCATTGTTAGAACTCTTCGGGGTGGGAGCTGCTTTAGTCAGCTGGTTGCCTTGAGCAGGTTTGCTTGGCTTTGGTTCAACCACTGAAGATGGAACACTTTGCTCTGGGGCACCGGCAGAGAGGCTGAATTCAAGCTGGCTCTATTAAAATGCAAAAATACAAAGTAGGTTATAATTCCAAATAGGCCATTGAGAAGCGGCAGAACTATAGGCATGGCCAGAACTGAATGAATAGGTCCAAAGCAGTAGATCGACCATACAAACTAAATTCAGTGCGTTCTAGTAAGACAGTTAGACCAACCTTTGTTTCCCAAGAAAATGGTGCTGAATGTTCATCTTGCCATGTAAGGTCCTGAGTAAAAAAAACATTGGTTAAGGCAAAGGCGGTAACTTTAACGTTAACCAAGTGTTACACAAATGTTATCGTCTTAGATGTTTTCTAGAAGGAGTATAGTCTGTTGCGGCTCACAGCTACGTAGTACTGTTCTGGGGCCGAAAATCGGTCGGCTACGTCAGGCATTATAAGCTAAGCTAACATCAAAAGACGTTGGATGCTGCCCTCAATCGAAGTAACTATACATCATCGTTCAAAGGCAGGTACATCCACACTCACCTCCTCTCCAAAGTGTACAATCTTTTGGCCAGTCTGAAGAAGCAGTTTAGGATAACAAACAACTTCTTCGCGGTCCACCCTATGCATACCATATCTGGCTCTGATATGGGGATCCATCATTGCGTTGTCGATGGCCGTGTCCTGTTCAGTCGGTGTCATGTTATTCCAAGCAGATCCATATTGATCTTTGATTTTCTCTCTCTCTTGCATTATCTTTTTGGCCATAGAATTGATGGACGACAAATACTCAAACTTTTTCTCGTCCATATTGAGAGCATCTCCCGTCGCCCCGACCATCGTCGTGGCAGCCATTTTCTAAACAGCTGAAAAACATTTGTTCGTGACGTAGGAGTCAGGCCCAGGAAACAGGTAGTCGACCAATGGCTACTACTTTGCTATGCAATGGTATTGTTAGTCTTACATTATACTTTAGTTTTTTTGTGTAGTATCTTACCAATATTTATTTAGCCTTGAGATCAATTGCATTTTATACAGTATATTCATATTAGTACTATTGAATAATGTTTACACATTATTACACAGAAGCCTTACATTACCACCATCATAGACTGAATACATGGACTAGGTAGTACCGGTATATAGGTGTAGTTCTGCTATAAATAGCACAATATAACTACAGTGATGTTTTTTGTTGCTAAATTAATTGCCTGAAGAAATCATAGTACAAAGCATATCGGCTATTGTTACACTTTAACTAAAACAACACCAAATAACTTTCATGTAGCAAATCGATACATTTGCAGGTTTTTAAAAGTTGAGTGACAAAAGTTAATGCCCCATTTGACCACAAGGCCATTGGTTCTCATGAAGGTTTTTGTACAATTCAAATCTAAAACAGACACACACACACACACACACACACACACACACACACACACACACACACACACACACAAACTTGGATTCAATGCATGCTCCCTCTCCAGAGACTTTGCTGAACCAGACAATCACCTGTCAGCTTTCACCAGCAAGCTATTGTTTATCACATGAGATCTCCAGAGGACGTCCCTATATGTTATAGGCAATAGCTACATATAGGGAGGGCCACAGGCACATTGCAAAAACAAATGATTCTACGAAAGAATCGATGAAGATCAGTATGAAAGTTTAAAAAAATGTTGTCAAAACAAGTCAGTGTGTAGGCATGTCAAACAGATGGATAAAACAAAAGCGGAATTCCACTACCGAGGAAGGGGGCACTCTGTATGGAGAGAGCAGACTTCTTTTTGCCCTGTCAATCAAGCAAAACCTAGGATGCACCATCTCTTCATTATTCTTTCTTCCTTCATTCCATAGGGTGAAATCAGGTAATTTAGGACATCAGGTAAAATGGGACAAACATGGGCTTACGTCTTTAACTCTTTAAATATCAGAAGTCACTCACAAATCATCTTATTTTATGATTACTGCATATGTTTTTCACAATGAACAAAAAATTTGTTTGGTCTGGGATAATATTACTGGGAAAAGTCGATACAAACTAGAAAAGCACTCAAGAGAGCACAGACCTCCGCCAAGGCAGCTTAAGTCTCCACCTTATTGTCATTCTCACCTTAAGACATTAAAAGACATTAATCATGTTAAAACATTTTATTACTGGTGTAATAGTTAACTAGTGGGTTCGTTCACTCATGTTCACACAAACTTGGTTGGCTCTTCGGCGCAGGTGGGTTCGTTCACTCATGCTCACACAAACTTGGTTGGCTCTTCGGTGCAGGAAAGTACTTTATCTAATTTCCACTGGCAACATGAACTACTGGGCTGCTCACCACTACCGCTCTAACTCTCCTGTCTTTCACTGAACCCTCTAACCAAAACACTCAACAACTCCTTGACCTGCAACAGGAGCCTCATTTCCGTACCAACCTATATTCCCTCCTTTCAAAATAAAAGTCTCTGTAGATTCCATGCTACACTGGTAACTTCACTGAATAAAAAAAATCCTGGATCCAGACGGTTATCCGGATCACCACCAAAAACAAATCAGTTCTAAGTTAGCCCACTTCTGACCTATCCTGAAAATTTCATCAAAATCCATCCATAACTTTTCGAGTTATGTTGTACACAAACAAACAAACAGACAAACAAACCAACGCCGGCGAAAACATAACCTCCTTGGTGGAGGTAAAAACAGTGGACACCACACTTGCAATAGACTTGCATGACATGTTGATTTTTTCCTCATGGTAATAATAGTGCATTCCATTTGCAGTCGGAGCTCAGTTTCCAAGTAGTTGTCCGAGTTCAAAAGCAGGAAGCCAGATGGCCATATACCAAGACTTCAGTTTCAAGTAAGCACGCTATCCCAACCGCTCAGCCTACGCAGTGCAAACTGTCAATGCCAGTGCTGTGCAGGCTCCCATGTGCCTGGTGAATTACCTGGCAGAATGGAAGCTATGCACCCATTCCAGGTGGATTTGATCATGATGGAGCACGGTTACAAGCTGAGCTGGTGGACGGGTCACCGTCCTACACAGACATGGTGATAACAGAGGCCAGCCCTACTCGTACACCAGTGCTGATGTGAGACATACTCAAGCTTGCACCAAAGGGTGCTATATCTCCTTCCTGGGAAGTAAATGGGAAACTGGGATGTGCAGCCGACATTTCTTGGTGCCCAAAAGAAGTGCCAGTTTACAACCATAATACACGTACATGTGTACAGTGACAATAAAACTACATGTACATGTGTATAGTGACAATAAAAGGCATTCTATATTCTATTCTACACTAGCTCAACATCCGCTGAACAGGCATTTGTGAAAATGTTGATGTTGCCACACCAGTGCTCTCCACTTGCCATCAGAGCCACAGTGGGGTGAGTACTGAGCAGGTCTGTCGGCACGACAGATGCCTCCCTCTCTGGCTGGTGTGCCGTGTGCAAGGGACGGTCTGTTGGAGCAGAGTGGTGTGGTCGGCTGTTGTGCCTACATGTATTTCAGCTCTTCACCGTTCAACTGGCTGTTTCACTGGGAGTGCTGGCTGCACCCTCAGGTGCTGCAGTAACTCTGGCAGTGTCACAGGTGGGCATGGGTAGACCTCCTTGCCTCCAACAACACAATGCATTGCCTGACCCAATTCTCCCTGGCGACAGACGACGCTCCGCTGGGCTAGCCCATGATTGGCCCAACAAATTTGTCTATATGCTTTCCCCTAATAGTACTAATTTCAGCTGTGCTGTGGAGGGTGATAATAGGCAGACACAAAGTGTTGCCTAGTAGCTCCTCACTCCCCAGAGCGTGTGTGGTTTCCAGAGCGGATGTCAATATTACATGGAGAACCATGGATTCTCCTGGTCAGCAAGGATATCCTTTTGTAGGCAGGTGGAGTGATTGGTGATTGGAGACTGCTGTACACAGGGCTGCAGCTCTTGGTCGTGGAGACTGTAGAGAGTGAAAGCCCTGACGATATGCTCTCTGTATCCACTTTAGCGGAAGTTCTTGCTGACTGGTGAGGGGGACCCAGGTCGACGCACTGCATGCCCAATAGAACATATACTGAGTTTCTGCAACACTTGTCGAGCGTTCTCCATCCTCGCTTAAGGTGTACTGGGCGGCTCTCTCAGCCTGCTGTGTCAGCTGGTCAGGAGTGACGCCTGGGGCTCACCTGCTCGCCTCTCGCTTCCTGAAGGACACATGGCACCCCAGACCCCTACACTTAGTGACTGCTCCCCCCTGTGTGGGTGATTTGACTGCGCTGTCTGTCAGCTCCGCTTGTATGCAATTTGTGAATATTTTTAAGGTAATTTACACCCTAACCATTCATCAGCTGAAAGCCCTCTCCATCCCAGCAAACTCGAACTACCGGTTTTCCTCCCGTCTGACCGCTGTATGGAGGCCTGGGCTGCCGCGCAGCCAGTTCGGATCGCTCTCTACCAGGGGGATGGCAGTGGCTTGAGCAGCCTGGACGGCCTCGATGTTTGACGACACCTGCAGAATCACTAGATGGGTTTCTGGAGATATGTTGCACACCTTACGGCTAAGACACTGGCAACACTTCACTGTTGACAACTGTGTGATTCATGTACAAACGCTACAGGCATGCTTACCTTCCGCTTGTGTTTATGCGGGGCTCACGCAACTGGCTCAAAGTCAAGCTGAAGCTCCTGCTTCCACTGATAGGCGGAACACAACACAGTACTAACCCATCACGGCCCGAAGGCGTGTTTAGACAGATTGTGTAGTGTGATTGATATACAGGCAATGGTAGCCGCTATTGCGATACGGCCAGCTGTAATAGCCCGCCACACAATTTTTTCAAAACATGGCAGCAGGGGCATAGTTTAAACTTATGCTACAGCCTTGTTCACCCTCCGCTTGTGCTGACTGGTTGTGTTGTTGTGGCCGGATCAATGTCAGGTTGGAGCTCTTGCTCCCGCTGACAGGTTTCAACTGTGTTGTGAAGAGCCTATTGCTGCCCAAGGAGTGTCCATATGCCTATTATGCTACTGTCCGTTGTGAGACACACATACGGCCAGGTGTGCCTCATCTGTGCTATGCTGAGCTCATGCAACCACCTCAAGTCCAGCTGATGCTCGGGCTTCCACTGGCACATTAGTATGTTGACCGGTTCCTATCAGGCAGATGCCAAGGACTGTGTTGTGAGATGCCTGACGCTACCTGCGGAGCATGTCAGGTCATTTTATTAAGTGATTTAGTATGTGACACTTCAGTCAGGCTTAGATAACCACTGTGTGTGGTGGGGTGGGGGTGGGAGTGTCAGTCAGTCAGGACCTCTTTGAGGACTTTTTCAGTGATAATCAGATAATCAAGGAATAGATTCCCATTGGTTGCCACCTCCTTTAGAGAACCAGGGTTATAACCATAACCTGTTTGTTTTGAAGACTGCCCAGAGGACATGTCATCTTTGTCGCAGTGAAAGATTTACCTCACTGAAAAAAGGCGCAACAACAACAACACAAAAAAAAAAAACGCAGAGAATGCTCTGGTGCTCCCTCTCTCATGGGGCTGTTTTTTTCTGTCCTCTTGGCTTGTTCCTCTTACTTTCTTGAGGCAATTAGACAGATTCGGCATCCCCAGTAGCGGTTTTAGGCACGGGGGGCGCCACGAGCGCTTGGGGAAAAAAAGTAATAATAAAATAAAAAGCTCTGTGTGTCATATCGCTGCATTCGGCACATTGGCGCCCCCCTGGTGAACTGCTGAACTGCAGGCGCCCTTCTTGCTGAGAAGGTGCCATGCACAGAAGCAGCGCGGGTGCCGAGATCTAACACTCCCACGCCTTCTGTTCAGAAACAAACACATCCACATAGGCAAAATACAACACATAAACCCAACCTGGGGTGCGTTTCCCAAACAACGACGGATGTTAGCATTTAACCACCGTTGTCCGATGTAGGTTCAAACGACATAACAGTCCGATTCCGACTGTTTCCCGAAACTCTCCAACTACCTACGTACAATGGAAGTCTGAACTATGTTAGTTTGGACTGAAACTGCAAAGTATCCAGATGTGTCGGAAGAGCTTGGAGTGGCTAGCTTGCCAACCCACTATGCAAACCTTCTCACTTTTTCGGAGAGATGCGGGTTCGAATCCTGCTAAACGCTAATCAATTTGAAACACGTGGAATGATCTGTGAGATAATGGAATGACTTTGATTGTGGATCCGTGATCATACTCTACATCACAGTATTAAAAACGATCTGTAAGATCAGCAAATAACTTTAATAATCCAACAACATTTTGCAACAACTTTTGATGTCTTGTGGGGTGAATTTTCTATCTTCCTTTTACATGATCTGGCAAGTGCCATGGCGAAAATGAAGTGACTTAAAGTAAAATCATTCATGCAGTGGGTGGCGGTAAAGCATTGAATGGTGCCTAATCCGACCCAAGAAGGCCAAAGGTGACGAGCAAGACGTCACGTGCAGTAGCGGTTTTAGGAACTGGCGAACCGGGCAGCCGCCCGGGGAGCCATTTCATGGGGGGCGCCACGAGCGCTTGGGGGGAAAAAATAAAATAAAATAAAAACGCTCCGTGTATATTGCTGCAATCGGCACATTGGCGCCCCCTGGTGATGGTGAACTGCAGGCACCCTTCTTGCTGAGAAGCAGCGCGTCTCTCTGCCTCGGGGGTGGGGTGCTGAGAGGTGGTCTCGCCCGGGGCGTAAAACACTATAGAACCGCCACTGGTCACGTGTATAGAAACCGTTAAACAATGGTCTAACGACAGGTCCATGCTAATCCTTCGAACGACACAGTTTAACGATGGAACTTCCGATGGATCGTCCAGACTTTGCTGTTGGGAAACACCTGCGTCGTCGAACGATCCATCGGACTAACGTTGTTGGTTAGACGTTAGACGGTTTTGGGAAACGCACCCCTGGCTCAATACCTTCACAGCAACACAATCAAACTCAATACATTCAGCAACACACTTATGTGGGGATATAACAATTACAAGTCTCCTCAAATGTCACCTCAAATGCTTCACATCCACACCCTCAGTCACGGTACAACTAATCCCATGCCGTACACACCCATGTTTTACCACATCAGTTTGAAGTCCACATTGGCATAGGCACAAGCAACCAAACTGTCGAAGACTAGGCTACAACTGCAGGACGTTACAGTTTAGTTGACACATGGCTGCCGCTCCACCAAACTTTTCTTGGGTCGAGCCACAGAAACTGGCCGGCCTGGCATATCCGTGTAATAGGGGTCACTATCAATTTCTTTTAAATAGCGGGATTCAACATCTAGTGTGCTTATGTGAGTCACTTCCACCCCACCACGACAGCTGCGCTGGACTTCACGTGCATCATATTGGCATTGTGGACTTCACTCCGCCAAGTCTGAAACAGATAAAGGAGTTTCTTTCTATTGTAGAAAAGGCAAACTCAAAAGATGAGGTGAGCTTTTTTTCCCAAAAATAATGCTGGACTATAATTTAAGCGGCTCCCACTCTCTCGTTTATGACGATGCATATGCTATAGTCAATGGACTGCCTTGAACAAATTTGTTTTCTTAAAATAAAAAAAATACAGCAACATTACCACCTGTAAAATGTGTGTTGTTGCAGGGTGTGGGTGTTCACTGTATGCATGGCCATGGACGGACAGGGACCATGTTGGCATGCTACTTGCTCAAGAAGAGGAACATATCTGGAGACGCAGCGATAGAGATGGTCAGAAAAATGCGCCCAGGCTCCATCGAGACCACAGACCAAGAGGAGGCTGTGCGGGACTTCCATCAGCACATTCAAGAATGACCATTATGACTAGCCAAGAGTAGGCTAGGACTGGTAATTGAAAATGATGCATTATTCGATGTGTAGATGTATTAGAGTAAAAGAAAGATAAGCTGTGTATTATCTGTTCCATTATCACTTATTTAAAGCAGAGTACAGTTAAGTTACACGGGAATAGGTACATCTAGTTTTGTCCGGTTTTGTCCAGGGCAGTCACTGGACGGCTCTCTGTCTGTGTGTATCAGAGCCATAGAAAAAAAAGATCATGCGGGCTTGACTGTTTCACTAGCCACCGTATTTCTTTCACGTTTCCTACCAAAGCGTGAGACAAGCTGGACTGTCCATAGACTGTGGTCTATGCCAACTTCCGGAAACTACTGAGAGGCTCCATGAAAAACAAGCAACAAAAAAAAAAAACATTGTCAATTGAGTTGACGGAACTCTTGTTTTCTATGGTTCTTGTATGCGTGTGTGTTCAAGTTCAAGTTCATTTATTTATGTAGCACATATTATAAAACAAAGGCTGACCAAAGTGCATATAAAAAACTGCAAATAAAAGTAAATTGCCTACAAACTGTGTTGGTTGGGGGCGCTTCCAATGGAATTTGTAAGAATAGGTGGTCTGGGCTACTTGGTGTCCTTTGGGTTTGTAGGTACAAGTTGTAACCAATCTTTATTCCTGTCAGGTTCTAGGTGATCAATACCCTTCGCGACCCATGTCTACAGATGCACTTTTTAAGAAGACCAAAGCCACACCATTTCCACAAAAAAACACCCCAAACCCAACCCAAATTTATTTTGAAAACTTGCAACCTTAAACACTGGCATTTGTATTCGTTTAGAGACAAGACTGATTTACACTAAAAATCCAATGCTCATCATGACTGAAGCATCTGCTTTATCTGTCTATACAACAGTGTTGTTCATTTTGGAGGTCTAAATATGTAAAAAATAATACTTTGTCTGTATAGTTTGTATACAAAAACAGCCACTTTTTTTGTAAAATCTGTATTTATTTGATTTACAAAAGCCTAACATGAAACAACCGATAAAATGAAACCAAATAAACCGGTAACCTAGAATGGAAAAAATTCATGTGTACATGTCAGTTTACATCATCTGAGCAAAAAGAGGGTATTGACACTAGGACCTTATAGATAATTAATTAAAATGTACAAAGTAAAGTCAGGTATTTGATCTCTTAAATTATTTACACAACATGTTCAGTAAGTCTAGACATTTGTGAGCAGAGAGATGCAGGTGTCTATGGGATACACGTTTTTTTCCCCTCCCAAATCTTTCACCAGTTGTTTGCTTCCGATGCTGTGGTTTGAAGGGCCTATGACAATGAATAACAAATCCTTCTGTGTAGGCATGGTCTGACCAAAAATAAAAATAAAATAAAAAAGAATAAAAATTGAAGGGGGTGGGGTGGGCTCTACATTTCAAATGGGTTTCCTTTCAATGTTTGAATTAAAACAGATCTTTTTTATAAATATGAAAAAGAATCATGACTATCAAATAAATATTCTCTAAGCAAATGTTACATTCCTACATTTAGTGTTTTGTAACTTAAATTTAAAACAATTTTCCCAGGCTTCTCATCATTGTCATACTGCAGTTTTAAGCCAGGATGATCACACCGTCACTCACCCATGCAAATATCCATTCAAATCAAACAAAAGTTGCAAAATAAAACAAGAAACTGCTGAGGGGGTCAGGAGTAAAAAAAAAATTGACCAAAATCAATCCTTTCGGAAAGAAAAGAGGCAAATTTGCAGACGGTGAAACACATACTGAATGCCTGTCTGCATATTACTGCAGGAATGTCTTTTTTTCCTCAAAGAATACAAACTGCACAGAGGCATTGAGATGTTTGTTGTACTTTTGTTCTCTAGGATTTAACTGTTCAAGTGAACTCCCTGGTTAAGCCTACGCAAGGATGTATGGAAACCGGTTTTATGTTTACTGTTGGAACAGACAGGTTATTGTATCTGCCCTCCATGTTAAATTGGAATGGGTGCTGTCTGGATAATACCGGTTTGGGTAATACCGGTCCCTCCCCCATACAAAGCAGACTTTGCTCATAGAGAACTGGGCAATGTAAATGACAGTAAAAGTGTTGGTCTATTTCAGGAACTTATTTTCATGGAAAACATAAAAATAAGTGGGAAATATGCAATGCAAAGAAGAGCATAAAACACCATAAAATATCCCACATTACTGAATACTAATAAAAAAAAACATTAAAATGAGAAAATATGCATCTTTTTTCCCCCCCAAAATTTCATGACAACCAAAATATAACCCCCTTCACGTGATTGAAAATTTCTTAATAATATAATTAAAACATTTTACAGTGCTTTTTTTCAAAATTAACTTTGAATCCTTTAGAGGGAAAATTACGCAGTATTGTCTCTCTTATTGCAATGACGTATCTAAATAGTATTTAATGGTCCAGTTACTCTCTTAAAACAAAAAATACAAACAGATTTTAGAAGAAGGAAGAGAAGGTCATCAGGGCGGAGGCAAGGAACTCAAACTAGCTTCCCGGTGGCAAGACCAGGTAAACTGGCGGTTTGGGTCTCCCCTGACTAAGGCTCCACCAGACTACTTTGTGTTCAGTTCATTCTCCAGCTCCATGAGTTTCCGCGAGGCCTTGACCTTGTTGGACACCTCCTTCCCCTGGGAGAAGAGACGCTGACGCTCCTTGAACGTGAGGTTCTCGGGGGCACCTGTGATCACGTTGTCCTGCTCGGGGGCACTGAAAACAACAAGACTGGGGCTGAGTGGAGGAATTGAAGTGGCTTTCGCTGACATTTATGGGTGTTGTTGCTGGCCATTACAGAGGGGACCAAACCGGCTTGAGAAAGTAAAAGTCCTGCCCGTGTGATTTCACTAATGAGCATATCTACCTGGTTGAAGAGCTGTGCTAACTAAGATCAGCTCTTTCAATGAATTTGTGCAGGACGTTGACTTTCTGAACCCGGGATGTCCACCTTTACTGGCTTACAAATAGACTTATGTTGAAAAGTGTGATTACCTGGCAAATAACACATTAATCAATGTATATTGTGCAAAATGAATTGTAAATTGTACAAATACTAACTAATGTTAGAAACCCTGAGCACCTGAGAATTAACAAGGTTTATCAGTCTTCGGACAAATGTGATGTGAGACAAATACCCACCCTTTAATGCAACTTATTATTTGGTGCCAATATGTCAGATAGACTGTTCATTCTTGGATTGAATGTTTCCGTCAAACATCTTTCCATTGTCCAGTCAAACTCAGCATGATTGGCCAGTGCAAAATCTGTTAGTAACTTTAAATTTCTGAATGGCAGGGTAGGTGCATGGATATGATATTTGGACCTGGCCAAAGAAAGAATCTGATCAAGCCAGACCATTTTACCTCTCTGTGCTACACCTCACTGGTGTGGTGTACACTTTCCAGTTATTCGGACAATACATCTGTGGCCAGACTGAAATGCATTCTTTCTTTGTTAGAATATCATACATCAGTACATTTTAAAATCTTTTTACTTTACCACTTACCTTTTCGTCCACTTTTCCTTGTAAACTTCCCCTGATCCTACAAGCCCTGTTGTGTTTCCAGTGTACGAATTATATCCTGTTACGATTATTTGGGGGGAAAATATAAAGAATAAAAAGTGAACATTTTGAATCAGTTAAACAGTTCCATTCAGCAATGGGAATAACAAACGTCTCAAGGTATTGCAAAACCTGCTGGGCCAAAAAATGGATAACCATAATGAAGGCCTAGAAGCGCCAATCGCTGGTTTTTACATGGTACATTTAATAAACATGGTTAGCATCTGGGCTGCTGGAAGCATCTTATCTACAGTATGCATAGCCATTAAATCCTCTTTGAGGATGGCCAAATATGATGCAGCACTCCCAACCACCAGATGCTTTCATAGAGTACCCAGCAATTTTATTAATTTATTTTTAGTTTTGGCAATAGCTTGAGACGACACAAAACGTTTTTGTTTTTTTTTCATCCAGGAAAAAAAGCTGAGAAGCTGAGCAGCAGGAGTGGGCAGGTTAGCGAGGCATGTCAGAAGCAGCGTCTGTGGAACAAATGGGGACCGTAAAGGTTGGAGGTCAATTAGCTTCTATGGTTTCAATGTTGTTGTTGTTTTTTTTTTTTTTTTACAAATATTTACACCATGACATGGTCAATGTAGCATCCATACCATGTTCATACTTCTAATTCCTAAGCCTTCAGAGTTCCGGAAGGGCCTTTACATTATTTTCTTCAAGGCAGGTTCCAAATTTGGTTTTGCACCAGTGACTCAAATGGCAGGCAAGCTGTATTCCTGACCTTTCCATAGGCAACCCCTGACCTCCATCCCTCACTGTCCCCCAAATAAGCCTTCTACCCGAGGCTCGTATGTCAATGTGTCTGTCAGAGCACCAGGAGCACCAGTCCTGTGCTAAACCTTCAATCGCAGCTGACGTTAGCCCTACGTTGTTCCTTACAACGTAGACAAAACGTATTGTGGGATGTAAATAAGCCAAACATATTTTAACAGGTGCCAGATCATAACACAAACTGAGAAAAAGGGTTCTAAAAAAAGGATCTGCAAACTGCTTCAAAATCACTCCCAAATTAAAATAGAGAAATAGCAACATTTTCATTATCCTCACCACCCTCGTCAGGCATTTTCTGAGAAAGATCTGATGATCGAAACATTGCTATTTTTCATTTAAAATGTTAAAAAGTCATTTCGAAGCAGTATGCTGATCTTTTTGACCCGTCCTTATTACATACTAGCTTTCCAGGGCGTACAGCACAACCAGAATCCAAATGCATGTGTAGCTGGTTTTGGGAAGATGTGTTTTTGTTTCCCAAAACAAAATGAAGAATGAATTGGGAAGGACGGGGGCAGACACAAAACACACATTGGCCAAAGTGTGAACCAAGAAGAGCACTTCACTGGCAGAGCAGAGCGGGTATTTTAAGAGCAAAAGGCTACAGTGCTAAAAACGGGGCTCATGGCTTTTACTCTAAAACAGGCCTTGGCCTTTCCAACATCTGTTCCTTGAGGGAAAACCACACGCTGAGAAAACTGAAAGCAAACACCGCCTTAGGGCACAAAAGCAGCTCTTTTAGGGATTTTAAATCTCATTGGTCGAGCCAGCTGTAAGCTTATACTTGTGCCTTTATTGTGATAAAGCAATAAAAAAGGGAGACTTCAGTTTGAGCCAAGGATACTATTTGTCTAAAATAAAACAGAGGTGCCTGGGATTACTATGAAAAAAAAAAATTCTAAAGTCTAAAATCTTGTGTGATATCCCTTTAAGATGGAGCCAGGCACAGAATTCTGAGGTTTGACTGGTTTCCGTAGTCTGAATATTGCCGCAGGTGCTGAAATCGGGCTTTGGCTACGGGCTCTGCTGCTGCCAGTGAGGAGATCTACTTTAGTGTGAAACTCGCCTAAACATCAAGCCAGTCAGGCCAATGTCCACATAAGTCCATTTTTATTTCTAGTCTTTATTCATTTCTTTTTTTTAAGTTTCAGAACCTAAAGGATTTTGAAAATTACAGAACAATGTGGATGTCAGAAACAACAGAAACTTTGTTACGCTTCTATTTAGAAATGCACGAATGTGGACGTAGCCTGAATGGCACCTGACAGCCCAAGTCTCAGTGGCGAGTGTGTGGATGTGGGGGGGTGGTAATGTAAAGGCAGCTGCATGTCATGAAGCGAGATGCAGAACAAACATGTCAAGACACGAAAAGCCAGAAGCTTACAGGCAAGCACAGAGACGCGCAGACAGACAGAAGACTCAGACAGGATTAAAGGAGAAGCACAGCACAGCTTAAACCACACAGAAGCTCCACGTGATCTCTGGAATTGATAAATGATTTGTCACAGGTAACCAAACTAGCGGGTGGCGGTACACCACATTCCGATGAGGCGGAACAACATTTTGATGTTCCAATGAGACGGAGACTGACTACTGTGTGTGTTAAGGTGGCTGCTGACAAACAGGAATGATCTCATGAAAGGTTGGGGGGGGAAAAAAGCAGAAAAGCAAAGGCAGTAAACAGCAATGGATTTTGTTGTTGTTGTTGCATCAACTGAAATTAGTGGTCATTTTAAAAAGCAAGGGAGGGAAGGGGGGGGGGGCGTGCATAAGCATGTAAGCAGATTGGCTTGTTTTTAATTGAATTTAATCTCCAGCGGGAGTGCCAAGGTTAGTGTTTGGTCCCTCAATCAGAATGAGGAGTAATGCAACGCAGGTCAAGGCTGGTCGGTCCGGGGCAGGGCAAGTGTCAGGGCACCTGTGCAGGTGTGACATGCAAATCTAAGGATGCAGTGGCGCAACACTGAAGCTTCCAAGAGGACTCTGCATTGACTGCGTTGCATTACTGGCATTCATTTGTGCGTGGCTGTTTAAAGTTGAAATAACTGTTCCTGAATCAGGCCCTCATTTTCACAAAGAACCCAAATTGACAGCATAAAAAGACTATTAAAAATAAATATGCTAGCTAAGAGCCAGCCGAACTTGTTACATTTAATTTAATAACTCACTTATTTTAATTTAATTAATTTAGTAACCCATTACCAAGGGCTATGTCTTTCTGTTCAACAAGATCAAATAATGTCATTCACTACGCACATTTAAACTCTCTTCAGTTTACCACTAGAGGGTGACAGAACCCTATTACAAAAAATGGCACCAATGGAGTCCAATGTTAGTAACTTAACTGGTTTAAGCCTTTAAGAGATATTTCTGAAGGATTGTTTTGTTTTAAACGTTATGAAGTAATGAAACATTTCCAAGCAGTGCTAAGCTATTACCTTCTACACGAGCAGAACCTTTCAAACAGCCACAAACAAATAACACCTCATTCTTTTCAGATCAGTTCCCCTTTTATTTTGTGCCAAGTGAGACTAGTACTGAGGAGAGTTGTTGCTCTGGGACCCCACCACCAATGGGTGACTGACAACAAGCGTGGCCAATCGGCCAGAGAGCTGAGGCGGGGCAACCCACATATAGCGAGACCAGACAGACAGGCGCGGGGGGCGGGGCAACACCAACAGTACTTTGATTGGACATCTTGAGTGAGTGATTGATTGATCACAATTTTTTTGTTTTATTTACGTGATTTTTTTTTTTTTGGGTGAGGAGGGAGTGAATAATCAATTGCTTTTACGCACAGTGGACTCAGGATTTGTTGAAGATAGAGGATAATTATGTGGGGGAAATTTTTTAGGAAAAAACAAAAAAAATTACACACGAAGGACATAATTAAAAAAAGAACACAACACTCAAAGAGATGGAAAATAGAGGACAGAGAAAAAAAAATCAAGGGAGATCCGATTGATTGATTGGCTACTTCTACGCGAGGACTACAATTTGACGGACAACGTGAAGGGAAGAATGGAAAAAAGCGTGAGAGGGATGACGGGAAAGTGGGAATGGTAGATATCCCTCTCACCTAAAACTAGACAGAAACACAAAAAAAAACGACAAAAAATTGATGTGACAAATAAACGAGAGAATGAGGAGGAGTGAACAGGGATGGGGGGATGGGGGGGGGGTGGTTGGGGTGAAGGGGGTGGGTTGTTTACTCCTCTCTCCTCTTTCGTCTTCCGTCTCTACCTTTAGAATTTGCCAGTGGAATGAAGGCGGGTTTGGTGGGAGGGACTGGAGGGGCATGGCCTGCCCGGCCGGTAGTACTGTTGGCATTGTCGGCAGGCAGGTGGAACTGACTGGACAGAAAGATCCCGTCGGACATTGGACGGGGCTTTCGCGCGAGGGGCGGCGGCTGTGGCTTATGCTCGGCAGGCGGGAGGTCGCCGTATGACTTCCGGGTCGCCGAGAGCTTAACCTGACCTGCTGGGCCGCCAGCATTCTCCTCCGCCTCCTCCTCCTCCTCCTCGTCATTGTACGAGACAAACTTGGCAGTGTACAGGGTGTCGGGGGAGGCGACCTGGGTTTTGAGGTAAGAGGTGTTTCTCTGGGGCGGGGGTGGTGGAGCACTGCTGCTGCTGTGGTTAGTGTTGGCGGGGGAGGCGGGAGGGGGGGGCTGGTAGTCCTTGGGAAGGGGCGGTCTGTACAGACCAGGCTCCTCGGGGGTCAGCAGCTTGCGCTCGGCCTCTTCGTGCTGCCGGCGCCTCTCCGCCTCCAGGCGGTTATAGTACTCTTCCTCCTGTCTCCTCTGGTGGAAGAGTGGGGGAACAGCCAGTTAGAGAGCGGCCAACTTTTGGCTGCGCTACCAGGGGGTTAGTCAGTGGTCTAAGCTACTTAGCTAGAGCTACACGATACTAGACACTGTGGGTTAGTGGGTAGGCACATAGGTTAAGGTGCCAGCTGGTTGCTACACTACACTAAGACAATCATGGGTCAAGCTTTCCTTTCATAATTTATGTAGAGATTTTACCCCCTTGCACAGAGGCACCTGTGTGTGTGGTTATGTCTTCTGGTAACTGGGCTGACCCACGTTTGGAAGTATGTGTTGAAAGGGACAGGAGTCCTCATTAATAACACATCTGTATAGTGGGGTGGGAGTGGCAGGAAAACAGTTACACTGTGTTTTGTGTCGGCACTGGCAGGTATAGTGTGGTAGTTTTTTGTTTCTTTTTTTTATGGGGGTGGGCTAAGCTGTTGTAGAGAAAGGTCCATCATCCTTGGCTAATCCGGGGGGCTAATCTGGGGGAAGATCTTCTTTTCTCATGGACTGATGGTTTTTTGTGGACTGGCTTTGAGGGAACCTTCAAATGGAACACTAGGGCTTCTTGGATAGGGCCAATTGAGTCTCTGCTACAGTTCCCAGTGTTGGCGTAATCTGTAATAGGTGTAAGGAGGGGGTGGAATACCAGTTCTGAAATAAGATGATGGTGGTGGGGGGGGGGGCACTGACAAAGATGTCTTTGCTATGAGCTAAGCCATAGTCAAGATGGTAAGGTGTTTTGGGTAGGGATGGGGGCCATTCATGAGGGATGAATGATGACCATAAAAACAAAATACTGGATTCTGAACCAAAACCTGAAACTGAAATGGCACTGACATGACTCATGCTCTTTGGAGGGCCGTGTAGTAAGGGGGTGTAACACATCACCACACACAAGGAAATGGGGGCAACATATTCAAGACATGCAATTGGACGTGAGGCATCAGTGGAACGCAGAATAACCAGTGGTCTGAAAAACAATGACTCACAAAGACAACCTTGACAACGCCAATGGAACGTAACTGAGGTGACCACACACACTGAGAAACAATGGAGGTTTGGGGCGTGTCAAGACTTGGAACAAAGAATGGAATGACCACTGGCTTCAGACCACTGATGATTCAGACGTTCTCACAACTTCAAATATCCAACCTTGACAAATGTCAGTAATATAACTGTATAGAAATACTGCTCCACTGAGATTAGCAACCTCTCTTCTTTCAACCCCTTATCTTTTCTAACAGTTCACAAAAAAATTTGTCAGCTTCTCTTTTAAAATCTGTTCCGCCCATAACAGAAACATTGCTTCTTACACTTTAATAGATTACCACAATTGCTGCAGACTTGGGTGAGCAAGACGACTTTCCATGTTGTCTGCTCCTCTTGTAAGAAACCAACTTCGCATGAGAGTGGTCTAGTGTGGCGACCAGAGCCACAGCCTCAAGAGATCTCTGCGTTTTTTAGAAGTCACACAACAACAGTCGACTATTTTCTGCCTGCCCTGAGTTATGACGTGTGGTTTCTGACTGACTTGGCATGGGATTACCGCTGTCTAAAGATGGTAAGATTGTTTTCTCTTGGTCTCCACAACAAAGATGACAAAAGGTCTTCGGGCTGTTTGGATTGATGACAGTTGGTCTTGACATATTCGACATAAATATGACCACAAAAACTTGCTCTGTGAAGTAAAATAATGCTGCTGTACATCTGGGAAATAGAACCACTTTCTTATTTCACTATCGTCAGACGACATGGTCTGTCAAACTAACAAGTTTTAAATTAGACAGTGTCTGTAGCTTCACATATACCTGCAACAACGGTCCTTCCATACATTTAACTTAAACATACTTTTAACCTTTCATTCACTGACATTACAGAGGTAAGGAAAAAAACATGGAAAACATCAACATCTCTAACTCACAACCATCACACAAAGGCTTCATAAATGATATTCAGACTTTTCTGCACGGGCATATTAGAACTTAGAAGATTTAGACTTAGAACTTAGAAGACACTCTTTCTTTGCTCCTGGGCCCGCTGCTGGTGGGGGTGTACCTTCTCCTCGGCCTCTCGCCGGGCTCTCTCCTCCTCCCGCCAGCGCCTCTCCTCCTCCTGCTTGGCTCGGTCCTCCGCCTCCCGCTTGCGGATCTCCTCCAGTTGCTGCTTCCTCCTCCGCTCCTCATCCTGCAACTGCGGGCGGGCACCAGACACAGAACGTGTTAAAAAAACAAATGACACCCCACTGCGGCTTCCATGTTTTTTTTTTTGTTTTTTTAACTCAACTGCAACACAGTAAGTCGTCGGCACAACGCAACACCAAACACGTCACAAATGAGTGCAATGGCACGGCACAGATGGATCTAAAAAAACTGATGCCCTGGACACTGAGGACCTTGTGAGTGATAAGTGTTGCTGATCATCTCCACATGAATAGTACAATGCGTAACGAAAGGGATAGCTGTTTTTTTTCTGCCTTACAAATGTATTGCAGTGAGCAGTGACTAATTTTATACGCTTAAGTTCTCCTCTCCGAAGAAATTGCCCAAATATAGTCTTTGGACAAATATAGTTTCCCACACAGCGCCCATTTTGGTAGCGAATGACTTCAACCACCACAGTTCCAGTACTCTCGCCTAAAATACAGAGGTCTAAGCCAACAGTAATTTAAGGGCAAGCCAGTGGGGAAGAGATTCAATTGGCCTTCTTATACAGACGATGACAGAGGGCTGGCTGTACGGAGTACAGCAGGCTAATACAGCAGTGGATCATGCACAACAGGACACTACTGGTGGGCAGAAATTAAGTGCTGTGTGTTGACTTTGTGGTTCACACCAATACGGAGGGGAGCTGTAAAGCACCAGGAGGGACGGTGTCTGTGTGCAAAGGCTGATTCAGGGGCAGCTGACACCTGGATTGGCCCCCGCTGATGCCAGGTTTACACGAGGCCCTGAAGTCCACTGAGGATTCAACTAAACAGTGTAATGTGCTGACATGATGCACTTTAATGTCAAACTGGCCTTTTGTAGGGGACACCAAGGTTAAACTGTCTGCTTACTTATTACTTATTTATTCATTTATTCTACTTTAACATGTAAGTGTACTTAGGGCCAGTCCTTGGCAATGTCTATTTGTTGACAGACTGAGAACAAGAGAATCACAGAATAGGGAGAGAGAAAGAGAGAGAGAGAAAGATAGAGAGAGAAAGAGATAGAGATAGAGAGAGAGAGAGAGAGAGAGAGAGAGAGAGGCACATCCATGCATGCAGACAGATCAGGAAAGAAAGAAAAAGAGAGAGAGATGAGGTGTGTAAACATTAGCAGAGCAGAAGCTCTGGTCTATAATATTTCAGATGTTTAAGAAAACTAAATAAAAATAAAGATAACTTGATTCAAAGTTGAGAACAGAGTGTGAACCTATAATATTCCCCAACAACCCAGCACAAATACAGTCAACGGCGCCAACTGTCCTGTCAAAGAGACAAATCACACCACAACAGGCCGAAACACCGGTACTGCACGCACAGAAGACACAAACAGCCCAATGAGCACCACCACACATGAGGATGAGGATGATGGAGAGGATTGATGGAGACGGCCCCGGATTATGCAGGCAGGAAGGGTCACTGTTAAGGGACAGTCCCAGGTCATGCACAGAGACCCCTTCCCTGGTGTCCTACGTTCACGGTACTGAGCAGCTGGCTGTGTTGAGGTATGAGTGCTTTTCTCATTGCTCAAGGTAAACATGTCATGGATCAGTCTTTAACTCATCCATCTGTAGGGTTGTGTCTGTAGCTTTTGAAAAGGCATAAGATTAGGTTTCTTATGGAAATATGTATTTGTTTTAATTAGTGGCTTTAAAGATGCAACACCCCTACTAAGGGCTGTGTATATGTAAAATAAAATGAATCTTCTTCAATATATCTATGATTAGCAAGGATGAATGGATGCTCCTCACATGTTTTCAGATTAACACAGATGGACTCTAACGTGGTAGGAGAGCAGCAACCTCACTGACTAATAATCGGTCGGCCCGGGTTCGATTCCTGAGCCCCACATGGGAAGTCCGCGTGACTTTGGAGGAAAGTGTCTGGTAAATAGCAGTCAACTTTCCGGTGCTGACTTCACTAGGAGTTTATAAGGATAAAGGTGAAGTTTTGAAGCACAGCTTACAGCGACCTTGGATCAGGTGTACTGTGCACAGGAGCGAGGACAGACACTCAAGATGTTCTGAGGGTTCTAAAAAAGCACACTTCCACAGCAGTGGTTCAGCAGTGAAGGAAGGGCATCACAGCCAGTGCACATCCCATAATGCTTTGCCCAGAAGCTGCAGCCCCACAGAGGACCGCCCCCCCCCCCCTTCCCCCCCGCCCCCCCAACCCACTCCTTCCAGCCTCCTAGCAGACCAGAGGAGCACCAGAGGGGGAGGTGATGACAGAAGCGAGGGGGAGAGGGGTTGAGAGAATGAGCGTCAGGAAGTCACAGGTGGAGCCTCAAACAGGAAGTGTTGGAGCGTAAAAAGAACGTACCAAGTCTAGTACAGAGATTGCTGGGACAGCAGTCTGCTGCGGGAAAGAAAGAAACCAACGGGGGGAGGGAGAGAGAGAGATAGAGAGAGAGAGGGAGGGAGGCAAACAGAAGAGAGAGGGTGATTTAGGACAGGAGGAAACAAGAAATAAAAGTAAAAAAGGAAAGAAGGAGGAAGACCAGAGAGAGGGGGAAAAAAGGGGGGGTTGAAAAAAAAAAGAGAAAGAAGATAAAAGTGAAAACATTGCTTGGGCTCAGACGCAGTGATGTGCTGCCAGGAACATTCCGGAGCAGTATGGGACTGATTAGTGTCAATGGCCCAGCACCACCACCACCCCCTCCCCAAACCCCACCCCATCCCAGCCCAGCCACCCCCCACCTAGAGAAGAGCTCTGGCAGGGAGTTGGAGAAGGATGAGGTTTATCCAGGAATCCCTACTTCATTCCACAGATCACCCCCCCCCGCCCGCCTTGCCTCCATCCACCCACCCACCCACGGCTAAAACAATGTTTTCCGCTCATGAAACGCCCTCTACTGACCTTTCGCCCTGACACGACTCAGCCACAGAAGCACTGAGGGACACTACCATATATAACGCACCTTCAGGCTAACTTGCTTACATTTTCTTTTTCTTTTTTTTCCATCAGGGTTTGCAAGCCAATCATTAATTTGTCTTTCATCAAATGTCATGCGTGAGCAATAACAGGTTTGTCATCCAAACAGCCATCTGTTCTGCGGATGTTTTCATTTTTCAAAGGGCGCTAGAGAAAAAGTAGCGAGGACTTGTGCAATGACAAGAACAGCTTAAATCGGGCTGAAATAATTTCTTTTTTACTTTAATACATGATATGGAAATAAATATAGTCGATTGACTTTGGTGAGCTGGTTTAAATAAGTGCAAGCAGAGTTATTTTTAAAAAAGTGTCGATCTTCATTAAACCTCCCCCCTTCGCCAGAAAAAATGGTCAGGTTTTAGTAAGTTTCAACCTGTGTGTGTGTGTGTCTGTGGGTGGTGATGGACGTGGCATTTGGACGTGCTGAAACCCTTCTGTCCACCCTGCCATTCATCCCTGCAGCCAGAGAGACAGCGCAGCAGAGCAAAAGCGATGACAGAAGCATGGTGCAGGTGCACATTGCAAAAACATTCATTGGAGGACCACCAAAAAAAAACAAAACAAAGAAAAACAAAAAGAAAAAGAAATAACACTGGAGACATCCGCCAAAGGAATTTCTCCAGCCTGCCTGTACATGGTTCACCCCTGAGATACTTCCCCTCCCTCCCCTCAACACCCTTCCTGCCCTTGACCTTGGGCATGAGGTCAGCCACTCGCTGCCCTCCGCTACGGGCCCTCGCCTCTCACTTCCTGTACGGTTGCTGTGAGTGTGAACTCTTGCAAAATGTTATCCAACTTCCCCCTGTTCTGTTCTAAAGGGCGTAATTAGGGGTTGCTGCCAAACTCCTTGGTATGCGGCCGTGCAAGTTGGTGTCCGACCCTGCAGCGATCCGCCCGTGCCATGCGGTGGTGGTTGTTCGGCTTTTTTTTTTTTCTTTTCTTTTCTTTTTTTTTTTTTGTCTCCCCTGAAACAGCACGCACGCACGCACGCTTCTTTAGGGCTTTGGAAAGAAGAGTCCTTGAGGAGGAACATAGAGCAGTTAACAAGACAAAGCAGCACGCTATATAAGCACAGCAACCAAACAAAGCCTAGGCGATGGTCGTAAGCTGACAATTTACAATGAGTCATTTCAGGACATTGGAAAATCACTAACACAGTTAAAAGATTCACTGAATGGGTAAAACACAGCCTCAAATTGTACAAGCGTAATTTTAGAAAGTACCATTAGGATCCTGAAATGACTAAAATTTGCCTCAAAGCCAACTCAAACCCCTTTTAGGAGTGTGACTGGAATTGAGACAACTCGTCTCACCATCCATCCATCCCTCCATCCCTCCCTTTCTCTCTCTCTCTCTCTCTCTCCATCTTTATTCGTTCCCCTTGCTCACCCGTGCTCGCTTCTCCGCCTCCAGCCTCTGCATGATCAGCGTGGTGTCCACGTCCTCGTCCTCTTCCTCCTCGTCCTCGTCCTCCTCGCTCTGCTTGGACTCCTGCAGCCGCTTCTGGAACTGCCACTCCAGCATGAGCTTGCGCAGGCGGTCGCTCTCCTCGGCCGTGCGCTCCGGCTTGGCCTGCAGCTCCTGGATCTCCTTGTCCAGGAGGTCCACGATCTGCAGCTGCTGCTGCTTCTCCAGCTTCTCGCGGGCGTCACGCTTCCACGGGTCGGGCGAGAGCGAGTCGCTGGCCGACAGCTCCTCCTTGCTGATGGTGATGTACTGCAGGTCGCGGCGCTCGATGGTGCGCGGCTGCTGCTGGGGCAGGAGCTCGCGGATCACCGTGTCGCCGGGAGGGGGAGCGCCCGCGGGGGCTGACATCCCGCGAGGCAGGCTGGAGAGCTTCTCAGGCCGGCTGGGCACGGCTGGCATGGGCTGGGGCTGGGGGGGCTGGGGGTGCGGCTGCTGCTGCTGCTGGGGGGGCAGGTAGGGCTGCTGCTGCTGCTGGGGAGGCATCTGCATGGGCCCCCCGGGGCCACCGGGCGGGGGCATGTGTGGGTGGTGGTGTTGGCTCATGGGGGGCAGGGTTCCGCTGCCGCCGTGCTGGTTGTGGGTGGGCGGGGGTGCGGGGGCACCGCGGATCTGTCCCAGCTTCCTCTCCTGCTCCCGCCTCTTCCTCTCGCGCTCCTCCTCCAGCCGAGCCTTCTCCTTCTCGTACCAGCGCTGCTGCTCCTCGCGCTTCTTGCGGTCGGCGGCCGCTGCTGCCGCTACGGCCGCCGCCTGCTGCTGTTGCTGGGAGACGGGCGGAGGGGGCAGCGGGAGCTCAGGCTGGGGCTCGTAGTCGTAGTGGGCCGGAGGAGGAGGCGGAGGAGGGGGCAGGTCTGTGCGCGTGGGCTGGGCGTGGGGGCCCGGTGGCGGACCGGGGGTCTTCCAGCGGCCTGGTCCGCTCTTGTGGGCGGTGCTGTTGGGGGCCTTGTTGTTGGCCGTGCTGACCGAGGCGTTGGCGTAGTTGAGGTTGAGGTGCTCCTGGCTGGAGGTGCTGGACTCCAGGGAGGAGGACACCTGCTGGTTCCAGTGTTCGCCGCTGCCGCGCAGGTAGTCCACCTCGCGGTGCGGCTGCTGCAGGTACCCGCCGGGCACGTCGCACAGCTCCTCCTGGGAGTGCGCCACTCTCTGTGCGGGGGCACAAAATCAACACAATATACACTTGGTACACTCCTTTACAACATACACAAAACTAAAGGCACCTTCGCACCAACAACTATAACTACGCAACTACGTCTACATCTTTGTGTAAAAATCTGTTTACATATCAGCTATAACATCAACAAGAGGCTAAAGAATACAGTTAGGATCATTTTCAGAGCGGTTTTATAAATGTTAAAAACACTGCTACATCCTATAAATTAAGATCATGTCTGATTGGCTCACAGTGTCGAGGGATGCTTGCACATCCAACAATTAGTTGTCAGGTGCCAGATCATAAGTGGTTATCAAAGAAAAACAGTCTTCTGCACCAACATTCTGCTCCAAGTTTATTTAGCACAACTTTTCCACCGGAGTTGGTCTTCATCAGGTGTCTTTGTCAACTACTGTCTTCTAAACTTAAACACAAACATTTTTTCGCCTTTCACATACAGAAAAAAACACAAGTGACGCCCCCCCCCACACACACCTGCATGGACATGTTGTTGTTGTGATGGACCTCCATGGGGGGTCTCTCCTCACTGTTCTGCCAGCCCTGGTTGGGAGAGGGCACCACCCGGTCTGTGGACTTGGAGGCGGGGAACGTGAAGTACTCTCTGGGGTACGTCTGAGTGGGGATAGGGTAGGCCTCGGGACGTGGGGGAGAGGGCTCCTCCTACAGGAGACATGGTCGAAATACAAAGAAAGGAGAGAGTGTGGGGTTGGGTGGTTGTTGCACACAGCACAATGGTCGAAATTTCATTATTATACTTCAATTATTGAATCCTATAGTCTCCTACTCGGCTGGTTTCTAGAATATACGTCCTGGAAGCGTTGTGTAAGCATTCTGAGATTCTCTGCAGCCAAACACAACTGAGGGGGCCTGTAACCGTTTAACTAAGCAGTTACACGTATGTTTTTTCGGGCCCCAGATTAGGTTCCATGACAGCTGCCTGACACGCTCCTCGAACAGCACGCTAGCGTAAACACAGGCTCCGATGTTCACCAGAGCAAACACGCAATCGATGCTACGCCACTGCTCGGCCCCGCGTTATTCCACACGATGCACGCACTGCATGCTCTCCTCTGTTTCCCCCCCCCCCGTAACAGGCAACAGCGAAGGCCCCTGAGGGGGTAATAATGGCCAGTAAAGCCCCACAGTCTCCCCCAGACTGCACGAGTAGGGGCCTCCCCAGACTACACTGGCTCCTTATGCTCCGTGAGCGAGCTGGGGCCTTCGGCCGGCTCAAGTCCAAGACATGTAGGAGGCCAGCTCTAGCTGCGGTCAGGAAGTTCTGACTGTTGACTAGTGTGAGACGGAGGGGAGGGAGGGGGTACTGACGTGGGATGAGCTAATCAGAGGTGGAGGTCCGCAGCGTGGGCTGGTGGTGGTGGTGGTTGTGGTGGTGATTGGGTTGGGTGGGTGGGGAGGGGGATGATTAGGATTAATTGCCTGAAAGCTCTTGGCAAAGCAAGATCAAAGCAGTCTCAATTACAATGCACAAGGCCAGGCCAAACAAAAGACTGGGGAAATGCCCACAGGATGCTCATGTGCGTGGCTTCTATTGGCATTTAGACGCTCCTTAAAGAGGCTGTATGGAGCAGCAAACTACCTACACAGGAGAGCTCTGTTTCCGTGCATGTTTGGAATGGCAAATAAGGAAGAGCCATTAGTTTTAATAGGCTAGCGTGTACTCACTAAAAGTCAGTGACCTTGGGAAAGAGCATTTTTAAGCTGTGTAACGGGGGCGTGCAACATTCCTCCATCAGATGTTGTGTTGGGTGGTAGAGACACTCGGAAACTTCAATTGTTTGCCTGTGTGTGTTTGTGCTTTCGGGTATGTGTGTGTGTGCATGTCTATTTGTGTTTGTGTGTGTGTGTGTGTGTGCGGGCACGTGTATGTGTGCGTGTGTGTATATCTCTGTTTGTGCGTGCATGTGCATGTTTACACAGACTCACATCAGCGCAGAGGTTGCCAGTGGAGACAGAGGTGATCTTGCCTGGGCCTCCGGGGTACACAGGCTTCCCTCCCGGACTCTGGGCCTGATCTGTAATGGACAGAGAGGAGGGATCAGTAAATCCAATCTGAATCCAAATCCAACCCTGCCTTACTGGACTTACCAATCTAGCATCTCCCAAGAGTGGTCTGTACCATTTTTATGTTATACATTATACATATATAAAGTAAGTAAACATAAATTAAAATAACTACAGCTGAAGCCAATTGCATGTACAGTACATCACTGAATATTCCACAGTACAACAACAATTCAACTTTGACACTCACTGGCCACGTTGGGGCTGGATCTGTGGTCGGCGCGGTTCTTGAGCAGCCGCTCCTCTGTGCCCATCTTCTTTGGTTCGGGGTAGTTGTCCCAGGCGCCCTGCGGGCTCTCGCTGGAGCCGTTCTGCACCGTGTTGTTGTAGAGCTCGAAGCCCTCGCTCTTTGGTCGCAACTTGCCCTTGTCCCTCGAGCGGTCGTTCGCTAAAGGAGAAAAGGATGTTGAGAAGGCGTCATTGAATTGCGACCAAAATCTGAGTCATGGTGGCCCTTGTTTATCAAACCTGCCTACGATAGGCAATGACTGCGTAAACATCAATATATTCCCCTTCTACAAAGTGTGGTATTTAGCAATTTGAACATAATCACAGGCTGCAATGAAATCTCACGTCAGGTCTGAGTTGGCGTACGTCGCTTGGAGACTGTGGCTTGCAGCTTTTCATTTGTTATGCTGGCATTGGAGTGATTCACATGTTTTGTAAATATCACCTGTGCTCTGTCATAAACGAACATAATTCTCCACTTAAATCTGCACTGGTTTCAAAGTTATAATCTTTGCCTTCAGACTTATTTTCCCAGATTAGGTCATTATTGTTGCTAGCAGGAAGAAAAGCTAACTTGTGCACAGTTTCAATGACACACTTGCATGCAGAGAGGGGGTACATCAAGTAGATCAAAGGGCAGCCCCTGAATGTCCTGTCACACAAAAACTAACAATGAATTATGCTGTGCTCACAAAATGTCTCGTGCTTTCAACAGGACTGGGAATACTGTCAGAACATTTTTTTGGGTTCAGAAAATTGAAACACGGCACAGGCACAGTTCATCTTTTAGAACAATCCCCGATGGCAAACTGCGTAGCAAGTTTTTGTTTCTTTTTTTCCGCCGTAAAAACAAATCTTCTCTGCCATAACTCAATCTGTCAGTGCTACAGCTTTGACTTTGCTTGTCAGGGGTTCGTGTCTGTGGCTGGCAAATAAGATTGCTTAGCGTGATAAACGACGCTGCTGTCGCCAGTTAAACACTGGGCATTTAGCCTCTCGCACAAAGGCCCTTAGATCAGCCCTGCTGACAATAAGCAGCCCTTCCCCTCCCCGCGTCCCAGGCGGACGGAGCCTACAGTAAAACATCCATCACAAAGGCAAATGGGCTCCAGTCACTGGGGCTGAGATCTGCTCTGTTTCGTGCCAGTGCCACTTTTATAGGCTGCGACAGGCAGGGGGGGTTTGAAGGGGGAGAAGTGTGTGGGTGTGTGTGAGGATGAGTGTGCGTGTGTGTGTGTGTGTGTGAGAGAGAGAGCGAGAGAGAGAGAGAGAGAGAGTGAGAGAGTGGGTGTGTGAGTGTTAGCGTGGGTGAGGGTGAGTATGTGTGTGTGTATGAGGGCGAGTATGTGTGTGTGTGTGAGAGTGTGTGTGGGTGTGAGAGAGTGTGTGTGGGTGTGAGAGAGTGTGTGTGGGTGTGAGAGAGTGTGTGGAGTGCCACAAGTCCCCCTGTCACTATCTCTTCAGTCACGCTAGCAGGCAAGTAGGGCACCCCTTTGCCAACCCAGCAGAAACCCCCACCAGCCTGAGTGCTTTCACTTTTAAAAAGAAGTGGCCTTTGAGTGGGTTTTTAATGTGGAGTTTCCACTATTTTCCCCATCCAATAAGCACAGCTTAGTAGGTTTAAATGCTGTGTGGGTGTGTCAAGAGCTGGTCCTGGTGAGTGTCTTAGTTGAACATTACAGCTATGTCTTATCTTTTTATACGACTACTCAGCACTTTAAGGCCTGGGCCCGGTTGCACAAAATACCTGAAAGTTTACTTAAAATTACATCAGTTGCAACTCCCCCTTAACTACTTTAGTTAAGTTTTGCTTAGGAAAGGGGGCTTAAATATTTAAGGGACATTCTTGACCATTTTCTTAAGAAATTCCTTAAACTGTTGCACAAAACACCTTAGCAGTCAAGATTAAGTTAACAGCTTCGGACCGAAAACATTTTTCGAGTACATTTGATATGCTCACTCTTCTATCGAATATTACAGATGGGGTATACTCTAGTCTACATGCATCTCATTGTCAGTTGGTAATGGCTACTTGTTGTGGTTCCGTTTGGTAAGTGAGACATTTGCTGCTCACATTTAAAAACAAACTGCCAGACACACACATGATTGTGGTGGAAGTGTATGGGTGTTGTTGCGGGTGGGGCCAGTGCCGGATGGTGCAGGTGGGGGCCTTACCTCTGGGTATGTTGGGGGATGGCTGGTTGAGGAGTGTTGCCAGGCCGTGGTAGATGGCTCCTTGCTTGGCCACCTCCAGGGTCACCACTGAACCCGTGCGCGTCATCAGCTCAGCCGCCCTGGTGGAGAACGAACGAACGAACGAACGAACACACACACACACACACACACACACACACACACACACACACACACACACACACACACACACACACACACACACACACACACACACACACACACACACACACACACACACACACACACACACACACACACACACACACACACACACACACACACACACACACACACACACACACACACACACACACACACACACACACACACAGGTTTTTAAAACGGCACGTAAGCCCGGTACATATACAAAACAATACAAAAGACTCGTTATTCTTTTCACTGTTTCACTAGAACAGAGGTCTTCAATATCTTTCAGGTCAAGGACCACTAGCTGATACAGACACAACAGAGATACCCCCCATCACATACTGTACGCTATGACATTCTGGACCATGTTGAAAAGTACTTTCTAATGAGGTATAGAAAGCCATTAAATGATAATTATTTACAGATTCATATATTTATGGATTTTTTTCCCCCACTAGTCTTATAGGAGGTGGTGGGGGAGGGTTAATATCAAACAATTTGGGGAAACCCCATGCTTTCTTTCATCAACTTTAGGTTGAAGATCTCTGCACTAGAAAGTGCTAGAAACACTAGGGTAAATCACAATGGCATAGAAGAGTCTCCTCCCTGATCAATTAGGTATTAAACATTTCAAAATGTGTCATACTCTATAATCAAGTTTATTGAGCAAACCCTCAGTTTTGGGATTGAAGCAATGACACGACTGAGAAGACTGCCGTATGGGATAGACTTTGAGAGTTCACAACACAGCAGGTCATTAAAAGAGTCTTGGTTTGGAAGAAGTACAGTCGTGGTTTTGATGCTGGCGGATACTCACAAGCCATCTCAAAACAACCAAGAAATCCATCTATAGTGTGTGTGTGTGTGTGTGTGTGTGTGTATGTGTGTGTGTGTGTGTGTGTACACTTCCTGTAAAATTTTTGGATCCTGATAGAAGTGCCGTAATAAATCCATAATGAAGCATGTGCTCTTGATTTAACGCAGATCCTCCATTTAACAATTTCATTAAGTCCCCAAACGAAACTCACACCAGTGTACTAAAGAGCTTTTCAAGCGCTGCACAAATATAAAGGCCATTAGGCCCTTACAAACATCCATGGCGGGGAGCATACAGCGCCTCTTTGTGAAGGCTTTATGCGACACAGTAGAACGGTGCGAAAAAAGGTTACGAGCAATCCTCACAAGGGTCAGGGCCAAGCATCTCAGAAAACAAGTTTTAAGGAGAATAAAAGAGGAGAATAAAAAAAAAGCATTGTGGTGGGTCTCAATGTCTGTTACTTCTGAGATCACAATAAGACTGCATGCAGAGTGTGCGTGCGTGTGCATGCATATCTGTGTGTGTGTGTGCATGCATGCAGAGTAAATGTGTGTGCGAATGTGTGTGCAAACGTGTGTGTGTGTGTGTGTGTGTGAGCGCGTGCATGCCGAGTGAGTGTGGTGTATGTGTGTGTCCGCACGTTTTATCTTCAGACTAAAAAAAAAAGAGCGAAGTTAGGCAAAGTGCCCCCCCCCCCCCAACTCAGGTAGGCATGTCTAAGGTCTTTACTTTTGAAGATGATGAAGTCCTTTGATCTGAGTGTTTTTTCCTCCCATTGAAATGGTGGGTGTAGAGCAGGATATTGCGTGCTTTAGCATCCATAATCCAGCTATGATGCAAAAGGGCCAATTAAAGCTGGAGGGGGTGAGCTGAGTCAGTTAGTGCAGGTCTGCTGCAGTTACCTTCACGTAGGCGTACGGAGATGGAGAACACAGGGGAGGAGGGATGAAGGCCATTTAGAGCCTTATTACAGGGCTGCAGGAGACGCCAGCTGTGTCTCTACAAAAGCCTGTGTGTGTGTGTCTGTCTGTGTGTGTCTGTCTGTGTGTGTCTGTCTGTGTGTGTGTGTAACAGACATCACGATTCAAGCAGAAAACATAATGCAGTGTGTGAGCTTGTAAGTGAGTGAGTGTGCGAGTGAGTGTGCAAGTATGTGTGCTTGTGAGTGAGTTAGTGAGCTTGTAAGAGTGTGTGGGTCTGTGTGTGTGTGTGTGGGTCTGTGTGTGTGTGTGTGTGTGTGGGTCTGTGTGTGTGTGTGGGTCTGTGTGTGTGACTTAGACATCTTGAGCTGAGCTGAGCAGAGCAGAAAGTGTACTGGCGTGTCGGTGAGAGGTACCTTTCTTGGGAGAGGCCGACTAAGCTCCTGCCGTCCACACTGAGGAGCTGATCCCCCGCCGCCAGACGCCCATCCTGCACAGACAAGACACGGGCCATTAAACACACACACACACACACACACAGGAAGAGAGCATCAAGGAAAAACACCACAAGACACAAGTTACGGGGGGAAAAAACGCCACCACATACCCTAGAAACAAAATACACATAAACACACAATAAAAGGACTTAGGATAAAGCCACAACCGACAGACACCCTCTGTCTCTCTCTCTCACACACACACACAAAGTCACAGACATGCACACACACAGAGGGAGAGTGAGACAAAACCAAATAAAATAAAAATAAATAAAGTACAGTCACATAGCTGAGTGGTGCCTCACTCTTTCACGGTGGATTAAAGTACTTTGTTGTGTTCATGTCACAGGGCAGGACATCATTAAGCACTTCCTGAGTCTGGCTGCAGCTAGTGTGTTGTGTGCCGCTTCACAGAAGTATGAGGTCATAGGATGCTCTATGCGTTCATTTTTTCCCAAAATAACCCATTATGCATCTCTGCCTATTTCCCCCTTCTTTTTCCTCTGCCTCACTCACTCTCTCTCTCCCTCAGACACATATATACACAGGCAGGCACGTATACACACACTTAACGTGTCTGCAGCTCTCACAAAAACAGGCAGACACAAACATGCACGCACACACACACACACACACAAACATGCACGCACACACACACACGCGCGCGCGCGCACACACACACACACACACACACTCCCTGCAGCTCTCTAACACTAGCACACAAAGCCATACACAAAGATGCACAGACAGACAAACAGACACACATACACACACACACAGTCATACATAAACATGCTCACACACATAAACAGACAGAGCCAGACACAAACACATGCATACACGTGTACAAACACACACAAACTGAAAGAGCCAACAAAAATATGCACATAGACACACACACTTACCATGTCGGCTGCTCCTCCTTTGACCACGGACTTGATGTAGATGCCCAGCTTGTCCTGGCCGGCACCCTGCAGCAGACACAGGAAATGAGAGGCGGTCAGTGTGGAGGGAGAAAGAGCTCTGACCAGCTCTCAGCTCTCTTTGCACATGTAATAAACTCTCTCCATGGGGCAAGATCAGCTCTGCTCCCGAGAACCCACTCTGACCATGTAGGGCCTGCTCAAGCAGACTTCTCTGGCTTTAACTCATACACACACACACACACACACACTTTCAAATCATCTCAAACATGCAATAACGCAAAGGCATTGTCATGGCCTTCTATTTTAAAATACAGTAATCTGTAGACTGTAACTCTGAAGCACATACCCCATGTCGACAAAAACACACAGTGTGGCATACTTATTAGAAACACACACACACACACACACACACACACACACATACACGATTCATTTTTCTCCTTTAAGCCAGCAGCCACACAGTGGTGGGGGGAGCAGTAGTCATGGCCTCGGTCATCAGTTACCCCCACACAAAAGCCTCTGTGCAGAAAGGAGCCCATTCACTCCTCCAGCTCCAGTGGCTACTGGCAGCACTCTCAACACTGAGTCCCCACAAACCCCTCCATCTCTCTGGGGACGCCTGCAGCGAGAGACCCCCACCCCTCCACCACCTTCACACACACACACACACACACACACACACACACACACACACACACACACACACACAAACACACAAACACACAAACACACACGCAACCACACACACCCACCACCACCACCGCCTGATTACTGCGAAACGGCACTGAAAAAAAAAAAAAAGAAATGTGCAGAGGTCAAAGGTGACCCCAGTGCTGACGTGTTGCCGTCTGGGCTTTAGGACTGTACCCCACAGTCAGTTGTGGCAGGACTCTTGTTCCCCACCATTCTGCCCACCCCCCCACCCCTTCCTTGCTCCCCATCGGAGCAATTAAAGTATAACACAGCCTCTGTGCCTGATTTAACCCAAATTCATGAGTCTCCCAGCTTTGAACAATGACTCCATTCACAGCACTGCAGTCAATGGATGAAAATGTCAGTCCTCCATTCTCACTCAAGGAAGTGGGGAGGGGGGGTGGGGGTGGGGGGTTGAGAGAGTTGTAGTTATATCCGTATGGATTCCCCCCTCAGATGGTGTTCTGTCTATTGACATTACAGCAGCTCTTGGCTGTAACGATCGCCCCCCCCCCCCTTTTAACCCAGAAGAAACCCTTTACTGGCTTCAAGAGGCTCTCAATGTGGAAAGCATCCTGTGTGGAGGACTCATGCGGGGCACTGTCAGGAGGCCTGTAATGTGTATTTAACGATCTCCAAGACTCCCTGTAAGTAAGTAGCATTCAGTCCTACTTTAGTGGGCCAGATAGGCAATCTGACATGTACCCTATTTGATGTTTTGTTTTTTTTTTCTTTTCTTTTCCTGACATCTACTTTTGATGTCCTGCAAGAAGAAACTTGATCGACTTGCTATTGTGGCCCCTTGCTGAGCTACCAAAGCTCTTGCGAAAACAAGGACCTGTTCTTTCTTGTGAACTTCACTTTGTCTGCTAGCCAGCGGCCGCAGCAGGTCCTACAGCCCAGAGTGAGCTTTAAAAAGGAACGACTAGCTTGCTGTTTTACTAGGGCTCTTTTTGTTTTTGGAGAACGGGCCTGTGGTTTCTGACTTCCTTTTGTTTTCCATGTATGCATTTTTTTTACAGAGTCTGGATTTGCCATTGAAAAGTGAGAGAATAAGTGAGAGAGTGAGAGAAAGAGAGAGTGAGGGAGGCAGAGAGAGCAAGCATAAGATTCTCTGTAGTGTAACCTCTTATAAAGACCCATTTGCAATATAAAAGCTGGATGCAGGCAAAAAACAACTAACCGTGTGTTTGTACACATGTATATGTGTGTTTCTCAAAAAAAAAAAACAAAAAAAAAAAAAACACACACATGCAACTGTGGCAAAAATGCGACCAGATGCTTCACCACCAAAAACCACCCTCACCTGAACAAACAGTCAAACACACCGCCGTCAGCAGGCCTGTGGTTCACTGAAGCCGGCTGCAGCCGCAGCACAGGCCAGTGAGATATGTTATCACAAGACTAGCACGTCCAGCTGTGCAATATGTACGCCACCAGTGGGCACTTAACAGGGTGGCACAGCACATTTTGTGGGATATGCTTGGCCCAGATGACTCTGTTTGTTTATATATAAATATATAGACGAGAAGGTAACAACGTTCCGTTCTTCCATAACACAGTGAAATCTTACAGTTCTTACAGAGTGTGAGTAGAAAGTGTTTTTCCCTTCCATCTATTTTCTGATGTTCTAATGTCACAGCAGAAAAAACAACATTCAGTACTCTACGGTGTTCTTGTGGTTAAATGATGCAGGTGAAAACAAAACAAACAGACTGCATACCAACTACACTTTCTGGTTGAAAACCTACAAAGGTTCCCGACAAAACACTTACGTCACTTAAAACTGACAGCAAAGCCAAGCGGCGGCTAAGACATTTTGATTCCATAATTTAATTGCTGCTGAACCTTTCGATCAAAGGCTTTTATTGAATAATGCTGATTTACCCGTTCTTCACGTGGACCTGCAGGCACACAACCACCCACACACACCCATAGACACCCACACACACTTATACTCCCTGAATGCAGCAATACATCTAGTTTTTCTCGCAGATCTAGAGTTGTGCATGCAGAGTTGTGATGTAGTTCTTACTAAGTTGTCATGCTTTAGGAAATAGTTATCTTAAATGTTATTTCAGGTAACGCAACAATGTTTTACTGCTAGTCTTAGTTTTCATTATCTACATGAAGCCTGATGTGCAGCCCTGTTAAGCGTTGGAACCCTTCATCATGATGGAAGTTGACAATCCCAAAAACACTAGCCAGGGCCTCAAGTGTCTGCAGCTGCCTCCAGTGTCTCAGCTATACATGTGTTTAAAGGCTTAGGACACACCGGAGACAGTACTTAGCTAAACTCCTCACATCGTAGCTTCTATAATCTGTTGGAAAATACAGAGATGGTCTGTGTGTGTATGTGTGTGCATGCATGCGTAGTAGGATTGTGGTCACAAAGCAAAGGTCTCTTCCACCAGCATGGCCTGAACACATGCCAGCCGTAGAAAACGCAAAGAAACTTGCACAGACCCAAAACCCCCAAAACTTGCCTCCTCTTTCCAAGGACTGCGGAACCACTGAAGCTGTCAAACGCACGCACACATGTGGCAAACTTGAAAGCAGCCATCGTCGTGAACCTGAGCTGACCTCGATACATTGCGCCGTGCCAAACATCACTCCAAGCTATTCTGGAGTGATGTACTGTATGCAAAACCAATGTGACAGCTCCTCATGTGGGTGTATTTCAGTGGCCGCAGTGCTGGAAGCCAACTTGGACAGAACCAACGGAGGAGAGCGCGATAGGAGTCCCACTGGCAACAATCCGTGTCTATATGACAGCTACATTCATCATTTTTTTAAGTACAAATGACCTATCTTCAGACCGACAAGGGAGTACAGCACTGAGATATGTAGGCTGTCAAAGGATGGGGATCTCTCGTCAGCCTCCCTCAAGCCTCCAGCCAAACCAGCTGCTCTACAGGCCAAGGGCTCTCTTAAAGGAGGGGGAACAGAGTTGGTCGGGACACTTCCAGCACAATCTGCTAGTGATCCACAGGAGAGCTCCACAGCGGCTCTCTCTCATAGGTCGGGGAACCGAGTTGCTCGGTACACTTCTCGCTCTATCATACTGTAGCTCGGGGAACAGAGTTAGTCGGGACACTTCCAGCACAATCTGCTAGTGATCTGCAGGAGAAACCCAAGCAGTGCTGGGGTGGGCGGGGGTGGGCGGGGGGGGGGGGGGGGTTCTCTGTGGCATGGGTGATGCTGGGGGAGTCCTGGGTTGTCCCTGCTGCAGGGGGATTGGTGGGCCAGATGAAGATGACGGAGGTTTGGTTTGGCGGTGCCTTTGAACAGAGGAGGTCCAGCCCCAAATCCGGGTTTAGGCAAGCGGGGAAACTCTATACGCCTGGGAAACCCTAGACTCCTATTCTCTCCCTCCTCTATGTCTTACTTTCTATATTCTTTTTTACTTTCTCTGTCGGCTTCTCCCTTCTTTCTGTCCTGCTCTCAATCTCCCTTCTCTCTTGTCACTCATCCTAATCAAAGATCCTAGATTCCCCAGAGTCTACTCCCTCAACACTCTCCGTCCTAATCCCCCTCTATCCCCCGCCGTTCCAAAGCCCTCTTTCTTCATTGCTTTTCTCCTCATTCCTTCCTCCACAATTCTATAGGTTCCCCCTCAATGCCCACCCAATGCGCTACCCAAATCTGCACCACTAGCCACTTGGCATACAGTCATCCACCACACCACCGCCAGCTAGCAAAACAAACCGCGCTCGCCATCCAGCACCTGACAGCAGCCCAAACACCACCCAGCACCCACACCAGACTGGGGGGGGGAGAGGGAGAAATGGGGGAGACACAGAGAGAGAGGGAGGGAGAAGGATAAGAAGGAAAAGAGAGGGAGCAGGGATAGAGTTAGAGAGAGACACACACAGAGGAAGGGAGGAAGAAAGAGAAAGAGAGAGGGAGGGAGGGAGGGAAGAAGGAAGATGGCGAGAGGGAGAGAGAATGAGGTAAAAATTGTGGTGGGATTCTCCCAGACCCTGATCCCCCAAGCTAGAGAAGGGAGTATTTAAAAAAAATAAAAAAAAAAACACACACAATGACAGACAGATTTACATGCGGAGACCACCATACTTCTAAGAGGAGGAAAATACCAGGGCCAAGAGCACCAAACCTTTAAATATTTATAGCATGAGAAACATTTGGAGCGCGTTAGGAGCAACCGAAGCAAAACACGCGGGACGCTTTGAAGTGGCGTACGGGGAAGCGAGGGAGGGCGGTGGCACTGGCGGCGAAACGCTCCAGCGCCCGCTCTGATTACCGTCAGCCGCCGATAAAGTATAAAGCCCCCCCCCCAACTTTGTCAGACAGGCCTCCGCAAAGAGTTCACGCATCGATCGTGGAAAGAGCCTCAGGTCACACGCCACACCCCTCTGGGGGTGGGGGTGTGAGTGTGGGGGAATCAAACCCTGTTTTCAAAAGCATCTCGGCAAAACAACAAAAAAACCCCTCTTACATAAGCAATGGTGATCCCTCCAAACGTCTTTTCCACGTGTTTCAGCAAAAGTCAGCGCAACAACGTGAAGCAGGAAGTTACAAAAACCTACACCGCTTCTGTCAGACTTTCCTCTCCTCCTCTGGCTTTCCCTCCATAACTGGCCGGGTCTCGGGGACTTCCCTGCTGGCTGAGCCGCTGTTTGGTAACAGGTGCTTGAGAGCCTTCCATATTCCATATTTTACCTCCTTCTGAAAAGTGTGTGTGTGTTATGTGTGTGTGTGTGCTGTGTGTGTGTGCTGTGTGTGTGTGCTATGTGTGTGTGTCCATGTGCGTATGCGCAGGGGCTTGACATTCCAGTGACCCCCCCCTGGGTCCAGCCTGTACCTCTACGGGGGAAGCGGGAGACAATGACTCAGGAGAGTGAGCCCAGCGCAGGCGTCCGGTTTCAGTGGAGAGGAGTAGGTAGCACGCCAGGAAAGGAGAAACATGGAGAAGAACTCAAACTACAAAAAAACACGTGTGCTTGTGTGTGTGTGTGTGCGTGCGTGGGTGGATGAGAGTTGATATGGAGTGTGTACATGCACGTGTGTAAGTGCATCCAAGTGTGTTGATGTAGGAAAGGTGGCCAAAGTGTTGTGCTTACATCTAAACAAAGGTGACTTGTCATTCGCCATGCTGTTGTGAGTGCGTACACACACCTGCCCTGTATAAGATTCATGCTTCATGCCACTTTGATTACTAAGAAAGTGGTCTCCCCAAGGTTAATCTCATTATGTTAACAAGAACGCCCCACACTCACTCAACACCCACATAGCTGGGGGTGTGAAAGCACCAACCAATTGTAGTATGGGTTGTGGGGGTAACCCAGTGAGAACCATCAGAGGCAATGTTTCAAAGTAATGCAATTATCATACAGAGGAACAAAAGGTCTCCAGACCTGTTTGCATGATCAACCTAATTCATTTACATCAAGGGCATTGGAGGAGTCTTAACAGCATCAATGGCTAGAGTTAGAGACGCTTGTGGTTCAGATCAACACTTCTGAATCCAGAGCATTGTTCCCATGCTTTGCCACTGCTTTTTACTGGAATAAAATATGATTGCTGCATTAACCAAGAGAAACACGCATCATTTTTTCCTTTCACACCCCACCCCACCCACACACACGACACACACACACGCAGAAGAGTTTGTATTTCATAAGATCATATATGCTGGGGTGTTGCTATTTTTGCTGTTCAAACAGTGAATACCTGTGTGATGGTGTCATTAGTGAGCTTGAATGAATCATTAAGATGGAGCTATCTGATATCTAAGTGGAGAATAAGTTGTCACGTGGTGAGTGAATGAATGTGTGTGTGTGTATGTGTGTGTGTGTGTGTGTGTGTTAATAAGCGAGAGATTGTATCATCTGCTGCAGTGATCTCATCTCAATGCTCAGTTTACTTTCAGTAGAAGTGCCAAAGGGCAAGAAGTGGGACCACACACACACACAAACACACACACACACTCTCGCAAGGCATGATGTAAAGCCATTCTGATACGCAAAACCTATGTCACACACTCGTTGACACACACACTCTCACGCTCACACACAAACGCACACAAAAGATGTTATAAAGTGTCAGACTTGGCAGAGAAGCCTGAAACAGTAACTCTCAATAAAAAGCTATTAATGAGACGCAGATGTTCTTTAAACAGTTGCTTTGATTACTGCCACGGCTGTGCATGCATGTTTCTTCACACACACACACACACACACACACACACACACACGCACACGCACACACACACACGCACACACACACACGCACACACACACACGCACACACACACACACACACGCACACACACACCACACACAGACACGCACAGCTAACATTGCTTCATAGCAGGCCCTTGTGCCTTCACAGGTAAAATCTCATGCCATCATGAGGGAGTGGGAGTGTGTGGATGTGCACACATGCCTCTGTGTGTAAGAATTAAAGCATTGGTATAAAAAGAAAAGGATGTAATAAACCAAAGGTGTGGCATGTGTTTAAAGTGTCAGCCCACACACACACACAGACACACACACCCACACATTCAAACTTTACACCCCTTGATTACAGCCAGACACTCTGGAGACAAGAGCACAAAGAGACAATTAGTGTGTGTGTGTGTGTGTGTGTGTGGGGTGTGCATGCGTGTTCTGCAGCACGTCCAGACATGACCCTAGAGGGTTGTCTCACACACACACACACACACACACACACACACACACACACACACACACAGTCCCTGCATCCATCATTTCTGTTCCACCCCAAACAAAACGGCAACAGCCAACACTCTAAAATAAACACACACCAGTGGCAAGGCCGTTTAGCCTGTGTGTGTGTGTGTTTGTGTGCACTAAAGCCAGCCAACCCAGCAGAGCCACCAAACACCTGGCTAATGTGAAATCCAAGTGGTCATTTCCACCTGAGTAGCAGTTTTAGAACGTGCATGGTTGCACTTTTAGCCTATATTTAAATGTGTGTAAATGTTCACCGGTGTGTGCGTGTGTGTGTGTGTACATCCATCTGGGCATTCCTGTCCAGTCATCAGCTGGAAGGGTTGAGCACATTCACAGAGGTGTGTCCATTGTTGGCAGGAGTTCTCTAATGAGGGACAGGGACGGACAGACACAAACACACGCACACGCGCACACACACACACACACACACACACACACACACACACACACACACACACACACACACACCAAACATCTCACTGCCTTCACACATCTGACACCAACATGCAGAGGTCCTTCTGGGTCATGGCCACACAGCGGTTGCCAGGCAACCTATAAACAAAGCATCAACGCTACCCT